>OY856187.1:349635173-350001173 GCA_963693315.1 Diogma glabrata
TGTGGAATACATATATTTAGAAATTCGAAAAATTATAGTTTTTGATTTTGTTATAATTTTTGGAATTTTGAAAAAAAAATCAATTTTTGATATTGTTATAATTTTTGCAATATTTTTAGAATTTTGGAAAAAGTTTGCATTTTTGATTTTATTTAATTTTTACAATATTTTTGGAATTTTGAAAGAAATATGAATGTTTGAAATTTGTAATATTTTCTCGAAACGCTAAATAGGTTTTTGAGTAGTTTGCTAATTGTATCATCTTTTCACTAAATTATGTTAATTTATGATCTGTTATAATTTTGCGGCAACGTATTGATGTGTTAGTTTTTTAATAAATTTCTAAACAGAGATAAAAAAAATACATATTCTTTAACAAAGAGTTTTATGTTTGATATACAGCGCTGCCCAAAACTATAAACAATGTCCTCATAAAAGTTTTATGCCGAAAACTATATCAAAATCCTTAACCACAACCGAAGTCTTGATATCTCAGAGCCTTGAGATTTCAGCCCCTCCATATTTTGGTAAGATGCAGAACGAACCCATTCACGAAAATTTGGGTTGGGCGAAGGGCTAACACCCCATTTCCGTAAAAAATTACTTGTCATGAATTCTGTACACAGGCCTCGGATTATCTCGGATTCATTATTAGAACGACCTCGGAAACTGTACCCGGAATACGATTTAAAAATGGGAACCTGGAACGTGCTAAGCCTTAGACGACCAGGAGATCTACTAAAACTTACAAACCAAATCAATAGCTATACACTGGATATAGTGGCGTTGCAAGAACTAAGATGGCCAGGGAGTGGAATCCACGAAACAGCCAAGGGATACACTCTCTACTATTGCGGTCATGAAAACGGAGGAGAATTTGGAGTTGGCTTTCTCATACATCGTCGCGTGAATCAACATGTTATCGACTTTCGCCCAATTAATATGCGGATATGCACAATGAGAATCCGTACGCAAAAATTTAATGTAACGATCATCAATGTTCATGCACCTACTGAAGACAAAGCAGATGACATTAAAGACCTGTTCTTTCTAGAACTCGAAGAAGTCATCAATAACATCCCGCGACACGATATAAAAATCGTGGTAGGTGACTTCAATGCGCAAATTGGTAGAAGTGCAGAACTTAAAACACATGTCGGCCCTAACAGCTTGCATCATGCTAGTAACAATAACGGCTTTCGCGCAGCTGAACTGGCTATGATGTATGATCTAGTAGTTTCTAGCACTTTCTTTCCTCATAAGAGAATCCACAAAGCAACGTGGAAATCAAATGATGGAAGAACTGAAAATCAAATCCATTACGTCATGATTTCTAAGAGACACTCTACAAGTGTAACTGACGTTCGATCATACAGAGGTGCTGATATGGACACCGATCATATGCTTGTCATCTTCAAGTATAAGTGCAAATTATCATCTACATTTAATAGGCAAGCAAAAAAGACCGTGCGCTGGAATGTCGAAGCATTTAAACACCTGGAAACACTGAATAGATATCAAGAAATTGTAACGCAAAGCATAGAAGAGCATGACATCCCATCTGAGATGCCATTAAACATACAAGAAGAATAGCAAGCGCTTCAATCAACCATCATATCCGCAGCACAAACTACAATCGGAAAACGACCACCGAAATTACGTAACGAATGGTTTGATGACGAGTGCCGCGAAAGCATTGAGCACAAACAAAAACTGCGAGAAAAATGGTTAACAAGAAACACCCGAAGCTCCCAAACTGATTATCTATGCGCCAGAAAAGCCTCAGCAAAACTCCTACGGAAAAAGAAACGCGAACACATGAAGAGCTGTATCGAAAACATCAACCAACATGCGGCTAGTGGAAATTCGAAAGAGTGTTTTGCCAATGCGCGGAATCTGACCAAAGATTTCCACCCAAGATCTACAGCCATCAAAAATGGAAACAACGAGCTTACAACAAGTGAACGTGATGTGCTGGAAGTATGGCGATCCCACTTTCAAGACCTACTGAATAGGACGAATGAAGTTCATCCTATTCGAGCAATTGCTTCGTCAAGTGAGGAGATTTTTGTCCCTTACCCAACAATAGAAGAAGTGGAAGCTGCCATCAAAAAATTAAAAAATGGCAAATCACCAGGTATCGATGGAATCCCTGCAGAACTATTTAAGAATGGAGGAGCAGCTCTAGTCTCACGTATATATGATCTGATTCTTGCAATCTGGGACCAAGAAGAACTACCTGCTGAATGGAAAACAGCTCTCATTGTTCCGCTACATAAACAAGGTGACCGACTAAAGTGTGCGAATTATCGTGGAATCGCACTGTTGAACACTGCATATAAAATACTACTAGCTAATGTCGTACTCGCTCGGCTCATCCCGTTCGCCGAATCTATCATCGGCGACTATCAGTGTGGTTTTCGTCCCAACCGTTCAACCACAGATCAATGTTTTACCTTAAGGATGATTCTGGAAAAATGTTGGGAGTACAACATCAGCATTCACCAGCTCTACGTTGATTTCAGGCAAGCATATGATAGTATCATCCGCGACAACCTCTGGTCCGCACTCATATGCCTTGGTATCCCAGAGAAACTTGTTTCTCTGTGCAAACTCACAACATCGGGATCAAATTGTAGAATAGTAATCGAAGGGTCAGTTTCTGATCCTTTCGATATAACATCAGGTGTTCGACAAGGTGATGCACTCGCGCCCGTACTATTTAATTTGGCGCTTGAGTACGCGATAAGAAAAAGCCGCATTGAGACACAAAACTGTATATTTAACAAATCTAGTCAAATTCTTGGCTATGCAGATGATATTGTGCTTCTCGGACGTAGAACAAGCGATATTAAGGATAGTCTCTCTCAGCTTGAAAGAAATGCTAAACGACTTGGATTATGCATTAACACCGGCAAGACTAAACTTTTAACAACATCCAGGAATATACCTCCCGGCAATCTGAATACTGGCGACTATGAAGTGGAACGTGTAGAAAACTTCAAATACCTCGGATCTGTAATAACATCGTCAAATGACATGCAGGCAGATATTAAAGCCCGTGTCTCAGCCGCATACAGAGTTTTCTACGCATACTCAAAATTTTTGCGATCCAAATATCTTTCGCAGTCGTGCAAACTCACACTTTACAAAGCATTAATTCGACCTGTGCTTACCTTTGGAAGCGAAAGCTGGACACTGACTTCCTCCGATTGTAGAATTCTATCAACATTCGAGAGGAAAGTTATACGAACAATTTATGGTCCATGTAAAGTTGCTGAAAATCAGTATAGAATCCGAATGAATCATGAAATCAGGCAGCTTCTTGGAGGCTGCGATGTAATCGGATTCATTAAATCTAACCGGATTAGATGGTTTGGTCATGTAGAAAGGGCACCATTAGATAGAATGATTAAAAAAACGTCCCAACAACAACCAGCTGGTGTTCGTCGAAGAGGAAGACCTAGACAACGCTGGTGTGATGACATCATCCAAGACCTTCGTGATATAGGATGTCGAAACTGGGGTCAACTGGTTATGGAACGAGACGATTGGAAGCTGATTGCACAGACGGCAAAATCCCTCCATGGGATGTAAACGCCAGAGAGAGAGAGAAATATTTTGGTATTAGTTTTTGACTTTATGTAATTTTTAATATCGATACTAAATGTTCTTCAGTTAATCTGGCTCGCTTTGCAGTTTTATTCATTTTCATTTGTGAAAAAATATGTTCACATATATACGTGCTACCAAACATGGATAATAAGTATATAACAAAATGTCGAGTTCTTGGACAACGGTCTGCAGATAAATAATCGTAAAACTCTGGAATACCAACTTCCTTATGTTTTTGGTTTAATAGCGTGTTGCATCGTAGTTCTATAAACTCCCTGAGCAGAGATAGGGTTTAAATTTGGCCCTGATAAGGTTGGCCCTAGATTGATAGGGCCCTGATTATGAGTGTAACGCATTTTTCTCAATAGGGCTCTGTTTGGGATAGTCGGATCAGGGCCTGATAAAGTTCGCCATATAAAACTAAATAAGGCAAACCCTCATAAGATATATCACCGAAAAAAAACGTTGGTAGAATCAACTACAAAGCTTGTTTGATTTTGCGTCTAATATGAACGTGGTTATTTTAACCAATGTAGCATTGTCAATTTATTTTAAAAACGTAATAATTTTCATTATTTAAATCAACAACGGCGTGATCAATTTCGTGTTCAAACAATCACAAATCATAGTTGAATTAAGTAGTTTGTTCATGTTTGAGAGTTATTGTGTTTGTTAAAATAAAAAACGAGAAGAAACGAAATTTGTTTAATGATAATACTGAAATTTGTTTAGTGAAAATTGTTTAATGATAATTTGTATAATAATAAACAAAAGAAAAACAAAAATAAGAATAGAAAAATAAAAAGTTTTTTTATATATTCTAACATGGCTGGTATTATTTAACATTTTAGTTTAGGAAATAATTTACAAGTGTTTAATTGATTTGAATAATTTTAATATTATTTGCTTATAAAATTAGGTGTGAAAGAAATTTTTCAGTTAATGCAATAACAACAATATCGTTAAACAAATAGGCCCTTCCAATAATTAATTTTAGTGATTTAAAAAAATTCTTTTTAATTTTTACTCTATTTTTAATTTTTACTCTAAAAATAATAGTTTTCAAATTCAATAATAATTTTATTAATTTTCTTCAATTGTAATAAACGTAGACATTTATGTGTTCCACTGTACAATTAAACATTTTTTTTGATGATTTAAATAAACTCAATTTCAATTAAAAATACAAGTTTTGTATAAATGATTGGTTGTATTAGTGGAAATTGCTGTTACATGATGGAAAATGAAACAGCAGATCAGGAAGATTGTGTATATAAGCGATCAAATTTGTTGGATCGAGGATCAGTATAAATTTAAAATCAGTATATAAAATTAAATGTAAGTTAAATTAAAATTAAATTAAAATTCATTTAAATTAAAATAAAACAAAGAAAAAAATACTTTTATGTTGTAAAGTTAACTGTGGAAAGAAAAAAATCACTAGAAATTTTATTAGAAATAAAACCAATAAATAAAATTAAATTAAAACAGTTTTGTTTAAGGTTTTCTGTACTCGCAATTCATCGTACCACATTATGGAATATTTTACTTGGTATTTACCCAAATGATGAAACTAACGAATTATTCTTTATACAACGAAGTGCCGTTTATAATGATATGTTACATGCACTTCAGATTATTGGAATCGTTGACGGAAAAAGCACAAAAAAAAAATTTTCAAGCAATGTGGTTATTGGAAAATAAGAAATTACATTTGGGATTTGATATTAACACTGATAGTAATTGTGTAACAATGACTGAAATTTTATTACAAAATTTCGAAGGATACGAAGAGATAACTTTCGTTGAAACTTGCTGGATAGAAAACGAGAAAACTAGTGGAAGATGCTAATCATCTTAATGGATTTCTAGCCGATCAACATTCAACATTAAGTGATGTAAGCCTTTTGAATTTTAATTTGTGTATTTTTGTTGATTTATTTTTATACTGATAAATTATTTTTCATGTTAGCCAATTAATAGTTTTATCAAATTATTCATTCTGTGATATGAGAACAGATTTGCAGGCCTAAATTAGTTGGTCGTAGACTCAGATTTCATTTATTTTGTGAGTTTCCGGTGTAATGTAATATAATTATTCGTATAAAAGTCCAAATTATTATAATATTTTTAATAGTTTTTATTTGTCTTGTTTCATGTCGATTTATCGATATTTTAATTTAATTTTTCATAATATTGAGAAAATTATGGAAAATAAGGATTATTTTCTACACATAATTCAAATATTTTAATTTTTTGATTTCTGAATTTTGGTCTGTTAAATTGTATCATTAAAAAAATGGGGAAAAAATGGACGCATCCTTTACAAACAAAATCACATCCTCTACAAACAAAATGGACGCATCCTTTACATACATTTCCTATTTAGAACTTAAATATACGAACGCTATCTTCATGCATAAAAATGTTTGTCGGGTTTGATGCGAAATACATACTTCTAATATAAAAAATTTCAAATATTATATTTACGAAAAAACGAATTCATACAAACATCGATCGCAACAAAAACAAAACAAAGATGTACCAAACCAATATATGTAAATAAATGGTCTATAGATAAAAAACGTGTTCTAGACAGAGTTGTGAAAACTTGACCAGTTTTGATTTTCCTGAAACTTGGCATATAAGCAGTATGGACAAAATAAAAAATACGACTTATTTTAAAATTTTTTTAAAGTGCATAGTTTGAGCATAGGGGGAAAAATGAAAATTCTGCCAATCCGATGTAACTTTGAAATTAAATTGCTCAAGAACGGCTATACCGATTTCATCAAACTTTTTTTTGTTTGATAGATAATTAGTTAGTCGTTTGAAAAAAAATTAATTTATTGTTTTTAAAATAATTTTTAAATAAAAATATTAAAAACACTTTTTTAAAGATGGCGCTAGGGTCGAAGATCAATTGGAATTTAATTAGTTTTTTTCCTGAAAATAGTTCTATCTTTACTCTAAAATATATCAAATTTACAAAGAGGCGTCAATTCTTGTTCTTGAGATATTTAATTTTAAAGATTTTTAGTACGACTGAAATTCGAATTTTTCTTCATTTTTTCAAACAACTTCCATTAACAAAAAATTTTAAAATCAATTAAATTTTAACTTTTTTTTTTAAATATAGTTATAGTAGAATTTTTTTGCCAGCGAATTTTTGACAGCTAGGACGCAGCAAGAGACAAATAGATGAGACAAAAAGTAAAACAGAGATGTATTATTTATTTTGGGATAAATTTGTTTTCAAAACAATTATATTTATTAAATTTCTACTTCTAGTTCGTACCATTTGTTTGTTGTGATATTTGTTTCCATAGGCGTCGTTAGTATTATTATAATTATTTTTAATTATCAAAATTTTGTTACATTGCCTACAAAATCATTAATATTTTTATTAGTTTTTGGTTTTCTAATATAATTGGTTGAATTTCAATAGTAATTTATTAATTTTTATGCGTTTTTTTGTCCATTTCAATGGGACCCCAATAGTTTTTTTTAATATTTTAATCGAGACACTGAATGTGCAAACAATATGCGCATGTGCATGCGCATGTGCAAACAATATGCGCATAACAAACAAATTTTGTGTTCGCTGGCAAAAAAATTCTACTATACCTTACTTTAAAATATATCAAATTTACAAAGAGGCGTTAATTCGTGTTCTTGAGATATTTAATTTTAAAGATTTTTAGTCCGATTAAAATTCTAATTGTTCATTATTTTCTCGAGCTTCAGTGGATAAAATTTTTTGATGATAAAAATAATGAAAAAATCTATTAGTGTATTCTTTTGGGCAGTACCGAACAAATTCCAAAACCGAATTATCGAATTTTGTATTCTTTTGGAATGAATTTCAATACAAAAAAAATAATTCGGTGTTGGAACTGTATTGAAATTTGTTCTGTACAACCGAAAAGAATACACTATATAATAATATAATTTAGGCGACGTCATATTTCTTAGAAATTGGAACATGTTCGTGATAGTTGTACATCGTTTGTGTTTCATTAACATTTCATACACGCTAAAATCAAATATCTTTGTGATACTTATAAAAAAATTTATCAACAACGACTGAATAGTCAATTCAAATACGGAGTATTGTTTGATTCTATCACAAACGTATTCAATATCACTATTTTTAGTCTAATTTTTAATTTACCACGTTTGTAGTCAATTGAAAATGAAATCAAACACGGCACTCTTGCTCGAAAATGAAATCATAGTTGACTCAACTATACAAACATGGTTAAATCAAATATGTTTGTGATACTTATAAAAAAATATATCAACAAAGGTTAAATTGTTAATTTAAATACGGAGCGTTGGTTGATTCAATCACAAACGTATTTCATTCCACAATTTTCACTTAATGTTCGATTAACAATGCAACATGTTTGAATCAACCAAGATTTTTTCTTTCGTTGATTGTATCAGATTGCCCAACCAGAGATGAAATACGAAAAACCCTATCGGATGGATATATTCAAATAAGTTAATCCTAAAAAGGTATTCTATTTCAGTCCCGGAACAACCCCATCAGAATGCTTTTATAGGGCTTGCCATTTCTGACCCTGAAAACGAGAGCACTTAAGAGAGAATTTAATGGGGTACCTTAACTTTTCCGCCATTATTTTGAGCAGACGTTGCAAAATAGTCTAATCTCAAAATACTGTAATGTATGCTCTAAAATTTCTAATTAGTTAGGCATAGTATAGTTTTATGTGATGTTTTATTTAAGCGAACTCGGAAGCAAAGGAATACGTTTAATCATCAGTTATTTTAACATTAAATCATTGGGAAATGTGTGTTGATCATCTAACAAAGATGTCTCCCTAGAAAGGAATAAGAGATTGTTTTGGTTACCAAAAGCATTGGGTTTTTCACCAAAACTACCCAGAAACATTTGGTCAAGAATAGTTAACATTCGGAACGACGTTGTGGATGTTAACGATTCTTGACCACATGCTTCTGGGTATTTTTGGCGTTTGGTGACACAAACGACTTTTTTTCTAACGGAGCATCCCATTCCAGTAAGAGAAAGCCGTATGCTTTTTCAAATAGCTGGAATAAAAATTAATCCAGGTCTACACTCAAAATGTAATATCATCAATCAAATATCGGCTTTTGTTATCCCTAAGGAAATGCTCTGAGCTCTCACCTTTTGCTGCTTCTAAATAATCAACTTAACAACAACATGACGAATAACAGCTCGGTTAAGACTTTTACAGTTTAACTAAAAATTGGTTTTCGCGAGCGGTTCTTTATTAATGCAGTAACTAAACGTTTTCGGGTCTGAATCCTTTGAACCTTCACCGATTAACTTGAAATTTGCTGAATAGTTAAGGGATGACTCAAAAATCAAAGGTGACATTGTGATGTTTTTCGCTTTTTCCCTGGGGGTAGATGCCACCCCTTCTCGGGAGTAGAATTTTTTTCACTCAAAATAACCCCGAAAATAGATAAAGAGACATATTTAAGTGAAAACATTCTAAAACGTTTTTTTCCTTAGATCGATATTTTTCGAGTTATTCGCAATTGAAAACTTGCATTGAAAACCATAGTTCAAATAAGCATGTTTTTGGTTTTGTATGAGTTTTGTAAGTCCAAAACGAAGGAAGTTATAGCTCATAAAAGAATTATATTTTTTAACAACTTGGTTCGAAGTATTCAACGTTAAAAAATGGAAAGCGTTGCATTTTTCGGAGAAAACTTCTGAAATATTTTTATAATGTTTAGCAATACCTTTAAAATAAGTATTAGTTTAATTCGTGTCTATTAAAACTAAGCGAGTTACGATGCAAAAACGGTGAGCAACTCGAATTTTAAAAAAAATCAGCGTTAAAATCTCAGCTATTCCCAACAAAATCCATATTTTTCGTTATCCTTTTACAGATAGCTATATTTTAGTATTAGTCATGAGATCCAGAAGTCAAGCTGCTTTAGAATACGTAGTTTTTGAGAAAATTATGATGATAATGAAAAATATACATTTCAAATTTCTTTAAAACGTACCTTCTGTTCAAAATAACTCTAAAATTAAATAAGATACGTAACAAGTATTCAGCACGAAAATGTTTGTTTCTTTTTAACAAAAAATTTGGTTATATTTTGTTTTCTGTGGAATAAAAAATACCGAAGATGCAACTGTTTCAAGTTTGTATTATAGTGCTCCGAACGCCGAGCCACTCAACCCGTAACCATTTAAAAATGAAAGGTTTGAACAAGTTGAAATGAATACCATATTATGACTTTTGAAAGTACATACCTATATATTGGTTTTTAATGGCGAACTTTAAAATTGAGAGTGGTATGTTACAAAAACCATTGTATTTTTTTTTGTGGTTTTTCCGACATCATTTGTGTGAGTGTGTGGTTTTTTTTGTTTTTCGTAGGAAGAAGAAACGTTTCAAAAAATCCACCTGGAACCCGACTTTTCAGGCGACCGCGGGTCCTTGCCGGGTAAAAACATCTCCCTTGCTCTTGTGGTCCTGTTGTACCCCGGCGGTACCACCAATTAAGGCATTCCTTCGCAGGGCTGGGGTTGAGTGTAGTATTCTTTCGATTATTATGTGTTGTCGTGGTTTTGCTGTGTAGTGTTGAGCATGGCTGCTCTTCGTTCGTCGTTTCTCAGCCGTTTCATCATATTTGTGATGATCATTTGTCATCATTCGTATCGATCATTCATTTCATTGTGATCTCATTCGCTAGGTACCAGTTTTCTTTTGAGCTCAGCATAAATTGCGTGAGGCTATGCGGAGTGATTGATTCTCCCATATACTGCTCAATAAGTCTTCGTGAATTTGCAAACTTTCCGCATTCGATTAGCACGTGCTCAGCGTTCTCGGCCTTACCCTCACAGTAGAGACAGTATGGATCCTTTACGTACTTATACTTGTATAAGTGGAAACATCCATGGCCTGAGATCATCTGCGTCAAATGATGGTTGACATCACCGTGTTTTCTTGATGACCATGCTTTTAGGTCAGGGACCATCACAAAGGTCCATCGTCCGTTGGTGGAAGCTTCCTATTTCGCTTGCCATTCTATATGACTGTCCATGTTGAAGTCTTCGCGTGTTCGTCGGTCCCTATCATTTCGTGTTGCTATACGCAGAGCCGATACCTCTTTTGCTGCGATATCGATCGGCATCCTACTCGCAATAACATTTACAGCCTCGTCAGACACCGTGCGAAAAGCACAGCAAATGCGCAACGGTGTCAGTCTGTAGACCGTTTTGATAGGTCTAACATAAGATGGCGTTTCCACCGCTAAGGCTCATATGGGTGCCGCATACATCAATATTGATGTGCTAACGCTACCGAGAAGCTTTCTGATCGGTTGTCTAGGGTCGCCAATGTTTGGCGTCAGCCTTACAAGAGCAGCCCCCACTCGTTTGGCTTTGTCACCAGCGTACATCAAGTGGTCTTTAAAGTTGAGTCTATGGTCTAGAACGACTCCAAGATACTTCAGGTGCAGGCCAGATTTTATGATCTGTCCACCAACCTGGATATCGATACTTTCCACCACTTTTCTGCTACTCATTAGTAGGACTTCCGTTTTGTGATTGACCAACTCTAGTCCTGTTGTTCAGCCATGCTCTAACGCTGGTTATGGTCTGGTTACAGTTGGTCGTAATGTTCTTGCTACAACAATATGGCAATGTTATCTGCTTAGCCGATAATCGTTGTTTGTTCCGGCACACGTACTCTGAGAACACCATCGTACATGATGTTCCATAGCAGTGGTCCAAGGACCGATCCTTGAAATACTCCTTCTGTTATATTGTACTTCTTAGGGCCTGCTTCGGTATCATAGACCAGAGTTCTTCCCGTGAAGTAACTGACTATCATACGTAGTAGGTAGTCAGGTACATGCAATTCGTCTAGGGCTCTCATGATTTGGTTCCAGTTGGCAGAGTTAAAGGCATTTTTAACATCCAGAGTGACAACAGCACAATATTGTTTATAACCCTCTAGCCATCTTTAACCACTCAAAGCTTTATGCATCTAATTGCATCAACGGTAGAACGCTTCTTTCTGAAACCAAACTGCCGGTCAGAAAGGCCCCACTCGCCTTCAGTATGTTGCTCAAGTCGAGTACCAATAATTCTCTCAAAGATCTTTCCAGTTGTGTCCAGCATGCACAGTGGGGATTGTGTGAGCGTGTGTCAGTGTTTGTGTGCGTGGATACACACACAAATCTATTTGAAATAGTGCGTGACTGTCAGCATATTTTCGAAATTAAAGCAAGGAGTACGTGATGTGCACCAGAAGTTACTTCAAATAATATTTTGTAACTGTAAAAAAGGGTGCGGTGCCTCTTGTGGTTGCCGAAGACTCGGATTATTTTGTAACTCAACATGTGGGACATGCTGCGGTGACAACTATCAGAACTGTCTTCCAATTGACAAATCGGAAGAAAATGAAAGTGATTGTAGCTCTGATAATTAAATTTTCTAAAAAAACGTGTTTTTCGGCAAACGGCTGTAAAGTTTAACTTTGCTGCCGCTAGGGAGTTAGCTAAAGTCTTACTTTTTAGCCTGACAGCAAAAGTAACGCCATTTTTATTTTATATTACGGAGGCTGTAAAGTAGCATTTGTTATTTGTTAGTTTGTTATTTTTTCAAACATATTGTATAACCATGACAACAAAAAATAAGTTGATTCTCATATTATGAAATTTTGAAAAGGCTGCTTTGATAAAAAAATTTTATTCATACAAATTTAAATGTTTTTTTCTCTTTTGTGGAAGTAATAATGACGATACAAATTCATATTTATAAAAAGTTTGATGTATTAATTTCATATTTATAAAAAATTTAACCGTTTGCCGAAAAAATAGTGTATTTAATTCGGAGCTAAAGTGACTTTTTGTGTTTCGTCTATAATTGTCGTCAAACTATAGACTCAAACCAAATTATCACTTTAGCTCCTAATTAAATAATGTACTATTTTTGAAAACCGTTGTTTTTTATTTTTGAGTTCGAATTCAGTTTATTTTAAAATAAATTTATAATAAAGATTCAAGTTCAGCTTTACTTCATTGCCATGGTGCCATAAGGAAATATAGTATTAAACATATTGTAGCTCCCTTTGAAAAATTTAAAACGTATTTACGATAGTTATTATCATTTCGGTGGAATTTTAAAAGTACTAAACTGTTTAACGAATAATAACTTAACCGAGTTCTAACTTTTCGACTAAAATTGAATACAACGGAAAATACCCACTTAGGTTCGGATGATGGTGGGCGAATCATTAGTATTGCATCATACAGGTACTGCAAAATTATAGTTCTTTGACTAGTTTTTAAATAAGAACAATTCTTTTCAAAGCGCCAATCACATAAATCCTCAGTTAATTTGAAATTTATTTCAAATGTGTTCCAACGTCTCAAAGACCTCTATTGGTTTTACGTAGGCGTAACAAATGTTTGTAGCATTGGGTACATTGAATTGAATCGATGCCTCACATCCAAATTCAAACTACCTTCATTACAAACTTCTGTACGCACATTTTGTTGTAAGATATTATTTCAGATTGTAAATCATTTAAAATACTTTACTATAGCATGCACTTTATCTAAAATCTCTACTTTTGGATTTTTTTTTTTTAATTGTTTCATCCCCGATATCTTCCAAAAAAGAAAAGTCTTCGCCGTTATTAATTAAAATATTAATAAAAATAATATGTTTTTGTTTTATGAAGAAATTACCGCGGTTGGTAAGAAAAAACCGCGGTTTGGTAAGTCTGTTTTCGGTTACGTTTTGTTTGTTTTAAAACCTTCCGTTTTAGGTCTCAGTTAACCAAACCGTGAAATTCTACTAGTGATGTATAGCTTTAAAACAAATGTTCTTTTCTCATAATAATATTTTTAGAATATTATCGTTTACTTTTTTATTTGTCTAAGGCATAGGGGTGGTTTTTAATAGGTGAAAAGTTGGAAATAAACTATGTTCGAGAACATAAAAGAAGATTTATTCTACATAACTAAATAAGAAGGGAATCCAAAAAATGAGTAAACCTATACATATTATCTTTTACTATACTATATTTTCACGTAGAGGTGGTTTTCACCCCTTAAGCATAAAAAGCGCAAGTCGGGCTTTTGTCACCTTTGAAGTTAAGAGTAAAATAAGTTTAATTCCCAATTTTCATGAAAATCGATGGAGGTTCAAAGAATTCAGAGGTATTGGTCTATTTTCATGTTCAGTTACTGTACTATATCTAGGGTTAAAAACTAATAACATACAGATTTGAAATATGTTCATTGTTCATCCATGAGATACATTTGATATATCTCATGAACTACTTGACGGATTCTACAAATTTTTGTTTTGTAAAAGTAAATCTTTTTCTGTAAAAATAATTATAACAATTTTTGATAATTTATTATTAAAAATAATAAAAGTTGGTTGTTATTATTTTCCTCCCCGTTGTTTCCCCCAATAATTTCATAATCTAATTATTTTTCTACAGAGTACCAAAAACTTGGATTTTGTTAAAACATTTTACCTGACATTTTATTGGTAAAGATTTATTAGAATATGTTTTTATTAAAAAGGACTTACTCTTCTCTTTGCTTTAAAACGAAATAAAGTTTATTTAAATCCGTCAAGTGGTTCTTGAGCTAGAGGAAGTTTTTGGATTTAATGTACATTCAATATAATGAATCTTGAGAACCACTAGACGAATTTAAAAAAGTTTTTTTCTCGTTTTAAAGGTAACTAAGTCATTTTCAGTCAAAATATTTAAAATTACAATTTTTATAAAGTAAAAAATTAAAATATAAAAAAAATAAGGGTTGGAGGGTTGATAATCCCTTTGTTTTTATATTTTCTCCCATAATTTTAAAACACCATTATTTTTCCATATTATATATGATACCAAAAAATTGAATTTTGCCGTTTTTTTGGAAGCTAAGCTATATAGTTATTAGGGTTCCGTACTTTAAAAATGTAAAAACGGTACCCTATTGGTGAGACTTCGGTGTGCATCCGAATTTCTACATAATGAATTTACTCACAAACTATAAGTGCTATCAACTTGAAATTTTCTGCAGTTATTCAATGTGTTTTCCCGCACCTAATAATAACAAAAAATTTCAAATATTTGTTTAAATCTATATTTTATGGACATATATAAGGAGAAAGTAAAACAAAAGTTTTTTTAAGGAATCGAGTTTGGTCTAGAAAAATCGAAAAAAATGGAAGTACATATTTCAAAAAAGTTTTCATTGAATTTTCGGCTGCTTAATTTTTGAGTTATTGCCAAAAACGAGTGGTTTTTTGTCTGCATCTGGGTTTACGTGAAATCAAAGATCCGAGTTATTTTCAAAATTTTGACAAAGGGGTCAGAGGTTAGTGAGTGGATCGCCTGAAAAACTCTATTTTAAACTTCTTCAATTGTAAACACTCAGTTCTAACATTCAATTTTGTTGAAACTTAATGTTTGTCACTTCCGGATAAACAGCTTTTTTTTTTATTCTTTTAAGTTACGGTTACACTCTACAGTATGAAGTTTTTTTGACCACCCTTTGGTAAAACTTTTCAGTCAACATGAGAAAGTCTTGTACAAAATGGCCGGTGTATATCAAACAAACGAAGATTATTAACATGACTGATATATGTTAGTTTGATATGTATGGGATGATATTTGATATCGATATTTTAATGCTATTTTCTCATTTTCACAGACCTCTTGAATCTGTGTGTAAGTTATTGCAATTGATGTGTCGTATAACAAATAAATCTTAATAATTCTTGGCTTTAAAACCCCAATTCAGCTAAATGACTTTCATTAAATTTGATTAATATTTTTTTTTGCAATTTTTAGTTTTTATTTATTATATGTTCTATCCCGAGTAGGAGCTGCCAATGTTAAACAACGGACCAATATCGGGCCAGTATTGGCGAGCCAAGCCTTGGCTAATTAGCTTTGGGTCAGGTCTGGGCCAGATGTAAATGCCTAGACTGAACCAAGGTTCAGTTTATTATATAACGCGTTATTAACCAGTCTAATGCATTGTAAACATGTGCAGGCCATATTATGTTTATCTTTATTTTCATATATGTTACTCTTTCCACACATTTAAAGGAGGTCTGGAATAAAAATTGGTTTGGTAGACCTCGCCTAAGTCTTATTTGCCAGACTTGCCCAAACCCGGCTTGCCAGGCTTGGCCCAAACCCGGCTTGCCAGGCTTGGCCCCAGAATATCAGTCCAAGCTTGACCCAAGCTGGGGCCGTTAGCAAATGTTAAGCTTGGCCCAACCCCCAAAAGCTATGACGCCGTCTTGGCCCAGGCTTGGCCCCTTAGCCTTTTCTTACCCGTGATAAAACATATTTTTGGACAATGCAATTAAATCATATTGTATAGCTTTACAGCTTCGAAATAGGGCGTAAAGTAACTGTGGTGTGTCAGTATACCTTATTCAGCGCTGGTTATTTTTTAGATTTACGGTCAGTTCTTGACTTGACCTCTAAGGTTAAACCTCCACCCCAGTAGTTTTAATTTTTAAATTTAATAAATTGGCCTTTTTTCTGAAGAGATTACTAAATAACAAGGAGTGAAGCTCATAAAAATCACCAGGTTAAATGGACGGTAAAGTTACCCTGTGCGTATCTGACAGACTTTGAAAGCCAAGATTGGTTAAGTATATGTAAATTACTTGTATAACATAGTATCGTATGTGAATTAACCCTTTTTATGAATGCAAACGTTTATTTACAACAAAGAAAAAGAAATTCATGATTTGCAAGTGGTTTTTTCTTTTTTAACGAACTTTTTGTACATAAACAATATTATATTTTAATTCTATATTAAAGTTGGGATTTAAACGAAAAAAATGAGCACTGGTAAAGTTCAAAAATCGAAAATTTCCTAACCAAATTTTTCGATTGAAAATTAGAACCTTTTTTTATAATTTTCATCATAAAACATCGAAAATTAAATATTTCGATTTGAAAAAATTTGAGACTGTTTGAAACACAAAAAAAAGAACAGTTTCACCGATTTTCATGAAAATATAAAATGTTTTGCGATAGTTATAAATTAAAAACAAAAAAAACGGTTTTTTGCATTTTTCTTGATAATTTTGTGGTTATGGTCAATAATGTCCTGTAAAAAAGTTTTAGACTTTTTTATTATCTACGACTTTTACATCTAACTTTTTTCGATAGGATGCATAGTCGCGAATTTAGTCGCAAATCGCAAAAAACTTTTACAAACCCCTAAAAACGTATATACTACAACCCCCCACCCCTTTCCCTGACTTTTACTCAGTTCGGTCGATTTTTTCTTAATTACTTAGACCATTAACTACATATTCCGACCATTCGTATACTGCTAAGAATTTTTTTTTCCTTTAACAGGATTGGCCCTGGTCTATAAATAATTTACCTATATCACGGGAGACTATCACGAATATTTTATTCTTTTTTAAGAAATATGAATTAATAGAATAAAAAATAAATAAAAGTCTTAAAATAATATTTCTTGACAAATCCAATTTTATTTCCTGCAAAATAATTTTCATAGTGATTGTATCTGCCAGTTATAATATTTTTCTGGTTGTTTATTTTCAATTTTCAATTTTCGATAATATTAATTTTGATGGACCTCTCGATGGATTTATAGTAGGCCTACGGCCTTGTGTTATTATCGATCAACTTGCTTTCGAAATTTTCGCAAAAAAAATATTTTGAATTAATCACCCTTTTTGGGAAAATACTACTGAAATTTTTTGCCTTAGTTTGATTTTAATTTAAACCAATGAAATTCTCTAAAATGTAATGACATCATTCAATTTCACAAATAAAATTTGAATTATACTAATAAGTAATAACATATATTTATACGTCTGGTCTACTGGGATATTAAAAATTATCAATCTAATTTTGAAATAATTAGCTGATATCACAGTAGGCCAACGTATTATTCATAAAAAATATATAAATAAAAAATGCAAAAAATTTTCTAATCGAATTCCCCTCGTTCGTTGATAAATTCTCATAATTTTTTGGAAAATTCCTCAATTCCGTTCCATGACCAGTTGACCCCAGTTTCGAAATCCTATATCACGAAGGTCTTGGATGATGTCATCACGCCAGCGTTGTCTAGGTCTTCCTCTTCGACGAACACCAGCTGGTTGTTGTTGGAACGCTTTTTTAATCATTCTATCTAATGGTGCCCTTTCTACATGACCAAACCATCTAATCCGGTTGGATTTAATGAATCCGATTACATCACAACCTCGAAGAAGCTGTCTGATTTCATGATTCATTCGGATTCTATACTGATTTTCAGCAACTTTACATGGACCATAAATTGTTCGTATGACTTTCCTCTCGAATGTTGATAGAATTCTACAATCGGAGGAAGTCAGTGTCCAGCTTTCACTTCCAAAGGTATGCACATTAATGCTTTGTAAAGTGTGAGTTTGCACGACTGCGAAAGATGTTTGGATCGCAAAAGTTTTGAGTATGCGTAGAAAACTCTGTATGCGGCTGAGACACGGGCTTTAATATCTGCCTACATGTCATTTGACGATGTTATTACCGACCCGAGGTATTTGAAGTCTTCTACACGTTCTACTTCATAGTCGCCAGTATTCAGATTGCCGGGAGGTATATTCCTGGATGTTGTTAAAAGTTTAGTCTTGCCGGTGTTAATGCATAATCCAAGTCGTTTAGCATTTCTTTCAAGCTGAGAGAGACTATCCTCAATATCGCTTGGTCTACGTCCGAGAAGCGCAATATCATCTGCATTGCCATTTGACTAGATTTGTTAAATATGCAGTTTTGTGTCTCAATGCGCCTTTTTCTTATCGCGTACTCAAGCGCCAAATTAAATAGTACGGGCGCGAGTGCATCGCCTTGTCGAACACCTGATGTTATATCAAAAGAGCCAGAAACTGACCCTTCGATTATTATTCTACAGTTTGATCCCGATGTTGTGAGTTTGCACAGAGCAACAAGTTTCGCTGGAATACCAAGGCATATGAGTGCAGACCAGAGGTTGTCGCGGATAATGCTATCATATGCTTGCTTGAAATCAACTTAGAGCTGGTGAATGATGTTGTACTCCAAACATTTTTTCAGAATCATCCTTAAGATAAAACATTGATCTGTGGTTGAACGGTTGGGACGAAAACCATACTGATAGTCGCCGATGATAGATTCGGCGAACGGGATGAGCCGAGCGAGTACGACATTAGCTAGTAGTATTTTATATGCAGTGTTCAACAGTGCGATGCCACGATAATTCGCACACTTTAGGCGGTCACCTTGTTTATGTAGCGGAACAATGAAAGCTGTTTTCCATTCAGCAGGTAGTTAGTTCTTCTTGGTCCCAGATTGCAAGAATCAGATCATATATACGTGAGACCAGAGCTGCTCCTCCATTCTTAAATAGTTCTGCAGGGATTCCATAGATACCTGGTGATTTGCCATTTTTTAATTTTTTGATGGCAGCTTCCACTTCTTCTATTGTTGGGTAAGGGACAAAAATCTCCTCACTTGACGGAGCGATTGCTCTAATAGGATGAACTTCATTCGTCCTATTCAGTAGGTCTTGAGAGTGGGATCGCCATACTTCCAGCACATCACGTTCACTTGTAAGCTCGTTGTTTCCATTTTTGATGGCTGTAGATCTGGGGTGGAAATCTTTGGTCAAATTCCGTGCATTGGCAAAACACTCTTTCGAATTTCCATTAGCCGCATGTTGGTTGATGTTTTCGATACAGCTCTAGGAGTTTTGCTGAGGCTTTTCTGGCGCATAGATAATCAGTTTGGGAGCTTCGGGTGCTTCTTGTTAACCATTTTTCTCGCAGTTTTTGTTTGTGCTCAATGCTTTCGCGGCACTCGTCATCAAACCATTCGTTACGTGATTTCGGTGGTCGTTTTCCGATTGTAGTTTGTGCTGCGGATATGATGGTTGCTTAATGGCATCTCAGACGGAAGGTCATGCTCTTCTATGCTTTGCGTTACAATTTCCTGATATCTATTCAGTGTTTCCGGGTGTTTAAATGCTTCGATATTTCAGCGCATGGTCTTTTTTGCTTGCCTATTAAATGTAGATGATAATTTGCACTTGTACTTAAAGATGACAAGCATATGATCAGTGTCCAAAAAACACCTCTGTATGATCGAACGTCAGTTACACTTGTAGAGTGTCAATTAGAAATCATGACGTAATGGATTTGATTTTCAGTTCTTCCATCGTTTGATTTCCACGTTGTTTTGTGGATTCTCTTATGAGGAAAGAAAGTGCTAGATATTACTAGATCATACATCATAGCCAGTTCAGCTGCGCGAAAGCCGTTATTGTTACTAGTATGATGCAAGCTGTTAGGGCCGACATGTGTTTTAAGTTCTGCACTTCTACCAATTTGCGCATTGAAGTCACCTACCACGATTTTTATATCGTGGCGCGGGATGTTATTGATGACTTCTTTGAGTTCTAGAAAGAACAGGTCTTTAATGTCATCTGCTTTGTCTTCAGTAGGTCCATGAACATTGATGATCGTTACATTAAATTTTTGCGTACGGATTGGTCAAAAGTCAAAAGTCAATAACATGGTGATTCACGCGACGATGTATAAGAAAGCCAACTCCAAATTTTCCTCCGTTTTCATGACCGCAATAGTAGAGTGTATCCCTTGGCTGTTTCGTGGATTCCACTCCCTGGCCATCTTAGTTCTTGTAACGCCACTATATCTAGTGTATAGCAATCGATTTGGTTTGTAAGTTTTAGTAGATCTCCTGGTCTTCTGAGGCTTAGCACGTTCCAGGTTCCCATTTTTAAATCGTAGTCCGGGTACAGTTTCTGAGGTCGTTCTAATAATGAATCCGAGATAATCCGAGGCCTGTGCACAGAATTCATGACAGATAATTTTTTACGGAAATGGGGTGTTAGCCTTTCGCCCAACCCAAATTTTCGTGAATGGGTTCGTTCTGCATCTTAAGGTCACCAGAAACAACCTTTTTACATGTTTATATAACGAGCCGCTTGATCCAAGACAGACGCCCGCTACAAACCGCACCTAACATGGAGAACAGACGCTTGCTACACGTTTATATAGCGAGCCGCTTGATCGAAGACAGACGCTCGCTCCAAGCCGCCCTAACATGGAGAACAGACGCTTGAGTTGCATTGGCTTTGCGCAGAATCATTGAGTATAAGCAGTATTTACTCAGCCCCTCTCAACTACACCAACCTCTGTTAGCGTTACCCAGGTAGCACGGCGTGGACGTAGAATTTCGGATTTCACTACCCAAAAAAATTATCACCGCCCTTGGTAAATTACAACTGATAATTTTTAATATTATTCAAGCTTTGTTTTGTCTTTGGAATATAATTTTTATGATTTTTTCTCTTTTCCCCATTTGTAGCGCTTTTGCGGTTAACACTGAACAGAAAAATATAAATACAATAATTTTTAATTTCAAAATTGAAAAAGTAAAACATAGAATGTATTCAGAGGATTTTTGATATCTGCTATATTTTCTTTAGTTTTTAATTGAAGAAATATTTTGTGGTTATTCAGATCTTTGATACCTTTTGTTGTTGTTTTCTGCTCTTCATCTTCTTCTATTTGCTCTTAATGATTGTTGTACTATATTTTTTTTTTGTTTAAGAAGGAATGAAAATCTTTTCTCAAATTTTTTTGTTTTTGATAGGAAATACATTTTTTCAATAAACATTGAATGGTAATTTTTAATTTTTATACCTATCTTCTATCTAATATATAAAAGTGAAAATATGTCTGTTTGTCCTTTATGCATTACTACACCATTCATCCGAAATTTTTTCCTGTCCCTAACATCAAACATTACAAAAGAAAAAAAATTCACGGCTATAGGAAATGTAAAGATTAAACGAAAACTATGTCGGCTTATCATTTAAAATATTATTTGGAGAAGGTCGAGGGTGCAAATTTTGAAAAAAAAAATTATTTTTAAGCCTCGAAAAGTGTGGTTATATGAAAGGTGAATTTTTTTCTAGCACAAAACAATTGTTTTTGTAATTTTCAAACGCACAGTTTTCGACTTATTTTCAAAAATTTCAAAATTTGTTCCTGTCGCTTCTCTCCTTAACTGCGAACATTGCAAAAAAGAAAAAAATTGAAAAACTCACGGTTATAGGAAATGTTGTAAAGAGCGAATAAATACAATAGCGGTTGGCTCATTATTCAAAATGTTACTTGGAGAAGATTGAGGGTGGAAATTTTGAAAAAAAAATAATTTTTGGGCTTGACGAGTGGGTTCATATGAAAGGTGATTCATTTCCTACTGTCATAGGAAATGTGAATTTTTTGTAGTCCTAAACAGTTTGTTTTGTAATTTTCAAACTGTGTGTTTTAAGTTCTCTTGTGTGTTTTAAGTCCTCTTGTTTTGTTAGCACTCAAAAAATCGTAAGCTTGTAAAAAAGTCAGGCAAGTGCGAGTATAATTCGCTCGCCGAGAGTTCCGTGTATATAATATTTGAGTAAAAAAACAGTTTTTGTTAGTATAGTTTCACGTTTATTTGAAATTATTACTACCAAACAAATATGTATTTTAGTTTCGATTTAGCAAAATTTCTACACCCATGAATTTTTTTAAATTTTTTCTTTTGCATTGTCCAAAGATAATGCGGCAAAAAAAAAATTTACAATTTTGAAAATAAATCGAAAGCTGTGCTTTTGAAAATTACAAAAAAAATCACCTTTCATATGACACCCCACATGGCATGATCAAAAATAATTTTTTTTTCAAAATATCTACTTTAGTCTTTAAACCCTCTCCAATGAACATTGAAATTATAACAACCAACAACAAAAATTTATTTTCGATTTAGAAAAATCCCTACACGAGTGAATTTTTTAAATTTTTTCTTTTGTAATGTTCGTAGATAAGGGAGGGGACAAAAATTTTTTACATTTTTGAAAATAAGTCGAAAACTGTGTTTTCAAAAATTACAAAAAAAACTGTTTTGCCCTCAAAAAAAAATCACCTTTCATATGACACCCCCCCACATAACATGATGAAAAATGATTTTTTTCAAAATTTCTACTATAAACCCCCTCCAATGAACATTTGAAATTATAACTACCAAAAAAAATTTGAAATTATAACTACCAAAGAAAACCCCACACCCATGAATTTTTTCTTTTGTAATGTTCGTACTTCGTAGATAAGGGAGGGACAAAACAAATTTTTACATTTTTCCAAATAAATCGAAAGCTGTGCTTTCAAAAATTACAAAAAAAAGTATTTTGCACTCTAAATAAAAATCACCTTTCATATGACACCCCACATGCCATGATCAAAAATAATTCTTTTTTCAAAATTTCTTCGATTTAGCAAAATCCCTACACCCGTGAATTTTTTTAAATTTTTTCTTTTGTAATGTTCGAAGTTAAAGGGGGGACAAAAAACACTCGTTTTTGGTAATAACTGAAAAACTAAGCAGTTGAAAATTCAATGAAAATTTTTTTTGAAATACTTCATTTTTTTCGATTTTTCTAGACCAAACACGATTCCTTAAAAAAAACTTTTGTTTTACTATCTCCATTTCTATGTCCATAAAATATAGATTTAAACAAATATTTGAAATTTTTTGTTATCATCAGGTGTGGGAAAACACATTGAATAACTATAGAAAATTTCAAGTTGATAGTACTTTTAGTTTGTGAGTAAATTCATTATGTAGAAATTCGGATGCACACCGAAGTCTCACCAATAGGGTACCGTTTTTAGTTTTACTTTTTCAAAGTACGGAACCCTAAAAAGACATTGTTTCACTCATTATTATGACAATCACTTCAAGTATAGTTTATACAAAAATTATATCATTTGTGAATACATACTATTATGAGGAGCAAAAATGCGAAGCTTTGGTAATAAATATAAAGAAATTCGCGAACCACTAAAATTTTTCTGCGCCTCCTTTAATGGTCCGCGAACAAACGATTGAAAAACAATGGTTTAAACTTTTTATTAAGAAAAATAATATTTTTAAATTACTACTTATGATTAATACTTAAAAGAATTATACTGAGGATTTTAGTGCCTTATGATGCTTTAAGAAAGTAGGATTTTTTGCATTTGGTGGGGGAGTGTTGTAGTTGTACTCATTTAAAATTTTGTAAATCTGGTCGCCTTAAAGTGATAGGTATAATATTACTTCTATTGTCTTTGATTAATTGTCTACAATTGTCTTTGATTGATTCATTTAAATTGTAAATATGTGACGTGTCCATAAATGTCACGTCGTGATTGGTTCGATTTGTATTGTATTTGAATTTATCTTAAGGAGAAATTTGAGTGTGGGTATGTAAACTTTTTTTTTAGTTTTCCCCAGGAGAGATAATTCTGTACAATAGAGAAATAACAGGAGAAATAATGGTACAAAATCGCTACCCAGTAATCCTAGAGTTTTTACGCCCAATAGTCCGGCAACAACTCAAAATAAAATATAACACAATAAAGCTACCTAATTGTTTTAAACCAAAAAACTACATAATGAATTAAAAATGTACATACCTGCTGTGAATTTGTAGAACTACCAAAAATTGTATGATCTCTATCTAACCAAAAATCTGTATTTGGTTCAACCACAATCCCCAGAGAAGGTATATCTTTTATAATATCACTTTTTAAATGTTTTGATAAGATAAATTCACTTGAATAGTTTCTATGATTATTTTCACTATTATTATAAACTAACGATTCTTCATATTGTTGTTCCGGTTGAAAGGTTTGTTGATTTAAACTGTGTAAATCGTGATATATATGAAGATTGCTTGCCATTTCAATTTCTTCACCATCAATTTTTACTTTATCACAACTTTTTTCGGTTTTAATTTGCTTTATATTATCACTGTCTAATGTTAAGTTTACATTAGTTTTATCTTTTTTTCGATTCTCCATAACAAATATTTTATTTTCCTTAAAAAATAATTCTGAACTATGACATTTTTGTCGGAAGGTAAAGGCACGTTCGATCTCTGATAAACAATTCCGACAAATATTTGTCGGAAATGGATCTTCATGAGTTATCTATAAACATTAAAACTATTAATAAACTTATTTGATTAATAACATTTCTTTTTGTTTTATTTACCATAATATTTGTACAGTAGTTAATCATTGATGATATCGGTATTACTTCATAATTCGTATAACGGCGTTCAAACACTGAAACTTGTTGTTTATCAATGGATAAACATGTTCGACACATTAATGATATATTATTCATGATTAATTAAATTAATAATTCTAATTTAAAACAAATCTTCTGTAATCAAACGAAATAAACTAAACACAACCAAACAAGTGTCAATAATCAATTAACAAAATCTGATGGTTGATTTTCACTGAAGAAAGAGAAAATATGATAAAAATTTGAAAATAAATAGTATGAAGAAAAGAGACAACGAATTATTGTTTATACCGCTTTAGCTTTTATATTAAAATTTTAATTCTGATTTGAAGATGTCACTAATGTTAACAAAAAATAAAACAAAATAGAACTTTCTTATTTTTTTCAATTTGAGACGGATAAATAAATGATGATGAATATTTGTAGACTGAACTTCGAAAACTGATTTGAAAATATTCTTGATATTGAGGTTGGGTGATTCAATGATTAAAGATAGTTGTACTGCGCATGTGTGAGTCATTTTTTTTATTATGTTGTATACGGTTATTTTTTACCCTATTTGGGGTGAGTAATGTTATTTTCAGTAAAGCTGCTTACTGGGGGAAAAGGGAATTAATAAAAAATTATTTTATGTGTTTATGACTCCGGGGAATATAATCGTTACCCTAAATTATATTATTTTTTTTCTTTATGAAATATAAAAGGAAATGGGGTGGGTGAATGTGTTTTGTGTTGTATATACATTTGATGTAGGAAATCGTTGGGTTTGAACAACATTTTATTTTTCGTTTGAGAAAATTCGTTTTAATTGTGATAAAAATAAAACTTAGGATTATGAAGAGGATATGATTTAGTCGGAAAAATATGACTATAGCGGTTTATGAAAGGTGAAAGTTTTCTTTATCGGACAATGTTCTAGTAATGGTTATAAGTTCGATAAAATGCGGCAGATAATATGTTCTCTTTTTCAAGTAATGTAATGCAAATTTTGAACAATTCTACTATAAAAACGGTATCGGTCTAACATTTTTTTAATTAAGGGCTTGTGGCGTTTCCACCTTTTTATTTCTTTAAATTTTCACCTTTTTGTTTCTTTAACTTTTTCAAAATTAAGTTGGCAATAGTTTTGATTGATTGGAAAAGTACACTGTTTTTTAATTTTAAATTTAAGTAGTCCGAGCAAAATTTTTTTGTTCAGAATTAATTGTTTTTCAAATTCATAAAAAATAAGTTGAGTTTTTCTTTGTTCAAGAAGTTAAAAAAAAATATAATTGTTTTTTTTCTCAAATACGTTAAAATAAATCGCTTTTTAGGTTAGATCAAAAAGATCTGTATTTCGAATTAATGTTAATTATATATACATTGCGAATGTTATTATATAAAGTAAAAACTATTTAAATATATATATACATAATTAAAGTTATTAAATTTAATAATAGTTTTTGAAATTTAATCACCAATGAAATTTAATCTCAAAATTTGTGTTATTGTGGAGCATATGTGATTTGATTATCATTCACCCATTCACCAAATCATCGATATCAATATACAAATAAATTTGGAATTGAATTTAAAAATAGAGAGATAGAGATTAAACCTACCTGATTCAAAAGGAGTGTTTAGGACACGAGCAAATATATATAGCGAGAATTTAATAACAAGCTATAAAGTGGTGACCCCGACGTGATCCTGAATTCTCATCAATTGAAAATTAAGCACATCATTGAAGAAAGAATTCAATTAAAAAAAAAACCGTAAGTACTTTTTCAATGAATTAAAATTATTGCCAAAACAAAAATAAAATTTTTAAAAAATATTCTTTTGTTTATATTATCTTTTGTTTGTTTTTATTT
Organism: Diogma glabrata; assembly: GCA_963693315.1. NCBI lineage: Eukaryota > Metazoa > Arthropoda > Insecta > Diptera > Cylindrotomidae > Diogma > Diogma glabrata. Next base: position 349,661,800 of record OY856187.1, read on the forward strand.
AATCGAAAATTCCGGTAAAATTTTATGTATATTTGTTTTTAAACTGTTTTCAAGTTACAACGGTAACAAATTTTTGTTTGCGGTCGGTCGTATTATTTTTTAACGGTCGGTATTTATTTTATTCTTGAAAATTATTATATTTCAAAATTATAATGAGCCGAAACAATTCTCCCACTCCAAGTGAAAATCTTGGTATCGTTTATGAGGAGCAGGAACCCGTATTTACTATGACGCAGAGTGCGTTGGATAAATTAATCCAAGATAGCATTTATAAATATGTCGAGTCAAGAAGACAGCCATCATTTACATCTGTTATTTCGGACGTTGTAACGAATGCTGCTTCTGGGTGTTTAACATCCAAAGACACCGAACTAAATAATGTAAATTCATTGAAATTCAAACCACAACAGGTGTTATATAACCAAAACCCTGAAATATGGTTCAGACTTTTAGAGTTACAGTTTGCGAACTCTAATATTAAATCCGAAAAAACCAAATTTTCACACGCAGCAGGATCCATCGACTATCGTTTGCAGAATCAATTATCTGATTTGCTTCTTTGCGATTTAGGTCCTCAACCTTATACTTCATTTAAATCTGAAGTCATTCGGATATTGGGTGAGAGTGAGAAAACCAAATTGAACAATGTTCTTCATCGACTCACTCTTGGAGACAAAAAACCATCGCAGCTTCTTACTGAAATGCGATTAAACGCTGGTGGCAACATCAACGAGAAATTCTTGAAACAAATATGGATGTCAAGACTTCCTCAATCCATTCAATTGGTGTTGACATCCTTTGAGAATGATGTGAGTTTACAGTTGTTAGCTGAACGAGCTGACAACTTACTAGAAACCATGTCACGTTCTCATGTTTCTTTAGTCGATGTTCAATCAACATCTTCTGCATCAAATGGTCAAATTCATCAAAGTCTTTTACACATTAATCAATTGTTGGACAATAGATTCGCGAACTTTGAAACGCAAATAATGCAAAAAATAAATGCTATTTCATTATCTGGTGAAAATAGGTCGCGTTCTAAATCGCGTTTAAGTCGAAGTGCATCTAGATCCAAATCTAGAAATAGAAGTGAATCTTCTAGCGATCAATGTTTTTATCATAGTCGTTTCGGTGATAAAGCATTAAAATGCACTTCTGGTTGTAAGTTTTTCAAACAATTTATAGCCAATATGTCAGATTTAAAAAACGCGTAAATGATCATCAGTGCGCAGTCAGGAGCATTGATGATCGGTCTAGTAATCGTTTGCAAGTTTTTGAGCATTATTCAAAAAGAAAATTTTTAATTGATACAGGCGCTGATGTATCAGTTATTCCTTTAGATATTATTAAAATTAAGCCAGAATCATCAGTTTTCAAATTATTTGCGGCAAACGGCACTCCCATTTCTGCCTATGGCACAAAAATTCTTAATTTAAACATAGTCTTCGTAGAAATTTTACATGGGAATTTATAGTTGCCGACGTTTCGATCCCTATTATTGGATCAGATTTTTTAAAAAACACAGGTCTGCTTGTTGATATACAGAGACAGAGGCTAATAGATCCATCAACCTCTCTGTTCTCAACAGCTAGCCTTTCCGATAGTGATGAACCATCACTTTTCTTAATTGATAAAACAACTTTATCAACTGATATTTTAAAACTTCTTGATAAGTTTTCAGAGGTTACCAATCGGAACCTTGTGCCTGATATTACGAAACATAACGTAACCCATAGGTTGGAAACAATAGGTGGAAACAATATCTTGTAAGACTAGGCGTTTGGCTCCTGACAAATTACTTATAGCCAAAGCTGAATTTGAAAAGATGGTACAACTGGGAATATGTAGACCCAGTAAGAGCGCTTGGTCCAGTCCATTACATCTGGCCAAGAAAAAAAACGGTGAATGGCGTCCTTGTGGTGATTATCGAGCATTAAACAGAATTACTGTTCCCGATCGATATCCAATTCCTCACCTCCAAGATTTTTCGCATCAGTTGGAGGGATGCACAGTTTTTTCATCAATTGACCTAGTTCAGGCATACCATCAAATTCTAATTCTTCCGGAGGACATTCCTAAGACAGCAATATCTACTCCTTTTGGTCTTTTTGAGTTTTGCAAAATGACCTTTGGTCTTAGGAATGCTGCTCAATCATTTCAAAGATTGATGCATTCCGTTTTATCCGGATTCAATTTCTGCTTCGTTTATCTAGATGATGTTTTAATTGCATCAAAATGTCTAGAGGAGCATTTGAAACATTTACAAATGATTTTTCAGAGATTTTCTGAAAATAGTCTAATCATTAATTCAGATAAATGCATATTTGCAAAATCTGAAATTAAGTTCTTAGGCCATTTAGTTTCTGAACATGGTATATTGCCTGATCCTGAACGTGTTCAAGTCATTCAAGACTTCGAACGTCCCAATACAGTTAAACAACTTAAAAGATTTTTAGGTATGATTAACTTTTATCGACGTTTTCTACCTGCCGCAGCGGCAGATCAAATCTTACTAAATAATTTCTTAAAAGGATATAAGAAGAATAGTAAGATACCCGTTGCATGGACACCTGAGTCCATACAAGCCTTTATTAATTGTAAAGATAAATTGTGCAATGCAACATTATTAGCTCATCCTTCATCTTCAGCTCGACTGGCAATTATGGTCGATGCTTCAGATACAGCAATTGGGGCTGTTGTACAGCAGTTTGTCGAAGGAACATGTAACGATCGCAATAATCGCAAAACAATAATAAAACCAAATTCATCTTCGTTTTCAATTCAATAAAAATGCATTTCATTAGTTTCCGTTCATTTTTACATTAATAATAATTTTAAAATTTTCTAAAACTTAACTGCTAGTTAAATTTTGAACATACTATAAAAAGCAAACGAACGTACTAAATTTTTATTTCCAATGCTAATGAACAGACGTCGTTGTTAATCATTTGCTGAATTTCGAATATGACACGATTGATTAGAAGAGGTCAAAAGCAAAATCACATTTTTGCAATTTTTTTAATTTGGAAAAAATCATTCATTCCATTTTCTGCTTCAAAACAATAAAATTGTAAGAAAACGTCCGTAAGTAAAAATAGCGAATAAATAAATAAATATTAAAATAATTTGCTGTGTTTAATATATCATATTCAAGTTTAATTGATTTGAATTTTAAAAACTCAAATATGTGTTCAAACAAAAGTGTTTCTATTATAAATGTGAACCAAAGATTGAATTGATTATAAAAAAATTGTGTCAAAAATTATAAAAACAAATTATTATTTTGTTATTGATGTGAAAAACTAATGGAATACGATTTAAATTAAAATAAAATTTACAAACTTTTTCGCTGTAGTATTAATTACTATAATAGTAAAAATAAGGTTTTATTACAAACGAAAAATTGAAGACAAAAAGAATATGGAAATATTACAATTTGACAGAACATAAGGAAGAAATGATATTGGAAAATCAAAGAAATAACTTAGAACAACCGAATATTGATGACATCAATCAACAAAAATAACTTAAGGTATTTACTAAAAATATGTATATTAATTTTAATTTAATTATCCCTTTTAGAATGTTAGAGTAAATTTGGGAAAAAAATAGTGAGAGATTCCCAATCTCAAGATTCGTGTGGGGATAAGCTGTATCCCGCGCAAATTCTATTTTTTATATTAGTAGTAAAGGTCCAGTGATTAGAACGTAGCGCCGAACAAAAAGGGACCCGTTAGCTTAATTACAGTTATATTATTTGGTGGGAAAATATTTTCCAGTTTGGGCGTTGGCAAGCCGGTTTTTTTTTTGAAAAAAACTTTTTTTTGTGGAACATTTTATATTATTATATTTATATATTTATATATTAATTGATTATTTCAATTCAGATTAATTAATATCTATATATAGTTTATTTTTCGCGTCGGTTTATTTAGCTAAATTTTGTTAAAAAACTAGAGGAAAAAAATAAAGGTTTAGTTTCTAAGGAGTTCATGTGTATATTTATCATAAGTACTCTAAATTTATATTTTCAAAAATTTAAAGAATTCCGCGTTTCTCTTTGTAAGTTTTAGGATAAACCAGTTGTGGTTTTTTTTGGTAATAGGGTGGTGGCAACCGGTTTGGGCCGTGGTTGTCAATCAGCTTTTTGTTTATCTTGAAATAAACCAGTTATTGGTTTCGTTTTCGTTTTGATTAGGAAATTATATATTTTGAATTTTGATAAGAATGTATACAATTATGAGGGGTCAGGGGATAATAAGGAGGTGTCGGCCAAGTGGGTTTGAGCCCTGGATGAATGAGGTGGATGGGAGAGCGAATGAGGAGAGAAAAGAGAGAATGGTTGAGGCGAGGAATGTAGTGGATGGAATGATAAATGTGATTCTGGATGAAGTAAAACATAAAATATTTTTGGAATTGATGGATGATATTTACGAAGAAAAATATGATGAGTTTCTGGATGATTTGATTTGTGAGATAGTGAATGAGGAGTTGAATGGGGTGAATGAGGAAGCGGATGAGATGGATGAAGTGACTGAGGAAGTGAATGTGGGCTGGCGTGAGAAAAGGAGGATAAATAGAAATAGGAGCTCTCACCTGAAGAGGAAGGAGAGGAGAAGAAGGGAGAAGGAGAGTCGCTTGGTCGTGGAGCTGGGAGCTTCCTCGACCAAGAGTACTCAAACGGAGGAGCTGGTTGAGGGGGTTCCCATCTCACCGACCATGCGACAGGTAGAGGAGTGGATTGGTCCACAGGAGGCCCCTGTTCCTCATTGTATAATTAGTTAAGACTAATTTTTTTTTATTTGGAAAAAAGAAAACCGTTTTGGGGAAGCAGTTTTTTTTTGAAATTTTTTTATGCTACCATGTACATATTGTACATATAATTGTTTATATATTGTACATATTTTTGGATGATGCAATTAATTTATATATGAAATTAATTGTATGTTTTTTTGATTATGGTTAGATTTAGTAAGTGTTTAGCTGGTTTTTTTCAATGCACTCATACGCGATCCCCATATCCGTCATTGGTTTAATGTGAGTTACAATTTCGAGGTATTGATTTATGTATTATTCACACTATAGAATGGATGTCAATAGAACATGTCTCATTACAGTTCTATAAACTTTTGAACTTGTACGGAAATGTTGAAATATTTTTATTTTGGCTAATATAATGTTCATTTTTGGCCAAAACGACTTCTATTGCAGTACGCCTTATTAGATTTTATGATTTGTACGTGAATTATTTTGTGTATCTCATATATATATACAAAATGATTTATGTCAAACCTGAAAGTCTAGGTAGGTTTCCTATTGCAACACAATTCGTCTGGCGAAAGAATTTTTTGTGGTTAAGTCATGTTTTTGTGAGTTTTAGGATGTTATTGACGTAACAAGGGTTAACATTGACCAAACAGTTTTTCAACAATTTTATATAAGTTTAAATCTTTCGTCACTACTATCAAAGTATTATTGGTCTATGTTTATGGAAGTACATTGAAAATAATTAATTCCCATTAGCTTTATAGAGTGAGCCGGATCCAGATCAATATCTTCACATTTGCCATCATATTGATCCGCTGACGTAGGTATACATATCTCGTATGAGTCCATTTTAGTTACCATTTTTAAAATTATTTTTATTGCGATTAATTTAAAAAGTGGGATGGGTATGGAAGTAATTATTTTTAGCTAACATTTATTTTTGTTGTTTGTTTTGAATACAATAAGTAAAGCGAAAAATTTGACCTGAACAAATATATTAGAGGTAATAACCAAAAAAATTAGTAAGCTTAGTTTTGAATTTAAAATAATCGTAATTTTTTTTTTAAATTACCAATTTATTATTTAGTCTGAAGATTAAATTTAATTAATTTCATGTAAAACTTTATTATTTCGATTTAGCATTTTTAAATAAGAAATTATTTAGATTATGGATAAGTTATATATTATTTAGGTTTATTGATTCACTTTTCCCAGCGGTAGGCCTAACAAGCCATCCATGGGGCTTATCCCCTTAACATTGATGTCGTTCTTAGATCGCCTATGGCCATCGGGGTTATGCGATCGAAGAACATTGGTTTCTTCTCTTCATTCGGCGAGGAAGTTCTCAGGGACGAGGAGTGGTGTTGCTGTGTTTGTACTTAGGTGCAAACCAGTAGTACCATTCTTTGCTCAGAGGCTTCTTCGGTGTAATGAAGAGAAGAACCAATTGTACCTTGCTTTCAGGATCAGAGGCTTCACCTCATACAAATTCAAAAACTTACCATTTTTTTCATTTAGCTTTTCAATAGATCAATTTTTTCATAGAGTTTAGGATTTGAAGTCTGGTGCTCGGGAGCGTTCTACAACTTTCGCATTAGGTTTAGTTGTAATTTATTTGTAGGTTAAACAAGCACAACTGGGTCAGTAGAAATGGACCTAGTGTCTAATCGTGACAGTTGTGATTGTTTTTATTAGGTTGGGGAGAATCTGTTCTGTAGAATCTGGTCGTTAGGGGCTTTTCCAGTAGGTTCTCACATGCATTGTTGGAGTGGGCTCGCGAACGCGGGAATTCAAATTTAAACAAAATGGATATTGTAACCATACTTACTTTTCAAATTGTCTCCAGACGAATCTTGATTTTGGGAATCTCTTATCTTATTAAATAAAAATAAAATAAATCAAACAAATTTTTCAAAAATTAAATAAATGATTTTTATTAAATAAATAATTTTTTTAAAATTTAAGTTAATTTTAGGTAACTAAATAAATAAATTTTCTTAATTAAGCTTTACGTCAAGATATAAATAAATATTTTTATTTTTTTTAAAAAATAAATAAATATTTCAAAGTTAAGACGGTGCATCCGATAAATAAACATTCTTTTGAATATTTTTTATTTTTCAATTTTTTTTTAAAAAATAAATAAGTATTTTTAGGGGTGCTATCGTCAATAAATAATTTTAGGTATATAATTATTTCTGAAATTTCAGCATATCTGAAATCAAAATAAATAAGTTATATTTTTACATATACAATATCTTAGGAATTTTTGTACAGATTCAGCAAGGATTAACTACGACGGTCTTTCCCTTGGTTCCTTTACGAAGTTTGTTTTTTTTTACAAAAATTTTCTGTTTTTTTTTGGGGCGTTCGTTGGTTTTTTGTCGTTTTCCGCTTTTTATTGTTTTCACTTTTACAGCATACTAGCTACATTTTTTTGTTGAGATTGGTTTTATTATTGTTGTTTGTTATTGTGAATTCTGGATTCTATAAATTTTACCATCAAAATGTCAAGTCAAATAGACATTGACCATCCATTTTATGGATTGGAACCCAGCGAACTGCAGATCGAATGTCTGGTTCGAGGTGTGGATTTCAGGGGGGTCAACTGGGCAGAGGAACTTCGAAACCACGCGGTACAAGGTTCAGTTCCATTAACTGTATCTCACGCGAGGGATTTGGTAGCTGAGTCTCAAATGGTGGTGCAGGCGGCACAACTAATTGTGGATCAGATACGTAGACTTCAGCCACCGATTGGTCAGCCATTCTTGGATGGTCTGGCTAATCGTGTGTTGCACTATACAGGGAGGATGAATAGGTTGGGTTCTCGCGATGATTTGCAAGAAGCCCGCACCTACGCTATCTCCCAATTGTCACGCGCTTGGGATATAATAAGATCGTTGTCGACACGTCCAGTTATGCAGAGTAAACCAGGAGGATCATCTCTACCATCCGAATCGCCTGCGTTTCAGCCAGATGAGAGATCCACTCCAATACCAGTACAGCCAATGACTGATACGATACACAGTTTAAATCGTGGGTATCAACAACAACAAAGACGGGCAGAACAATTACCACCATCGTATTTTCAACAATCAGGTTTAAGAGCGGAGGACTTCGCATTACCACAACTGGGTTCATCGTTCCAAGCTGGACAAATATACATCAATCCGGCATTGGTACAGCAGCCTCTGAATCATCAACCGATACCACAGGAGCAGTTACAACAATTTCAAACAAATTATCCACAAGCTCCATTAACAGCACCACCACCATACAACCCACTTCCTCAGGTATCTCGTGTCGCGGCTCCAGCATTGTCACCGGGAGCATACCGAGAGGTACGTAGGAACAATTTGAGTCGTTATGACTCAAATTGGGTTCCGAACTTCACAGGGGATGGTCACTCTCCTGATGTTCATGAGTTTATCCATCGAGTGGAGGCGGCTGCAAGGAGGGACCGTGTGTCCTGGGACGACCTGAGGTCGATCGTTCCACGGTACCTCAAGGCAGCTGCCGATAGATATTATTTGAATTTGACTCATGAATATGAGGAAGTGACCTACTCAGTGCTTAGGGAAGGACTCCTACGCACCTTCGGTACGCTCACCGATGATAAAGCGGTATTACGTGTTCTTTTGAACCGTAAACAGAAAGTCAAAGAGAGCGTTTATGAGTATTTAGTTGAAGTGGGTTCGTTAAATCGGAGATTAGTTCGACCATTTGCTGCAGCTGAATTATTAGAAATCGCTAGGGAAGGACTGAGTGTAGAACTGAAGAACGCTACACTTGCAGCAACAATTACAACTATGGACGAGCTTCGGACATTGTGTCAGAAGTTCGAACGTTTGTGGTCTACACCAGTCCCAACCAGAATGTCAAACTTAAGGATTAGCGAACTACAGCAAGTGGACGACTATGAATCAGAAATAGATCCAGAACAAGATGGATATATTGAAGCTGTGGATACACAACCTAGAAGAATTCTGCAACGACCTGCGATATCATCTGGTAATACTAATCAACCTGGTCCATCAATGTCCAGACAACCAATTGTCTGTTTTAGATGCGGGGTAAATGGACATCGAGCTCCTGATTGTTCTAAAAACAGAATAAAATTGCACTGCTGGAAATGTAATAAGCCGGACGTTATATATGCAAATTGTTCATATTGTCACCCGTCGGTAAACTTCCGTCCGAGAGTACATGCTTCGGGGATGGTACCCTCGGTTCAACAGCCAATGAGCCCGAAGAAAACGACGAGAGATGTAGCAACGCAGGACGATCGATCACCACTCAGGAAACCAGAATAAAATCACCCAGTACATTTAATTTCCCATCATTACATCACACATATTTTAGACGTCTTGAACGTAACATTAGATATTGGAGGATGAGGAAATTATTTCGCAAAGCTTGTATTTCATCTATCCTTTCAGAAACAAAGGATCCTCGGCCGCGACTAGCAATAAAGATTTTGGACAAACATATTTCAGGATTATTGGATAGTGGAGCGTCAATCACTATACTAGGAAGAAATTCCTTGGAATTATTGGAATCAGCAGGTACAACTTACCGTAAGTACACTTCGTGTATTCGTACGGCAGATGGTACTGCAACTAAAATTTTAGGTTACATTGAAGTTCCAATAACTGTGAATGGCTCCACTAAACCAATGCGGTTCCATATAGTCCCTGGGTTACGAGAAGAGCTCTACCTGGGCATAGATTTCTGGGAGAAATTCGGTATTGTTCCTTCTTTTGTTAGTGAACTGACTCGCACAGAGCTACAAACTTTTAATACACATAACCTCACCACTGATCAGCAACATGAACTGGATATGATCAAGGATTCTTTCCCGTCATTTGAAGTGTCTGGGCTCGGAAAGACTTCTTTGGTTGAACATGTCATCGATGTTGGTGATAGTGCACCTGTTAAACAGAGACACTATCCCACATCGCCGGCTGTTCAACTAAAGGTCTATGCCGAACTTGACCGAATGCTTCAAATGGGCGTGATCGAAGAGTCTAACAGTTCTTGGTGCTCGCCAGTGGTTTTGGTACAAAAAGAATCTGGTAAAAACAGATTATGTATTGATAGCCGTCGTGTCAATTCACTCACTAAAAAGGACGCTTACCCACTTCCCTTGATTGATGGCTTACTAGGTCGTCTAAATAGCACAAAGTACATTTCCAGTATTGATCTCAAAGATGCTTTCTGGCAGATTCCTCTGGCAGAAGCATCTAGAGACAAGACAGCCTTCACAGTGCCTGGTCGTCCATTGTATCAATTCCGGGTTATGCCCTTTGGATTGTGCAATGCTCCCCAGACAATGTGTCGGCTAATGCACAAAGTGATACCACATCAATATCACGAAAATGTCTTTGTTTATTTAGATGATCTATTGGTAGTCTCTTCCACGTTCCAGGAACATATGGAATTGCTGTCCAAAGTCTCTTCATTGTTAAGAGCGGCTGGGTTAACAATAAACCTCAAGAAAAGTAAATTTGTTCTGAGAGAGGTGAAATACTTGGGATTTTTGGTTGGTGAAGATGGTCTTCGAACAGACCCTGACAAAGTAAGAGCTGTAGCAGAGTATCCAGCTCCATCTACAGTAAAACAAATACGTAGACTATTGGGAATGGCTGGTTGGTACCAACGTTTCATACCAAATTATGCAAGCGTGGTATCACCAATCACAGATTTATTAAAGAAGAGTTCGGGGAAACTGAAATGGACATTAGAAGCGCAAGCTGCTTTCGAAAATTTAAAACGATTGCTGACTACAGCACCAGTATTAGTAAACCCTGACTATAATAAAGAGTTCTTTATTAGATGCGATGCGAGTCTGACAGGGATAGGTAGTGTGTTGTATCAGGTTGATACTGACGGACAAGAGTGTCCGATAGCCTTCATGTCGAAAAAACTTAATAGAGCTCAAAGGAACTATTCGGTTTCTGAGCTGGAATGTCTTGCGGCAATTCTGAGTGTGAAGAAATTCAGGGGCTATGTTGAAGGTCACCGATTTACAATTGTGACTGATCACTCAAGTCTGAAGTGGCTTATGTCACAGAAGGACTTGAGTGGTCGTCTGGCTAGGTGGAGCCTAAAACTCCAACATATGGATTTTACCATTGTCCACCAAAAAGGTACCCAAAATATAGTCCCTGATGCTCTATCTCGTCTTTATGACGATACACACGAGGAATTGACGGAAGCATTAGTACATCACATCAGTGAAATTAAGATCGACAATGAAGGTTATCGGCACAAGGAATATACGGATATGATAGCTAAAGTTCGATCATCACCCAAGGACTTTCCATCTGTTAAAGTCGTGGATGATAAGCTATACATACGTATTGAGCCAAGATCTGATGCAATACCCAACGATGTTCCTGTGTGGAAACTCTGGGTGCCAAAACCGATGACTTCAAACATGATTCAGAAACATCATGATGATAGTACTGCTGCTCATGGAGGTGTTAAAAAGACTTTAGAATTACTTCGACGTCTTTATTATTGGCCGGGCATGGCGTCACAGGTACACAACTATGTTGTGTCCTGCGACACATGTAAACAAACAAAAGCCACGAATCAGATATTGCGTCCTCCGATGCAATATCAATTCGAAACAGCACGTCCATGGCAGAGAGTCTATATAGATTTTTTGGGACCGTACCCTCGTTCTACACTTGGGAATACGGTATTACTGATAGTTCTGGATCATGCTACGAAGTTTGTACTACTGAAACCACTTAGAAACGCAACTTCACCGAAGGTGAATGCTTTTCTAAGGAATGAAGTGTTTCTTACATATGGGGTACCAGAGTTTCTGCACAGTGACAATGGCAAACAGTTCACCAGTAGGAACTTTCAAAGTCTTTTGTCAGATTTCAGCATTAAACACATTAGGACCGGTGTTTATAGTCCTCAAAGCAACGCGTCAGAGCGGGTCAATAGGTCAGTCCTAGCAGCAATTCGAGCGTTCATAAAAGGTCAACATACCAAGTGGGACTCACAAATTGGTGAAATCGCATATGCACTGCGGGCTGCAGTACATTCTGCTACCAAGTACTCACCGTACTATTTATTATTTGGTCAACATCCAATCTCGGATGGAAATACTTACCATTTGTTGAGATCACTACACAAGCTTGGTGAAGATGCTGGTGAGGAAATAGAACGCTCTGATCATTTGACTCTGCTTCGGAACCGGGTTCAACAGAATTTAAAAGCAGCTTTCAAAAAATCGCAACATCAGTACAACCTGCGATCTAAACTACGGACTTTTCAACCACAACAACGTGTGTTTGTACGGCAACATCATTTGAGTGACGCTACCAAAAAGTTCTCGGCAAAATTGGCTCCAAAGTTCTTACCTGCAATGATTAAGACTAAGATTGGAAATGTACTCTACGAGTGCATAGATATGAGCGGTAAGAATCTTGGAGTACATCACGCGAAAGACATCAGGGAATGATGTCTTTTCGTTAGGTAGGGTTGTTCCTCTGGCTGATTGTCGTCTCTGGGGTTCACATCTTCAGGTCATACTTACTGGTTGTATCGGGGTGTCCATGGTGCTGGCGTTCGGATGGATGGTCGGTCTCAATACTCAGTGAAGTTCTTAAGGACTTCATGAGTGTTGGAACCGGTCATCGGTCTTGACGCCAGTGACGGTGGGTATCTCGATCCCAGATACAGTTTAATAGGTGGAAGTAGTTCGGTGGTTTTCTGTCATGGAAGGGATGGCGACGTTTTTGTGATTTCAAGAGTGGAAATCTTGGTTTCTACCTTGAATTCATGGTGTAACGATCGCAATAATCGCAAAACAATAATAAAACCAAATTCATCTTCGTTTTCAATTCAATAAAAATGCATTTCATTAGTTTCCGTTCATTTTTACATTAATAATAATTTTAAAATTTTCTAAAACTTAACTGCTAGTTAAATTTTGAACATACTATAAAAAGCAAACGAACGTACTAAATTTTTATTTCCAATGCTAATGAACAGACGTCGTTGTTAATCATTTGCTGAATTTCGAATATGACACGATTGATTAGAAGAGGTCAAAAGCAAAATCACATTTTTGCAATTTTTTTAATTTGGAAAAAATCATTCATTCCATTTTCTGCTTCAAAACAATAAAATTGTAAGAAAACGTCCGTAAGTAAAAATAGCGAATAAATAAATAAATATTAAAATAATTTGCTGTGTTTAATATATCATATATACCATATCATATATATCATATATATTAATATTGATATATACGGGATCGTCGTTGTGAGTAGTCGCAAATGCTCGTAAAGTTTGTTTTTTCCTAATTTATCATCGGCTTTAAATAATTTATTTTAATAAAACAAAATAGTAAAAACGATATTAACAATTACTCTATAGTGCTCTTTCTTGTGGTTTTACTTTAAAATTTAATAAAGATAATAAGACTAGTAATAAAACCAATATACTTCATTGTTAAAGTGTTACTCAATAGTGTTTGCTTTTTAATAAATAACTGTAAAGTAATAACTTGTTCACTATTCATTAAATATGAAAACCGTAAACTAACCAAAAAACTGTGCTAATGTACTAAACCACAGCCGTGTAACCTTAAACCGGGTGTTTACTATTGTATATTAAGGCTAACAAGAATTAACCAAAAACGATTTTATAAACACTGTGTTTCGTGCTTAAGAAAAACTAAAATGATAAGTCTAATTACAAAACCAAAATACATAAATTTAAAAGTGTTGTTCGAATAGTCTCGTCGTCTTGAATAATAATATTATAACTTCTTAAAAACCTTGAAAAGTAATAACTAGTTAAGGCCAAGGACTATGGTCGGGAATGTTGCATTGCAAAGCATTGTAAAATAGCACAAGTATATTGTTTTGTGTAAACTGGTTTGGTTTATTGCTGTACACAAATCATACGCAACTTTTTCAAAACGCAAATAAAAAGTATTATAAAAATTTGTAAATACAAATCCACATATTAATGTCTTGCAGTTCAATCATAATATTATACAACAACTGAATAGTTATATTCTAATTGAAATCTGTGCGCTCTAAACCATTGGAATTAATAGTGTATTAGTATTGTGCTGAAAAAAATAACAAACGAACTAGAAATTTTATGAATAGTATAGAGCAAAAGAATAAACGCTTAGTTCTCGCTCTCTAGTGTATTTTTCTTGTTGATCTAATTTTCACTAAATATTATTGCTAACAAGATTTAAACAAAAAACATTTTATAAACGGTGTGTTTCGCTCCCTAAAAAATAATAAAATTAAAATAAATAAATCTAATATTACAACCAAAATATATCAATTTTAAAGTGCTGTTAGAATGTGTTTACTTTTTATAAAAAAAAAATATTAATAACAAAACTACGTAATAATCTGTAAAGTAATAACTTGTAAATGTGAGTCAAGGTCAAGGTTCGTGTATGTACTAAAACATTGTAAAAAAGTATGTTTGTGTGTACCCTGTTTTGTTACAATTGAAAACTTGCTAACCAAATCAAGAACTGGTAGAACTGTACATAATTCATACGCTGCTCTTTCGTAACTCAAATTATGAGAATAACAAAAAATCCGTAAACACGTAGCTGATGTCAAAATTTAGTATTACTGTGTATTGGGTGGTAATTTGTTTATTGCCTGATATGTCTTTGTGCTCTTTAATAAACTGTTAAAGTTGCAAACGTTTAAATAAAAACAAATAAAACTTAATTTTACGGTATCCTGTTATACATATTATTGCAATTCATAAACAATAAAGTTTTGCATTACCAATATACCAAGCAACAAACGCGCAATTATACCCTATTTGATATTTGTGCGCCCTAAACCAACTACATACATTGGGAAATTTATATAAACAAAACAACAAACGTAACATAAACTACATCTCAAATCGTATGTATCAACAGAATAAGCGCTTATTTAGCGAAATATCACCAGAAAGTAACAACTTCCAGAAAATTAAAAGAACTCAGGTAGCGTTAACAACATCTGGACAAGCCTCAACTCCTGAAATAATGCCTGACATATTTTCATGGTCTAAGTTCGACGAGAAACTGGCAGCTTCAATGGCCATACTTGCTACCAAGGAAGATTTTAAACTATTGCAAGGTAGCATTGAAGAAGTGCAACGAGCAAATATCGCTATGCGCAAGGAAATAGAAGACTTAAAAATTAATGATGCTAAATTGAAGGCAAGACTCGAACAGTTGGATAAAATATCGCGTAGCCTGAATATTGTGGTAAGCGGTCTTGTGTGCACGGACTACATAAAGGCCAAAACAATGTTTAAGGAGCTGTGTAAAAACGCACTCAATCTTGACGTCACTGTTAAGAAGGTGATTAAATTAAATAAACAATATGAGTTTATAATGGTATTGGAATCTGCAGATCAAGTTTATGAAATTCTGCGTAGTAGCGGAAAGTTGAAAAATTCAAGGGTGTTTGTTCAAAGGGATCTCACCGTGGAAGAACGCTCACAAAAATACCACCTTAGACAGGTGAAAAAATTGCTACAGAAATTCGACCCTACACTGTCTTTCCAATTCAAAGGTGTGGCACTATGGGTGAATGGTAAGATGTTTAAATGGAATAAAGGCGAAATAAGTTCTAATATAAGTGAGGACAAAAACTATATCGTAGACCTGATCACCAAGGCCGGATTAGCCTCGAGTAACCAGAATGCGGATGACATGACCGCATAACAATTAACTGGCTGTCAGATCATTGCATATAATGTTGCTAATTTAAGTAATAAATTTATATATAGTAATTTTTTTTCTTTTATAAATGAATATGATATTATATTTTTGTTTGAAACTCATGTAATTAATGATAAACGTAATCTTTTTGAGTTTAATTTTAGGGATTACAAACTTTGTTGGATCGACGCAAAGAAAACTCATAATTTTGGACGTGCAAGTGGTGGTTGTCTGTTTGGCTACAAAAAGGCTATAGAATCAAAATTTTCACTGGAATTTGTGCAGGAAGAAGACAATGTCATGCTAAAAGCCAAGCTGAAAAATCGGGCAATATGTTTTATACCAAAATACTTAAACTGCAATAGCTGGTTGCTTGATTTTTCTAAACTACGAAGCCAAATGACACTGTTAAAGGAAACCGCTTATTGCCTTATTGGCGACCTTAATGCTCGGATAGGAGGTGAACAGTTGTTGGAACATAAATTATTGGGTAGCCAGCAAATAATATCAGTAGATCGTAAGTCTAAAGATATTGTTATAGATAGTAAAGGTAAAAAGCTATTAGAACTACTGGATGACGTCGGTGGAATTATTTTAAATGGCAGAGTTGCAGGGGATTCTGAAGGTGAATTTACCTTCTTTAGTAGTAGAGGTAAGTCGGTCATTGATTATTGTTGTTGTTCGATGGATTTTTTAAATATAATAACCGACTTCTCCATACTAGCTAAACCGTATTCCGATCACATGCCACTCACTTTAAAAATTGTTCTCACAAGCGAGACATCAAAACATAACAGAGAAATCAAACTACCACCTAAATTAATATGGCGTCCAACTAAAGCGGAAATTTACAAACAAAAATTGTTGGTTACTGTAAACTTAAATTCATGTAATGACACAGTATGTATTAATGAAAAAATTAATTCTCTCAAGCAAAAAATCATTGATGCGTCTGACCATCATCTTACTAAGAAAAGGTTTGAACGCAAGAATGAATGGTTTGACTCCCAATGCTATAACGCAAGAACAAAAATGTTCGCTTGTCTAAGATCCTACCACAAGAATATGTCCACCACATCTAGAATTGAGTATACTACTAGCCTGCAAAAATTCAAAAAGCTGTGTCAAGAAAAAAAGTACACGTACATGGAGAACCAACTCAATAAACTAAACTCCGTCTACGATTCTAAGCAATGGTGGTCATTGGCCAATTTAATTAAACAATCTAAAATAACTATTAGCCCTAAGGTGCAAATGGAGGATCTTTATAACCACTTCAAAAATCTGCTGTCTTCTAGGACTGACGTAATTGATGCACCCATGGCTGTGGTATATACTACTGATCCGCTATTAGATACGAAAATCGATAAGCAAGAATTACAACTCGTACTAAGGAACGCGAAAGACAAGAAAGCTGCTGGACAGGACCGTATCCCATTCGAATTTTATAAAAACTCTCCTGACATTTTTTTAGATGAAATAGTTATACTATTTAATGAAATACTGGAACAAGAAAGTATCCCGGCGTCGTTTCGGAGGTCAATAATTTTACCAGTTTTCAAAAAAGGAGATATTACTGATGTTAACAATTATAGGGGTTTATCTTTAGTGGATGCGATTTATAAGCTTTTCACCAGTATCCTTCTGAACAGGATCAATTCTTGGGTGGAACATAACAATATACTAAACGAATACCAAGCCGGCTTCCGTAAAAATTATTCCACGGTCGACAACGTATTCAATTTAACCAGTATAATCCATTTACAATGGAAAAAGCAAAGGAAGAAAGTGTACTGCTTCTTTGTGGACTTCAGATCAGCCTTTGATACTATCATTAGAAGTACAATGTTCTATAAATTATCGAATATAGGCCTCTCAAGCAAAATCTTAAACATATTAAAACTTCTATACACAAATACAGAAGCCACAATCTGGAACGGCGAAAAAATGTCTGAACCATTTACAGTGCTACAAGGTGTCAAGCAAGGCTGTGTTTTGAGTCCTATGCTTTTTTCACTATTTCTCAATGATCTATATGAGGCGCTACCAGGCGGAATAAAAATTAAAGACACGCTAATCCGTGTACTATTATATGCTGATGATCTTGTGATAATAAGTGAAAGTGCAAAAACGTTGCAAAGTATGTTGGATGCACTAACGGAATATACCAGAAAGTGGAATTTAATTGTTAACCTTCAGAAGTCAAAGGTAGTGGTGTTTCGAAAAGGCGGTAGATTACTAGCTGGTGAAAAGTGGACGTTTGATGGTAATAATGTGGAAATAGTAAATGTTTATAAATACCTTGGGGTGACGTTAACATATAATCTCTCGTTTAACAGACACCTAGAGGAAAAACTGGTATGCTCAAAAAATATCATTAACTACATATGGTCTCCATTTATCAAAAACCCAAAAATATTATCGTCTTCTGAATTTAAAATATTTGAGGCAGCCTCCAGAGCAATAATGTGTTACGCGGGGCAAATTTGGGGGTACAAACAATATGAACAGGTGGAAAAACTCCTAAGATTTTTTTTGAAAAGAATGTTTTATTTGCCTTCGAATACGCCAAATTACATGCTGCATCTGGAAACCGGACTCGACCGCTTGTACCTATATACACTTAAGCTACATTTTGATTACGTGCGTAAAATATTGAATTACTCTGATGGCAGACTGCCTAAAATCTTAGCCTTAGAGACAATTAGTAATAAAACCTTCTGGGTGTCAGAATGGGAAAACATCTACTCTAAGGCTGGAATAAACTTGGACTTTTCAAACCAATCTGCCTCCTGGAAAATCACTCACAAACAAACTCTGCACAACCTGAAACAGGTACATTGGGATGAACATGTCAATCAGGCTCGGCTGTCACAATACCACGATGAATACTGCAATCTAATGTACTCTAGCGTTCCAAACTATTTCGATGATAAACATTCTGTTGATATGATTAGTAGAATCTTCAAAACTCGTGGTGGTCTGCTAAATATAAATGCAAGGGCTTTCAAAGCGGGTACTAATGGGTTTTGCATGATATGTAATCTGGATGAAGCTGAGAATACCTACCATTTTGTTGCTCGTTGTCCAATTTATAAAAATATAAGGCTAACGTGCTTTGGTAGCGAAGCCCTAACAAGGGAAGAATGCCACGTAATATTGAACGGAAAAAATTATGAGTCTCTTTGCTCGTATCTAGTATATAGTATTAAATATCGTTCGCTATTAATTAACGAATTTAACTAATTATTATACAATACAATTGAATTGTTAATTTTAACTGCTGTACTAGGCATTTAGGTACTACTACTAAGTTTTTCTTTTTTCAATCTGACAGACAACTTTTTGTTATTGTCAGCACTCATTATATTTTATTGCATACTATGTTTGTTTAGGTTTTGAGTATAACACTGTATAATTTCAATTAATAAAATATTATTATTATTATTATTATTATTATTATTATTATTATATCATATTCAAGTTTAATTGATTTGAATTTTAAAAACTCAAATATGTGTTCAAACAAAAGTGTTTCTATTATAAATGTGAACCAAAGATTGAATTGATTATAAAAAAATTGTGTCAAAAATTATAAAAACAAATTATTATTTTGTTATTGATGTGAAAAACTAATGGAATACGATTTAAATTAAAATAAAATTTACAAACTTTTTCGCTGTAGTATTAATTACTATAATAGTAAAAATAAGGTTTTATTACAAACGAAAAATTGAAGACAAAAAGAATATGGAAATATTACAATTTGACAGAACATAAGGAAGAAATGATATTGGAAAATCAAAGAAATAACTTAGAACAACCGAATATTGATGACATCAATCAACAAAAATAACTTAAGGTATTTACTAAAAATATGTATATTAATTTTAATTTAATTATCCCTTTTAGAATGTTAGAGTAAATTTGGGAAAAAAATAGTGAGAGATTCCCAATCTCAAGATTCGTGTGGGGATAAGCTGTATCCCGCGCAAATTCTATTTTTTATATTAGTAGTAAAGGTCCAATATAACAAACATGGCAACCGCTCAGTTTCTTCTCTGTTCGTCTTAATGATACTCAGATGAAGTACAGCGCATATGATAGAGAATTACTCGCGGCATACTCAGGCGTTAAGCATTTCCGGTATTTTTTAGAAGGTCGTGAATTTACACTATTCACTGACCATAAACCATTAATTTTTGCTTTTAAACAAAATTTGGAAAAAGCATCTCCTCGTCAATTTCGCCATCTGGATTTCATTGGGCAATTTACCACTGATATCCAGCATATTTCTGGTGCCGACAATGTCGTAGCCGACGCGTTATCTCGCATAGATCAAATACTCATTCCAGAGAAAATTGATTATGCTGCAATCGCGGATGCTCAGACCAATGATGAGGAATTTAAAAATATTCTTCAAAGTAATACAAATTTGAAGTTCTCAACTTTTCCAGTCGCTTTCAATGAAAGTAGACTTATCTATTGTGACACATCAACAGCTATACTTAGGCCATATATTCCTTTGCAATTTCGCCAAAGTGTTTTTGATGCTTTTCATTGTCTTTCTCATCCTGGTGTTAAAGCTTCCACCAAATTATTAACTAAACATGTTATTTGGCCTTCTATTAATAAAGATGTCAAAATAATGGCGCAAAATTGTATAGCGTGTCAAAAGTCCAAGGTGTCTAGACATACTAAGTCACCTTTTGGTACATTTAAAACTCCTTCACAGAGATTCTCACAAATTCACCTTGATATCATTGGTCCTCTTCCAATATCGGAAAACCATCGATATTGCGTTACGCTAATAGATCGTTATACGCGGTGGCCTGAAACGATTCCAGTTCCAGATATAACTGCTGCAACAGTCGCATTCGCTGTATATAATTCATGGATTGCTAGATTTGGTGTCCCAGAATCAATTGTAACTGATCAAGGGACTCAATTCGAATCGCAACTGTTTTCAGAGTTGTCAAATCTATTAGGTTTCAATAGATTTCGAACAACCAGCTACAATCCGAAGTGCAACGGTATGATTGAAAGATGGCATCGCACAATTAAGTCTGCAATTATGTGTCATAATCGTACAGATTGGACACAGATTTTACCTACTGTTCTTCTTGGGTTAAGAACCACCTTCAGTGAAGAACTCCAAACCACTTCAGCGGAACTTACTTTTGGAAGCTCGATAAGAATTCCAGGGCAGTTTATCGATTCTACATTAAATTCTTTTAAGCCTCAATCTGAGTTCGTCAAACAATTGAAACAGCATTTTGATGAGTTACGACCAACACCAGCATCCAGACATGATTCATCTTCCTCTTTTGTGAGTAAAGACTTACTAACCTGCTCACATGTATTGTTGCGTACAGATGCTGTAAGGAAATCTTTACAACTTCCTTACACCGGTCCTTTCAAAGTTTTAAGTCGAAGTGATAAGAATTTCAATATCGAAATTAATGGTAAATCAACCAAAATTTCAATTGACCGACTTAAACCATGTTTTCATGAAAATTTAAACGATGAACAAACAAGTTCTATCGTTAAAGCAACTCAAAATATTCCTTCTGAATCATATGCTAATTTTAATAATTATCAAACTGATCATTCTGATTCCGTTTTGAATCAACAAATTTTAGAACCCACTTCTCTTCTGAAACAATCAGATGTAACTGGTACGAATCAATCAGATTCAGTTCGCCAAAATAAACCTAAAATAAAAAAACAGGTTACTTTTAATGATCAGCCTATTGTCATCACCATTCCCAATTTAAAAATTTCAAAATCTGGAAGAGTAATTAAAACACCGCAAAAGCTTTTGAACTCAATTCGAGAGTGTTTTAATGATTTTAAGAAGTCTTTACTTCCAGTATAGTGATGAAAGAAATCGTTCGTTTGTGTTTTCTCATGATCATCTACGTCGTTAGGATCCTGATTCTTGTGATGGTTTCGTAATTATTTTCTTTTTCATAATCACTGGGGAAGGAGTATTTGTGGCGTTTCCACCTTTTTATTTCTTTAAATTTTCACCTTTTTGTTTCTTTAACTTTTTCAAAATTAAGTTGGCAATAGTTTTGATTGATTGGAAAAGTACACTGTTTTTTAATTTTAAATTTAAGTAGTCTGAGCAAAATTTTTTTGTTCAGAATTAATTGTTTTTCAAATTCATAAAAAATAAATTGAGTTTTTCTTTGTTCAAGAAGTTAAAAAAAATATAATTGTTTTTTTTCTCAAATACGTTAAAATAAATCGCTTTTTAGTTAGATCAAAAAGATCTGTATTTCGAATTAATGTTAATTATATATACATTGCGAATGTTATTATATAAAGTAAAAACTATTTAAATATATATATACATAATTAAAGTTATTAAATTTAATATTAGTTTTTGAAATTTAATCACCAATGAAATTTAATCTCAAAATTTGTGTTATTGTGGAGCATATGTGATTTGATTATCATTCACCCATTCACCAAATCATCGATATCAATATACAAATAAATTTGGAATTGAATTTAAAAATAGAGAGATAGAGATTAAACCTACCTGATTCAAAAGGAGTGTTTAGAACACGAGCAAATATATATAGCGAGAATTTAATAACAAGCTATAGGCTTTTATATTGACATATGATTTAACCGACCAATAAAAACAGATAGAAAATATCAGACAAAGAGGTGACACAATTCTGAATCTTTAGCCGTGTTCGATTTGACTGAAACAACTGAGGCAACTGAAAAATTAAATGCAATTGTTGTTGTTTTTTCAGTTGTTTCAGTCAAATAGAACGCACCTTTTATTGCTCGTTTAAAAGACGGTTTACGGAGTTCATAATTATATTAGATGTCTTATTATAATAAGACATAGCTAATGACTTTCCAGAGACTGAAGGAAATCAAGAACTCTTGTAATAATTTAAGAAATTGTGTTCAGAAACAGAATTCCATTTAACAATTCAACGTTTTGTATTTTATTCGTTATGTTTTAGGAGGATAAGTTGTAGTTTATCATGATTTTAATGCTGTTGATAAACTCAACGTCGGCAGAACGGTAGCAGCTTAGTTTTCCATTTTTTTTCGACAATTATATCTGCAAAATTAATACAGGTAAAGGGACACTTGTTGACAGTCTACGTTTCTATATGAAACATAACAGCACAAAAAAAACCTCCAAAAATTATTAAAAAGTTTCGTCTATCTTCTTCAAATTGAAATGTATTTTAGAATAATGCGATGTTTCAAGTCAACATTTGTCAGTAGTTTGAACTGTAAAAAATTCTATCAAAAAAACATGGTGGGCAAATGTGAAAATAAAATCGCACTTTCCACCGCGAACACGAAGCTGTCCGATGGAATCTCGTCTATTTCCTCTGGCGAGTTCAGATGTTTCATGCTGTCCAAAATACCAGGATGAGATGGATGTCGTTTTGATTTAAGGACACAAGGCTTTAAAACACATGAAGTTTGTCTGTGCAAAAAAGGCTGGGATTCAATATTTGGCTTATCCCTGCTTAAACTGTCCCATTGGAAAAGGTACAATCCTATAGAATATTGATGAAAATTGGATAGGAAAAGGACGATTTTAATGGGATCAACCGAGAAATTCTTTACTCGATAAAAATGTTGGGTAGGAAAGACTAATATTTATTGGGAAAATGGAATTAAGCTCATAATCCTTTAAATATCAGACTTTTCCTATTGAAATATTTTTATAGGAATGAATATAATTGAAATGGAAAATAAAACAATTTTTTTCTTACGACAAGATTCCTTAATAGGATTCTTTATAGTTTTAAAGGAAGACATTGAAACATTTTCAACGGGAAATAGATAATTTGTAAAGGCAAATAAAACCTAGAAAATGGTTTTCTTACGACAACAGTTCCCAATAGGATTAATAGTTTTACTGGAAGACATTGAGATAGTTTCAATAAGAAGTGTAATGATAATTTCTACAGAACATACCCCTGGTTAAACATTCTAATTCAAACCTATTGAATCCTATTAAATCTAATATAATTTCAATAGGATTAAATCGGATTGAATCGGTTTAATAGAAAGACTTCGACCTGCCAATTAAAATTCAATCTGAATGAATGAGATTCAACAGGAAAAGAGATTCTGTAGGATTCTAATGGAAATTTCCAATTGAATTTCAATCGGAAATTAAGAGATTCAATAGGAAAAAAGATCTTAGAAAAAAAGTAAGCAATCTTATGAATTTAACAGGATTTAATTGGAAAAGATTTAATAGGAATGAATAGGATTAATCGGAATTCTGCAATGGAAATTTCAAATTAATTCCTATTTATATACATTTCCCATAGAATCCTATCCATTCCGGTTGAAAAATAAAATAGAGATATTTAACAAGAATGAATAGGTTTGTATTGGAAATAGATTTTTTGAATAGGAATTAATTGAAAATTCCCAATGCAGAATTCCGATTAATCCAATTCATTTTTTTCAATTGGTTTCAATTGGAATGTTTAACCAGGGACGACTTTAAAATTATAATTTCACAACAGTATTTTTCAATAGGATTCTATATAGTTTTATGGGAAGACATTGAAATAGTTTCAATAGGAAATGGATAATTCTTACAGGAAAATACGAATGAAATTTTTTTTTTCCTTTATCTCCATTTAGGAGCATAGGGCGTCTACTAGACTGGACCATCTGACTCTGTTCGGGGCAATCGCTTTCAGTTCACCCCATGTCTTGCCGATTTGTTTTGCTTCAGCTAGCACCGTTTTCTTCCACGTCATGGGTGGTCTTCCAACTCTCCTTTTACCTTGTGGATTCCACTCTAGGGACATCCTTGTTATATCTTTAGCTGGTTTCCTCAGTGTATGTCCTATCCATCTCCATTTCCTTTGTTTTATCTCGGAGTCAATGTCTAACTGCTCTGTCTGTCGTAGAAGTTCCTGGTTACTGATGGTGTTCGGCCAGAAGCACTTGATCAGTCTTCTCAGGCATTTGTTCACAAACACCTGTAGTTGATTTGTGATCTTCTTTGTGTGTTTCCACGTTTCACACCCATATAGCAGTACTGACTTGACACATGCATTGAACATTCGTAGCTTTGTCTTTCTTGACAGGACGGATGCATTCCAGATCTTGTGAAGCATATTGAACGTATTTCTAGCTTTGTTAATACGCTGACTGATATCTTCTTCAGTCCCGCCCGTTTTTGCTACAGTACAACCAAGGTACACAAATTTGTCGACTTCATCCACTTGTGTATTGTTGATGGTAATTGGTGTTATCGTTTTGGTGTTCAATCTCATAGACTTTGTTTTCCTGATTAGGGTTTTTAGTCCGGATATCCGGATATCGAATTATCCGGATTATTCGACCAATTTTGACTATTCGATTATTCGGATACTTTTTTGCAATTATCCGAATATTAAAAATCCCTTTATTTTGTAAAAAAATAATCAAATTGCGTGCAAAGTTCAAATAAATATTCAAGTTACGTTGCAAAGTTTGTTAGTGCAGTGAAGTGACTATAAGTTTTAAACATTTATTGACAACTTTAATGTTTTGAAAACTGTAATCATTGAATATTTTATGAAACACTTCGTGAATCTGCATTGTAAAGATATTTTACTAATATTTATTTAATGTTATATCAATTTTAAAAAAATAATGTTTTAAAAACTTGTGGCCCTGTAAATAAAATGTGAAGTGTTGGCTATTTTTTTAAAGTTTATGAGAGTTGTGCTTCTAAATGATGACTCTGTGAAGAATTTACTATTAAAAGTGAAGATGAAGAAAGTCTGAGTAGTGCAGTTTGCATAAGAAATCGTGCGACTGCAGAAAGAAGTTGAGAATGCTATTGCTTCAATTATTCATGTTGAGAAGCAGAATGAAGGAAGTTCCATTTGCTAAAAAAGATTTCATTTATTTAAATAATTATAAAAAAGAACGGACAATTTAAATATTCTATATATCGCGTATTGTTACCAATAAAACCTACATTGACTGCAACGGAGCGCGTATTTCAAGTGTTGGTTTCACCAGGACAAAAATTAGAACTCGACTCAATTTCGAGACATTGCAATAATTAATTAATTAATGCAATATTTTTTCAAAAATATGCATTTTGAAAAATGCTTCAATAACTTCATTAATTTAATTAAATCTATTAATAATTTTATTATTTTATGATTTTTGTTATTTTGTGACTATATGTGCGTTCGGTTTGACTGAAACAACTGAAAAAACAACAACAATTGCATTCAATTTCTCGGTTGTTTCAGTTGCTTCAGTCAAATTGAACACGGCTTATGTATAAAAATTAATTAATATTTAATATACATAGATACACGAAAAATATACATAAATAATTTAAATGCCGCAAAATAAAAAACATGTTTTATTAATTGTTCCGAATCAAATAGGTCGGATATTTAGAAACCCTATTCCTGATATTAATGTTGAGACCGACTTCATGTGCAAGGGCTGCTGTATTTTCTGTAAGCTGAATAGCTTCTGTATTTTCTGCTGCATGTCCGTATGTGTGTGTAGATGTCATCTGCGTAGTCTAGATAATTGAGCCGGCTTGTTGTGTTCCATTGGATTCCATTTGGACTTGCATCATCGAGCTTTCTCATGATACTATCTAGTACTATCAGGAATAGTAGCGGGGATAGTACACAGCCTTGTCTCACTCCTCGGTGGTTGTAGTATTTATCACTTTGCTGTCCTTTGTGTATTCTGTTTCCAGCATCCCGATACATTTCTTTGATTAGATCAACTATTTTCTTCGGGACGCCCATTTCACAAAGTGTCTTCCATATCGCGCTTCTGTTAATTGAGTCGAAGGCGCGTTCGAAGTCCACGAAGAGGAACATGATCGGTACAGCTACTTCCTGGTCTAAAGCCAGCTTGTTCATTTCTTAGTTTCATGTTAATTGATGGAGATTTCGAGAGGATTTTCGCTAGTATTTTCATTACTGAGTTGAGCAGAGATATACGTCTACAATTTTTGCATTCACCTTTCTTTGGGATTGTTATGGTTAAACCTTCTTTCCATTTGGTTGGTATTTTACCTTCGTTCCATACATCAGCTAATAGTGGTGTTAGAGCTTCTGCTGTTGTGTTTACATCTGCTTTGAGTAATTCTGCTGATATATTATCTGAACCAGCAGATTTGTTATTCTTGAGTTTCTGTATGGCATCTCTAACTTCCCGTTCCGTTGGTGGATGTGTGCTGATAGTTTCGTTATAGTTGTCATCCGGAGACTGCAAGTTATCTTCATGTTGATGGCAGTTGTCTTCGAAGTATTCTTTCCATCTATTTAGCTGCTGTTCATGTGTTGTGAGGGTTTGACCAGATTCATTCTTTATTGGTGGAGTGTTTGTATATTTGTTGGTGACCTTTCTCACGCATTTGTGTAGTGTGCGCATATTTCTATTAGCTGCTGCTGTTTCTGCAGTCTTGAGAATGCTTTCTGTATATCTTCTGCGATCATTCCTTGCCATCTTTTTAACTTGTTTTGCTGTACTTTCATATTTGCTGCGGGTTTCGGTTGTGTTCTGGTGACACAATTGCAACTTGAGCTGACGACGCTCTTCAATTTTCTTCCAGGTATCATCGCTAATCCATGGTTTCCGTGATTTGTCTTGGTATCCAAGCACATCTGTAACAGTTTTGACGTAAGCTTCTTTAATTTGTTCCCATTTTTCATCAATGCTGGTGGTTTCGTTGCTTGGTAGATTGAGCTGGAGCGATTCTTTGAAGATGTTATTTGTATTTTTGTCACTCAATCTGTTGATGTTAAATTTCCTCTGACATGACTTGTTGTGTTTTACAGCGGCTGGTTTAATTTTGAATGTTGCAATTACCAGTTGATGGTCGCTGTGTATGTCTGCTCCTCGCTTTGCTCTGACGTCTTGTAGTGAGGAAAGAAACTTCTTATTCACCAGCACGTGATCAATTTGATTCTTGGTTCTTCCATTTGGTGATGTCCAAGTGTATTTATGTATGTTCTTGTGTGGGAACTTGCTGCCTCCTATGAATAGTTGATTTGTGACACAACAATCGATGAGCCTATCTCCATTATTGTTACGTGTTGATTCTAGTGCATTTTTGCCCATGACTGATTCCATTCCGGTGTTGTCGGTTCCAATTTTGGCATTGAAATCACCTTGTATTATTTTGATGTCATTTCGGTGTGCAGTAGCCAGTGTTGCTTGGAGCTGTTCGTAGAATTCATCTTTTGTCGCATCATCAGCTTCTTCGGTAGGTGCATAGCACTGTATGATCGTTGTATTTCTAATTTTCGATTGGAATCTTGCTGTTATTATTCTGCTACTGATTGGTTTCCATTCGAGAAGTGCTTTCTTTGCGTTAGGTGTTGTTAATATTGCTACGCCTTGCCTTGTTCGTGTGTGTTGGATTTACCAGAGAACATCATATAATTTCCTTCGCTTGTTGTTAGCTCTCCAATGTTTTTCCATCTTACTTCACTGAGTCCTAGTATCTCGATGTTATATTCTTTCATTACTTTCTCAACTTGTGCTAACCGCGATGTTTCGATCAGAGTTCTGACATTCCAGTTTCCTACTCGTGTCCGGGTACGATAGCTAAGGGTCGATATTTGATTATTCCGGTTTGTTTGGTTTTGTTTCTTTCTAGTGTACGTTTCTTTAATCATTTGAATTTCGGATTCACCTTTCGGATTAACGGGTGATTGGGCCATCGAATCCTAGCCAGTTTCCAGGGCTGCTGGATAAGGTATACTGGCATACCGTGGGCGAGATATTCCTGCTTCAATGTGCTACAATCATATTTCCATATTTTTTCTGATGAAGTTCCCAAGCGGTCACCCGTTTAAGTTGGAACCCTTCCCAGTGTTGCTTAACTTCCTTGTAAGTGATGTTGTTGACTTATCCACTTCTCCATCTCGCCCAATTTTTCTTATGTCTGGTTAAAATTCACTAGAGTATTATCCATTTTAGAAATATATAGTTAAAATCGTTTTATGAGTTTTAGCTAACGCTAATCGCTTCTCGGCTGAAAGACTATCACCCCGATTACCGAAGGCAAGTCATGTCACTTTAAATGACTATAGTCATATCGCATCAATTTTCGTAGTGTTGAAGTCGTTTTTTACGCCTCAAGTCATTTTATACGACATATGTTACTATAAATGACATTTTAGTCGCCTTAATTTTTCATGTGACAATAATTTTTTCAAACATCTTTAGTTGTTTTTGTGAAATTGCGTAAAGTGTAAGTTTTTTTAGTTTTGGAATTTTTTCGTTTCAGAATTTTTAGTTTTATTCGTAGCCGTTTTTATCGACTTCAATAATACCAATTTTTAAGCTACGTGACATGACTATACTCATGTCACCTGATGTGACTTCAGTAATCGGGGTTTAAATTGATAATTATTTAATAGGAAATTTGAAGGTTTTAGAAATTCCCATTAAAACATAGTCAATCCAATTAAGAATCGAAAAAGATTCCATATGAAATTCTAAGACTACAAAACTTCCTTTAAAGTTTAAAATGTGTTTAGTCCTATTATTTGACGGTCGCAGAAAATTCAAATAAAATGTAGTCAATCCCATTGAAAAATTTATAATCATATAAAAATGTTTTCATTTCTATTAAAAGGATTCAAAGTATTTCTATAGGACAATTGAATAGGATTCAATCGATTTCAAAAGGAAAAAAAATGTTTAATAGGATTTCATAGGAAATTTCAGATGCAATTTTTCCATTAAACTTTGTTTTTCAATAGGATAATTTAAGCAGGGATATCTCTACCGTGCGATGAGCGCGAACAAAGAATTGTTGGAGTTAGAACATTATTCAACCTTATATAATTTTTAGTACAAATATGTTAACCTTATCAATGTATACTAACTTCAACATTGTTTATTGTCATTCTGTCTTGTAATAAGAAATACATAAAATATATCGGAATAACCAAACTCGTTTAATTCAGGCTTTTCAAATCCGCTTACATCAGGTTATGGGCCCAGGATAGAGCCATAATACTTAAATAAAAATTTGAAAGTAAATTTGAGTTAACAAGATAATATATTCAGTTTGTTTAAATAAATAAAAAATTTTTCTGTACATAAAATTTTTGAGGTTAAATCAAATAACAGCGTGCGATCAAAAATTAATGCAAACAATTCATAATGAACTCAATACCATTAATTGAGAAATTACAGGGACGAGAAAATTATAATACGTGGCAGTTTGCTGTTAAAACGTATCTGGAGCACGAGGATTTGTGGGAATGTGTCACAACGGATGACACAACCAAGTTTGACGAAAAAAAATTTGCAAAGGCAAAATCAAAAATCATTTTATTAATAGATTCAAAAAACTTTGTGCACATACAACAAGCAAAAAGTCCAAAAGAAGTATGGGATAAATTAAGGATTACGTTTGAGGACTCCGGTTTGACCAGAAAAGTTAGTCTCTTAAAATCTTTAATTTCCACAAAATTGGAAAGTTGTCAAACAGTTGAAGAATATGTCAACGAAATTATGAGTACAGCTCATAAATTGACTAATATTGGCTTTATTGTATCAGATGAATGGTTAGGGACAATATTATTGGCAGGATTATCGGAAGAATATAAACCGATGATAATGGGGCTTGAAAGCTCAGGCACACCAATAACAGGCGATTCTATAAAAACAAAATTATTGCAAGATGTTAAAATAACAAAAAAATCTACAGAAAATGCTGCACTTTATAGCAATAGATATCAGAATAAAAACAATTATAAGAATAAAGGTCCACGATGTTTTAAATGCAATCAATATGGACACATTGCAAAAAATTGTCCATCTTTAAAGGCAAGTAAATCGCAAACAAACAAATTTAAGGTCAATACAGCCAGTTTATTTTCAGTTTATAATTCATCAACATCATTGTCAGCCAATAAAAATGATTGGTTTATTGATTCGGGTGCTTCATCACATATGACACCTCATAGTGAATGGCTGCAAAATATCAATGAACCACCAAACAATGAAATTATAGTCGCAAATAATGATAGACTATCTATCTCAGCTATAGGTGACGTAGAATTAAATATATTGGTCAAAAGAAAAATTGAACCAGTGATCATCAAAGACGTTTTACATGTTCCGGATCTATCTACAAATCTATTATCAGTGAGTCAGATGATTTTAAAAGGAAATACAGTGACGTTCAATAATAGTGGTTGTCAAATTTACAACAATAAAAATTATTTAATAGCAACAGCAACGTTGGTGGACAATATGTATAAATTAAATATTGCTCCAAAACAAAAAAGCTTTATGACATTAGTTAAAAATGAATATGATTTGTGGCATCGTCGTTTAGGACATATGAGTTATGAATATATGAACAATTTGCAACAAATTTCTGAACCATTTTCTAAACAAAAGTTTACAGTGAGTAATAAAATACCATGTGTCGTCTGTTTAAAAGGAAAACAGACTAAATTACCGTTTAAAAATGTAGGATTCCGTGCACAACATACATTGGAGTTAGTACATTCGGATTTATGTGGTCCGATGGAAGAAGTTTCATTAGGAGGCTCCAAATACTTTTTCACGTTGATTGATGATTACACACGAAAAGTATTTGTTTATTTTTTGAAATCCAAAGATGAAGTAACTGCAACATTTAAAAATTTTAAAAACTCTGTTGAAAATGAAACTGGAAAAAGAATAAAAATCTTACGTACTGATGGAGGAGGAGAATTTATTAATGCTGAAATGATGAAAATTTTAAAGGAGTTTGGTATTAAACATCAAGTTACCTGTCCATATACACCAGAACAAAACGGGGTTGCGGAACGTGAAAATCGTACTATTTTAGAAAAAGCACGATGTATGTTATTCGATGCTGATCTTTCGAAAAGTTTTTGGGCTGAAGCAGTTGGAACAGCTGTTTATTTAATCAACAGATCTCCAACGAAAGGTTTAATTAATCAAACACCCGAAGAAGTTTGGGCCGGGAGAAAACCTTCTTTAAAACATCTTCGCATTTTTGGAACTAAAGCAATGGTATATGTTCCAAAACAAAAACGAAAGAAATGGGATGCTAAGTCAGAAGAGAATATATTTATTGGATATTCCTTGGACACTAAAGGCTATCGTGTATATAACCCAAAAACGAAGGAAATCACTATAAGTCGAAATGTTACTTTTATTGAAGATAAATTCAAATCCGAAGTCATTATAAATAATAATTCCAATAACGAAATAAATATTATTTCAAATAATGAAAATATAACATTAAACTTAGAAGATACACACGAGCTTGAAGACAATGCGGATGAAGTGGGGGATAAATCCATAATTGAAGAAATTGTAGATAAAAATTTAGATGTTGGTCTGGAAGAGGAAATCGATGAATTCATAGGTTTTGATAATGGTGCTGATCAGGATTTAAATAATCAATCCATGCCAGAGTCAACTGAAAATTTGAGACGTTCTAAAAGACAAATTAAGCCAAAAAATATGGATGATTATGTTGTCTATAGTTCAAAGACAAACGAACTAAATGACCCGATATCTGTTGAAGAAGCTGTAAACAGATCTGATGCGAGTCATTGGAAACAAGCAATGAAAGATGAGTATGATTCATTAATCGATAATAATACTTGGTCTTTACAGAATTTGCCGAATAATAAAAAAGCCATTGATTGTAAATGGGTATTCAAAAGAAAAGAAGATCATTTAGGTAATAATCGATATAAAGCTCGATTGGTGATAAAAGGATGTGCTCAAAAGCGAGGCATCGATTATGAAGAAACTTACTCACCAGTGGTTCGTTTTACATCTATTCGATTTCTAATAGCGCTTGCAGCGAAGTTCAACATGGACATAGACCACATGGATGCAATCACCGCATTTCTTCAAGGTGATTTAAACGAAGAAGTCTACATGCTTCAACCAAAAGGTTTTGAAGACGGAAATAAAGTTTGTCGTTTGAGGAAGGCTATTTATGGATTAAAACAGGCAAGTCGTACATGGAATGTGAAATTAGATTCCATTTTGTTAAAAATTGGTTTTATCCGTTCAAAAGTCGATCCGTGTATATATTATTATATTGATGGCAATAGGATGATATTTCTTGCAGTATATGTCGATGATTTTCTTATTTTTACAAATTGCTCTAAATTAAAAGAAAATTTAAAACTTCAATTGAACAGAAATTTTAAAATGAGAGATTTCGGAGAAGCCAAATCCTGTTCAGGACTAACCATTACACGAAATCGAAATCTAAATAAAATCTGGGTGGATCAAGAAAAATACATATTAGAAGTTTTGACAAGATTTAATATGTCAGAATGTAATTCAGTTTCAACTCCTTTTGATCTAAATCAAAAATTATCAAAAGAAATGTCACCAAAAACTGAAATTGAATCAAAAGAAATGGAACAAATTCCATATCAGCAGGCAGTAGGAAGCATCTTATATGCAGCTCAAGCCACTAGGCCGGACATCGCTTATGCAGTAAATGTTGTAAGCCGATTCAACAACAATCCTGGAAAAACTCATTGGAATGCTGTTAAACGAATTCTTCGCTACTTGAAAGGTTCTTCTAGCGCAAAACTTGAATTTTCGAAAGAAGAGAGTTCCAAGTTGATAGGTTTTTGTGACGCTGATTGGGCTAGTGATATGGACGAAAGACGATCAGTTACAGGCTACATTTTCATAATGAATGGTGGTCCAATATCTTGGAATTGCAGGAAACAACAGACAGTTGCGTTGTCTACAACAGAAGCTGAGTATATGGCTTTATCTGCAGCAGCACAGGAAGCTATGTGGTTGAAAAATCTCAATAATGAACTAGTTCCAGATATAGTAAAGCCAATACAAATATACTGTGACAACAAAGGTGCTGTTATACTTTCTACAAACACTGGTTATCATGCAAGAACGAAGCACATAGATATCAGACACCACTATGTCAGGGAAAAAGTTAGCGCTAATGAGATTAATGTTACATCAATTGGAACTGACGACATGGTTGCAGATATACTAACTAAAGGTTTATCCAATTTTAAACACATAAAGTGTATGAAAGAACTAGGTCTAAGATGAATTAAATGTTAATCAAATAAGTTCTAGTGGGGGTGTTGGAGTTAGAACATTATTCAACCTTATATAATTTTTAGTACAAATATGTTAACCTTATCAATGTATACTAACTTCAACATTGTTTATTGTCATTCTGTCTTGTAATAAGAAATACATAAAATATATCGGAATAACCAAACTCGTTTAATTCAGGCTTTTCAAATCCGCTTACATCAAGAATGACGGAAGCCTTGTATAGTAGATAAAAACAAGACAGAATTGCCACTTCTTCAGTCATCTTGAAAACTTGAACTCGTACAGAAAAGCAGAAAACAACCTAAAACACTTTTAGAGCTATTCTAATTGACTCTCTCATAGTAAGAGTCTGCAAATGCATGAATCGGCGAAGAAGCTTGACGACTTAGTTGTTATAGCGACGAAATGCGGTGCTATTTTTCTGGCTCAAAGTTCAGATTTAGGAGAAACCAGAAGGCATCAGAACCCAGTGCCAACCAAGGACCATAACAAAAATTTCGACGAAAGGTGCTACTCCATCGCTCCATTTTTTTGACGACTTAGTAAACAACTTATCTAAAATTTTAAAAGAAATTTCTTTAAGATCATGTAAGAGAAAGACTTATTCACCATGGAGGACAAATAAGCTCGACATTTCCTAAAAAATATTAAAATCACTCAAAATTTGCTAGGAAAACGAGAATTTCTGTAAATGAGATAATATAAACAAAAAATTATAATGATGTATTTATAAAAAAATTATGTGTTATAAAATATAAACAAATTTGTATTGAGAAATGCTTAAGATTAATTGTAGCGAAATACAGTTCTCTGACTGAGGCATGCACACTTCTCAAAATGTTACCTACTGCGGTCCAAATGATCCAAGTTATCTCCAACTACTCAATGATCAAAAGAATTATTTTCTTTTCTAGCCAGATTAAACTTCTTCTGTTATAACCTTAGCTGCCCTATAACTGCGGGATTTTCTTTCAGGCTGAATTCACTACTAAAAGGGAAGGTATACACTAGTTAAAGTACATTGTAATAATATTTACTAACTATAATAATAACAATAAACTACTAAATATTAATATTTCCTACGACGAGGAAAGCAGCCAGAGATGTATTTCATCTCTGAACAACTTTCCATGCTTCTCCGCTAAGCATACATAGTTCTATATCTTACAATCATGGTTGGTGGTTTTGATGGTGGCGTTAAAATGTACAGCACAACCTAAGGAAAAACGACGAACTGAAAGATTGGTTTTGTGGAGGATTCTCTACAATGATTATATTTAAATGTAAATCATATTATTATATAATAAAACCAATAAAGAAATGTTGATTATACATTTATTAAATTATAAATTCATCCTTATACGCCTTAAAATACAACAATAATAACCAATTTATGTAAATGGGGTGCCATCATTACGATGAATATATTTAAAATGTCGCTAAAATAAATAAACGAAAAAGTGACGACAATAACTTTTATTGAAAATTTATTACTAACCATAAGTGCACTGTTATCATCTGCTTCTTCACCACAGAATATACATACTACAGGTTTCGGTTTGTGTATATTATTCCTAAAATGGTCCTAAAATTGAAAAATTGTATAATGAAAATCTATTTTTATTATAAACTATAAATCCGTACAATACTCTCCTGTGGATTTTCAAATTCAATATCACATTTATAACATTTAAAAGGTGCAAATGAACCATTTTCAACATTACTTTCTGCAGTCCATCTTTTCTTTTTATTTGAAAGTTGTTCGAATAAAAACGCATCATTTTCAAACATTTCCGATTCTACCTTTAGCGGATCTTCAACACTTGCAAAGTCTAAAATTATATTTTGTGATCCCGCCTGTTGATTTTGTTCATCATTACTATTAGATAAATCTTCAATAATTATGACATCAGATTCTGGAATTGTTTTGTTGTCATCCTCATTTGAATCTTCGATTACAATACTATTCGTAGGATCATTTATTATCCATTCATTATTCGACGTTGGTGTTAGGTTGCAATCAACATTTTCATGAACTAAATATTCGGTTTGTTGTCCAGTTCCGTTTTGAATGATAAGAGTATACGATTTTGAATATTCTTGATTATTGCCTGTTTGAAATTGAAATCCATGCGAAGGATCCAATATTATTTCTTGGGTATTATTTCCAAATTCTATATTTGATAACAAATTTTGTTGCTGTTCTACATTAATGTAGCTAGTCGTCAATATTTCACTTCCTTCAACAGTCTCCTTTGCTTTGATAGACCTTAGTCTAGGAGATTTAGAGGATGTCTGACGTTTCTGACATACTTTATCACGATGTTTTCTATAACTTAATCGTGATTTATTTTTCTCATTATCATTTGAATTACAAGCAGTTTCATTGTTTTCTACAAACACGAAATAAAGGAAAACAATATATATAAATTATAAACACATAATATTATTAAATTACAACATTTACCTTTCTTGTCGCGGGTCATAATTTTATATCAGAATCAATCTACACTTAAATTGATATTTCATTATTTTAGTTAATGTTCATACAGAATTTTCAGACGTTTGTTTTATTTATATCTATTATAATTAAATAATAAAGAAGGAAATTAAAATATAATAAATGATAATTGTGAAAATTTTTGTTTATTTATAGATAGTATTGATAGTTATCTGTCATTCATTAAAACTGTACATATAAGTTATAACTTTTACTTATCGTTTTCGTTCCTTTTGAAAACGTAAAGTTAAATGTGGTCTCCACTAAGCGCGCCAAACGTTTGCTAATAGAGTTGTGGTGAGTTTTTATTTAATCGTTTGCGTTTAATTTGAAAATTTTCGTTAAATTCGTTTCAAACTTTAAGCAATAGATTAATAAAATTTTAGGTACATTTTTTAATCTAGTTTTCATTCATAATAAATTTTCAGTCATTCAGATTTTTGTTTTAAAAAGATTGAGATTCATTTTTTAATTAACCAGAAAATTAAAAATAATTGTTATACGTCTGCCGCAAAAACGATCTAAAAGATATATTTTGTAATTTTAATTAAATAAACATACTTAACTATATATACATATAAATGTGAATTAAAGCAAATTTAAATAAACATAAAAATTTTACAGTTTATTTTATATGGTTTGAAGTGTTGAATTGTGGTTTATAATATTAATATATTGAAATAGAAAGAAAACTATTCTAAGGAACAAATATGTATAAGAATTAATTTTTGATTGTGGCCAATGTCAGCAGTGTCAGATCAGCGAATGAAAGGACAAGGGAATCAAGTACCTGATTATTAGCGGGAATGACTAGCTATAGGAGTTAGGACACGCAGCAAGTAATTATAGCGAGAATTGTTGGATTTCGCAGAATAGAAAAGATTTAATTTTAATAATATTTCAAACACGTTTATTCAATAATAGGAAACATGACATAAGTAATAGCAAATGAAGTTAGCTACAATGTATACAAATATATATCACAAGATATACTATAAAAATGTTGCCAGAATATAAAATTACGATATAAATTCAACAAGAATACTTTTACAAGCTATATTATTGGTGACCCAAGAAGTGATCCTATTCATCCGCATCTTTAAGAATTTCTTTTTCAATTGTTTTAAAATCGGTTTATAATTGTTTTGTGATTATTTCGGTGAACTTATTTTTGTTTAAATTTTAAAAATATGAATACCCCAATCAATTCTCCTTCGCGTCCTGCCTCACCGGTGAATGCCTTGGGTGGTGACGAACCTCCCATGTTAATTACCCATCAGCAGTTAGCTGACGTTATGCAAGCAAATTGGCAGCTGTTCTTGCAACAACAACAGGCCAAGGCACAGCGGCAGATGCCATCGCCTTGCTCACAACCTCCAACAACTGAACCAGATTTAGCTTCAGCGAGCAATATTAATTTTATAAAATTTAAAGCTCCGCAAAATTTGTACGAACAAAACCCATTTGTTTGCTTCAGGATGTTGGAACTCCAATTTCTTAGTTCGAATGTTAGGTCAGAAATGACCAAATATTCACACGCAGTAGGTGCAATCAATTCACGACTGCACAACAAATTGACACCGTTGCTCTTTAAAGAGATAGGTGATACTCCATATACCACCTTTAAGTCGGAGGTAATTAAAATTTTGGGCGACAGCGATAAAGCAAAAATTAATAATATTTTGCATAAATTAGTATTAGGTGATAAAAAACCTACTCAGTTGCTAGCTGAATTCCGAATTAACAGTGCTGATATGAACGATGGTATAATCAAGCAACTTTGGATGTCACGTCTTCCTGAAAGCATCCAACTTGTTTTAACGTCTTTCGAAGACGATTGGTCATTAACGGTGTTGGCAGAAAAGGCCGACAATCTTATGGAAACGTTGTCACAAAGACAAATTTGTTTAATGAACGTTCCATCTCAACAAAATTAAAACATTAACGAAATGTTTAATAATTTCAAAACGCAAATTCTGAGTGAAATTCACTCGATAGTAAATGCTGGTCACAGGTCGCGCTCTAAATCTCGTGTTAACCGTCGGAGTACCTCTAGATCAAAGTCTAGGGAATTAAAAATTAATTCGGACATTTGTTTTTACCACTCCAGATTTAAAGACAAAGCACAACGCTTCGTCACTGGATGTAAATTTTTTTTAAATTTTATCGCTCCGAATAAATACGACAATCAAAAAACGAGTAAATGATCATCAATACGATGCCAGTAGTATTGATGATCTCCAAGTCAACCATCCCCAAGTAACAATTTGAAAAGAAAACACCGTGATAACACCAACTTAACTCTAAGGTGTTTTTTATGTAGAAATGATAATTGTGTAAAATAGGTGTTTAAACGTTGTTTGACACTGCTTTTTCATAGTGTTTGCCGCGTTGTTAAAACACCATGGTGATAAAAGACCAAAAAACACCAGAAACCACTATAGGAAAACACCAGAAACCACTATAGAAAACACCAGTTTGACACGGTTTATACATTAAAAATACACTCTGGTGCTTTCTGGGTGTTTGTGAAACTTACTAATCACCAAAAATATACTAATTATTATTTTATTTTGTATGTTTACACTGAAAATTTTTTCCTTAGTTTTATTTTAATTTAAACCAATGAAATTCTCTAAAATATAATGACATCATTCAATTTCACCAATAACATTTGAATTATACTAATAACAAATATTTATACGTCTGGCATACTGGGATATTAAAAATTATCAGTCTAATTTTCAAATAATTAACTGATATCACAGAAGGCCAACGTATAATTCATAAAAAATATATAAAGAAATGAAAAATGGCAAAACATTTTCTAAACGAATTCCCCTCGTTCGTTGATAAATTCTCATAATTTTTTGAAAAATTAGTAGTATTGATAATAGTCCTCGGCCCACGGCCTCGTACTTTTATCAATATACTTGCTTTCGAAATGTTTGGCAAAAAATTATTTCAAATTATCACCGACCTTGGGAAATTACAACTGATAATTTATAAATAATAATTAAAATAATTAATAAAACATAAAAGTTTTTAATTAAACTCAGGAATAACCTTTAATTTTATTTATTTTGATTTTCTAGCTGATGTTTTCTATAAGAATAAAAATAAGAATATAAGTTAATATATTTTTATATTACAAAATATGGTAATCTTAATTCTGTAGTACTTTTTTTTGATTAGCCGCGGTTTCGCCTGTTTTAAATGTTCTTT
This sequence comes from Diogma glabrata, assembly GCA_963693315.1. Taxonomy (NCBI): domain Eukaryota; kingdom Metazoa; phylum Arthropoda; class Insecta; order Diptera; family Cylindrotomidae; genus Diogma; species Diogma glabrata. The sequence continues at coordinate 349,701,117 of OY856187.1, forward strand.
AAAAAAATTTTCCATTTCTGCAACGGTGTAGTTTTGATGAGTTTTCAACACTGCGTGAAAAACCACCATAAGCAACTGTTTATAGCTTTCTTTAAAGCTTTTTTTTTTGACAGTCCCTCCCCAAGAATAAAGCACATAAACATCATCGGAAGCAATATTGGTAGCAATTATCCGAGCAGCTGCCTGTCCTGTTTTACCACCAAACAGTGCTAATCGTTTGATCTAAAAATATAATTATAAAAATAACGTGAATATTGTAATAAACTTCGTCCAGAATGGGTTAATTTTATTTACTCATTCATTAATTAAAAGTTAACTCCTTTTTCAATCTTTTACTTGTATTGCAAATTGTATTGCATAAATTAATGTAAATTAAATTTGTTATACAAATGTTTACATTAATGAATTAAAAGGAGTTACCTAATACATTTTGCATAAATTAAATTTGAGTTCGCTAATACAAATGCAAGTATGAATGGAAACAGGTGTGGCCTATTTCAGATGTACGGACTACGTAGTATTGATTTCTAGTGGATTATAGAAGTTTCGATTTATTTATTTTTCGATATAAATAAGCAAACAAAAATATCAGAGGGTCAGTTTTACTTTTGCAATTGAAAGTGTTTATAAATATTCGCAAGTTTAAGGAATAATCGGTTGTACTTGAGCCTGGGTACTAATAGTAAAAGAATCTGAACTTAGTGGAATAGTAAATACAGATTTTACGATTCCGAATATTTTTGATTCAAACTGTGGAAAAGCGGTGAAGTTTATGGTACATAAATTGGAGACCCTGGACTTTATTGTAAGGAAAAACGGAAGCTGCTGTAATTTGATGACAAATAAAGTTTGAGATTCTGTTAACTAAAGATCTGTCTTTTTACTGTCGTATTTGCTCAATAATCTAAAAGAACCAACGAAGAGTCGTTACAGTGGTGTCAGAAGTGGGATTATTGAAACAATGGTCAAGACAGTAAATATTAGTGATCTCAGCCAGACCCAGCTGAAGGATGAGTTGAAGAAAAGGAATGCTCCAATCCATGGAACGAAGGCAGAACTTGCATTTCGGCTGCGTAAAGTTTTAGAAGAAGCAGGCCAAAACACAGAGGTCATAGAAATAGAGCAGGAAGAAGCTCCGGTTCAGAATGCTCCAGCGATTGATCCGAAGATTGCGTTGATGAAGGAAATGATGGCAAAGCAACAACAACAATTTGCTGATATGATGGCCAAACAAGGAAACAACCAACAACAACAATTTGCTGACATGATGGCCAAACAAGGAAACAATCTGATGGCCAAACAAGAGAAACCTGCAGCAGAACAAAAAGTAGATCAACAACGACAACTTGCTGACCTGATGGCCCAACAAAAACTAGATCAACAACAACTACTTGAAGTAATCGAGTCACGTATATCCAGTGCGGAGGTGAAAATCAACAACGTGGAAAGGGAGTTGCGGAAAGTTACCGAGGAACATGAAGAGAAATTACGCAAACTTTCAAGTGAATTACGCCAAGAAATAGCACAAGGGAAGTCAGGTAACATGGTCAATCCATCAACTACTTCAGCCCCAGCTAGATTAAAAACACCCGCATTTGATGGATCCACATCGTATCAAATATTTAAGATGCAATTTGAGATAGCAACAACTGGGGTAGATAACCAGCAAAAAGCAAATGCGCTTATATTGGCATTGAAGGGACCTGCTGCTGAAATTTTGCAGACACTATCAGCGACAGAACGTGATTACAGCAAGATTATGGAGGCCTTAGAAGTAAGATACGGGGAAAGTCATATGCAAGCTCTCCATCGCATGCAGCTCAAGACACGAAAACAAGGAGTCAGCGAAACCTTGCAAGAATTAGAGGCTGACATTGTGAGACTGGTTAATCTATCATATCCGAATTATAACGCTGAACACCGAGACGAACTGGCAGCTGATACATTCATCAATGCTCTTCGAGATCCCGGCAAAATCTGAGAAAATCATATGGACTAAGCTACTAGATAAAAGTGACCAAAATTCACCTGTGGTGATTGAGCCAGCTAACCACGACTTTGGGGGAAACATTATGATTGGTCGAACGCTAGTTGCAGCAAAAGAGGGAGTAGTTCCAGTGCAACTGATTAACTTCTCAAATAAACGAGTGGTCATCAATCATGGAGAAGAAATCGCCAAATGCAGCACCATAAAAGAGATAATCAGCTGTGAAGAAGAGCAAAAGGTCTTCATGCAGAGAAACAATCCCGCATTAGTAGCAATACTTCAAGATCTTAGTAAAAGAATGAATCCAGCCGAATTCAAAGAAATCAAGAGGGTATTAACGAAGATGAGCAGTGTTTTCTCTACTGGAGATGAAGATGTTGGAAGAACAAACATCGTGCGACATAGGATCAACACTGGAAACGCTCATCCTATCAGACAGCCTCCTAGAAGACTACCACTGGCTAAACACGAGGAAGTGCAAGGAATGTTGGACAAAATGCAAAGTGATGGAGTCATCAGGCCATCTAAGAGTCCATGGAGCTCACCAGTGGTGCTAGTTAGAAAAAAAAGATGGGTCAGCTCGTTTTTGTGTAGACTATCGAAGGCTCAATGAGGTAACCATTAAGGACAGCTATCCACTGCCACGAATTGATGACACACTGGATACACTATCAGGGGCCAAATGGTACAGCACATTAGATCTGAAGAGTGGCTACTGGCAAGTTGAAATGCATCCAGAAGATCGACGAAAGACAGCATTTTCTACTGGCAATGGGTTGTGGGAGTTCAATGTGATGCCGTTTGGTCTATGCAATGCCCCAGCAACATTTGAACGTCTAATGGAATGCGTGTTGCATGGTTTAACCTGGAAGGCCTGCCTAGTTTATCTTGATGACATCATTATAATGGGTCGCAACTTCGAAGAGCATCTAATGAACCTCGAAGAAGTACTCAGAAGAATAAGTAATGCCAACATGAAGTTGAATCCGGTAAAGTGCAATCTCTTCCACAAAGAAGTGAAGTACCTTGGACACATCATTACAGAACATGGAGTCAGAACCGATCCCGAGAAGATTGATGCTGTGAAAAATTGGCCAGTACCGAGGAATGTTCATGAGCTACGCAGTTTCCTTGGTTTATGCACCTATTATCGAAGATTCGTGGAGAATTTTGCGAATATCGCCAAGAGTCTACATAAATTGACAGAGGCAAATACCAAGTTTCTGTGGACAACCGAATGTAATGAGGCATTCTGCCGTTTAAAAGAAAAACTATGCAACACCCCTATACTAGCCTATCCAGAATCCGGAAAGATGTTCATTCTGGACACAGACGCAAGCAATGTAGGAACCGGAGCTGTTTTGTCACAGAAAGTTGGAGACGATGAGAAAGTGGTGGCGTACTTCAGTAAAGTTCTGTCAAAGCCGGAGCGGAATTACTGTGTCACGAGGAAGGAATTGCTAGCTATCATCAAGGCTGTGAAACATTTCCACAAGTATTTGTGTGGACAACCATTCCTGATTCGCACGGACCATGCTGCTCTAAAATGGTTATTACAATTCAAATTTCCTGAAGGACAAGCAGCAAGATGGATAGAGATCCTGCAGAACTACGACTTCAAAGTTGAACACCGCAAGGGGAGGATCCATGGTAACGCCGATGCCCTGTCCAGAAGACCCTGTACAGAGGATTGCAAGTCATGTAGCAGAACTGAGGGAAATGAGGCAATGAAAGTGAACCAAATCAAGTTCCAAACTCCTGAAGATTGGTGTACCGAGGCAATTAAAAGAGAGCAGCTAGAAGATCCAGCTATGGCTCCAATATTGAATTGGAAAACTGAGGGAAGGCGACCGGAGTGGAAAGAGGTCGCACCTTTAAGTACGGAGGTGAAATGCTACTGGGCGCAATGGGACTCACTATTTATGGACAACGGGATACTTAAAAGAAAATGGGAGTCCGCTGATGGGAAGAAAGTGTTAGAACAACTGGTGTTGCCATCAAGTCGAGTGGAAGAGGTACTGGGAAAGCTGCATGGAAGTATTTCTGGAGGACACCTGGGAGTCAATAAAACCCTGGCTAAAGTAAGGGAGAGGTTTTATTGGGTAAGGTATCGAACCGACGTAGAGCAATGGTGTCGGCGATGTGATACTTGTGCGGCGAGCAAAGGACCAAAGACTAGAACTCGAGGAGAGATGCAGCAATACAATGTGGGAGCCCCAATGGAGAGAATTGCTATAGACATCGCGGGGCCATTTCCGGAAACTACAAAAGGTAACAAATACATCATGGTGGTCATTGATTACTTTACAAAATGGCCGGAAGCTTATGCAATACCGAACCAGGAAGCAGTTACGGTCGCGGAAACATTAGTCAATGAATGGGTTTGCAGATATGGAACACCGCTCGAGTTGCATACCGACCAGGGAAGGAATTTTGAATCTCAACTGATGGAAGAGCTGTGCAGAACACTCGGCATTAGAAAAACACGAACTACACCTATGAACCCACAATCGGATGGCATGGTAGAACGATTCAACCGAACCATGGAAGAACATTTGTCAAAGGTAGTAGAAGCCAACCAAAGAAATTGGGACAAGGATCTTCCGTTATTCTTGATGGCCTATCGTAGCGCAGTGCACGATACGACAAGTGAAACGCCAGCGAATATCATGTTCGGAAGAGAACTACATCTTCCTAGTGACATCGAGTTTGGCATCCCTGGAGGTCTGGTATCCACGAAAACAGATTATGTGGGACAACTAAGGGAGAAGATGAATAAAATCCATCAGCAGGTTCGAGACCACATTAAGATTGCCAGTGACAAAATGAAAACCAGGTACGACATAAATGCAAATAGTGGCGGTTTTCAAGAAGGAGAATTGGTATGGCTGTACAACCCCAGAAGAACTAAGGGAAGATCACCCAAGCTGCAGCCAGATTGGGAAGGCCCATATAAAATAATCAAACGAATTAATGATGTCATCTACCGCATACAAAAGGGACCCCGTACCAAGATGAAAGTAATACATCTGCAAAGGTTGGCACCGTACCAAGGTAACAGCACAAATGCGATCTCTGATATTGTTCGGGACGAACAAAACTAAATGGAGGGCAATGTAATAAACTTCGTCCAGAATGGGTTAATTTTATTTACTCATTCATTAATTAAAAGTTAACTCCTTTTTCAATCTTTTACTTGTATTGCAAATTGTATTGCATAAATTAATGTAAATTAAATTTGTTATACAAATGTTTACATTAATGAATTAAAAGGAGTTACCTAATACATTTTGCATAAATTAAATTTGAGTTCGCTAATACAAATGCAAGTATGAATGGAAACAGGTGTGGCCTATTTCAGATGTACGGACTACGTAGTATTGATTTCTAGTGGATTATAGAAGTTTCGATTTATTTATTTTTCGATATAAATAAGCAAACAAAAATATCAGAGGGTCAGTTTTACTTTTGCAATTGAAAGTGTTTATAAATATTCGCAAGTTTAAGGAATAATCGGTTGTACTTGAGCCTGGGTACTAATAGTAAAAGAATCTGAACTTAGTGGAATAGTAAATACAGATTTTACGATTCCGAATATTTTTGATTCAAACTGTGGAAAAGCGGTGAAGTTTATGGTACATAAATTGGAGACCCTGGACTTTATTGTAAGGAAAAACGGAAGCTGCTGTAATTTGATGACAAATAAAGTTTGAGATTCTGTTAACTAAAGATCTGTCTTTTTACTGTCGTATTTGCTCAATAATCTAAAAGAACCAACGAAGAGTCGTTACAATATTATAAACATATTTTTTCAAATCATAATTTACGCATATTTACCAAATTTGTTTTAAAATCTAAATTACGGCTAATTTTCTCTTCCATAATCTGTAGATCATTGTCAGATTCAACAGGGAGGTTAAAATCATCAATAAACGTACTAACTTGGGTAGTAGTATTTGTGAAATTACTGGTAGCTATCGAAAACTTTTCCAGTAACAAGTCTAATGACACCTGTATGTGTGCAGTTTGGATTAAACTGTCAGCTCTATCTTCGCTTAGTTGTTTTTTAATGTTAGCGATAGAGTGTTCAATACAGACTAGTTTATCCAATATTGATGATATGCTAGATTTATCAGTGATGGCAGTTTGGCTGGATATGGATGGCAATTCATCTGAAAAATTTACAATTTATTAATTTTAGAATCACAATAATTAGGTAATACTTGATGTATATATATGCTAATAACACTTACCAACAATTGGTGTGATTTGATCTCCGACGGCATTAGTTGGTAGACTTGTATTTGACAACAACATTGTATCAAATGCAGGGAATGAGTCGCCGGTGTTTTCAGGAATGGTTTGGCAGGTGTTTTCAGGAACTTAAACAAAAATTTTATTATTACCGAATTTCTAATAATTTAGGACTTTATGACGTATAATTACAATTTAAATCTAACGTATTTGAAATCATATCATTGTAGTCCTGAGATAATGTTTGGTTAAAAACAGGATGAGCCCGTTTTGCCATTTTTTTAATGTAGTCTTCATGTTCACTAACACTATTGTAACGATCGCAATAATCGCAAAATAATAATAAAATCAAATTCCTCTTTGTTTTCAATTCAATAGAAATGTATTTCATTAGTTTCCGTTCATTTTTACATTAATAATAATTTTAAAATTTTCTAAAACTTAACTGCTAGTTAAATTTTGAATATACTATAAAAAGCAAACGAACGTACTCAATTTTATTTCCAATTCTAGTGAACAGATGTCGTTGTCGTTATTAATCTTTACTGAATTTTCGATGTTACCCGATTTATTTTGACATCGGCAGATGTAAAAAGGAAAATCACATTTTTGATTCATTCATTCAGTTTTTAACTTTAAAATCAAAAACATTTTTGAATGTAATTTCATTTTCTGATTCGGGTTAAAGGAAAAAAAACAATACAGTTTTTTTGATATTGTGTTTTTAATGGTTAACATTATGCAGTGGATCATAATTGTGCGATGTTGATATCCATAGAGTTTTAATTAAAAAAAATAAGAAAATGAAAGAGTTAATTTCAAGATATACATAAAATAACTCGTAACATATCAATTAATGTAACATCAAAATGTATTTAAAGTTACTGTATATATTTTAAACGTATCAAATTAAGTTTCATACGCAGTGGATTTTAGTTACTAATTTCATCTAATTTTTCATACTCCATATTATAAATTTATATAAACCAGAAATTTTAATATAATAAATGTTGGTTCGTAAAGCAGCTTATAATTTTTATTTGAATTACGAACAAATTGGAATATTCACGCCGCAATGGGGCACAAAAAATACGAATAATAGTTTTATGTGCCAGAAACCTCGCTCGAAAGGATCTATTTCATGCTGCTGAGTTCTTTTTGGAAATTAAACATTGAAATTAAATTTTGGGAAATAGGACATCACACTGGAAGTGTTCACCAATCAACAGTTTTTAATTCAAGGTATTTTAAATTATAGATATTAATTTTTGTTTTTCTTTCCTTTGGAATGTCCGGCTAATGTTATAAAAATTTAAGGGATTCCCAAATCCTTGTGTTCGTCTGGGGATAACGCTATCCCGCAGCAATTTTATTTGTGTTACAAAGGTCCAAGTTAACAATAGGCTCCAATCAAGGGCAGTAACAATACGTGACGCCGAACCAAAACCGGACCTTAAAAAGTGTAATAACGGTTCTAAATAATTAATATAAAGTTATTCCTGGTGCAAAATTTGCATAAATCATATTTTTTTGGCGTAATTCTTTTATAGAACCGGGTTGGTTTTGTGGGTGAATTGTTTGATAAACCAGTGGGTTTTTTTTATATAATTTTTATATAAATATTAAATATATTGATATATTAAAGATTTGTACTAGGGCGTTTCCAACTGGTTATTTTGGGGCAAAATAATTTTATTTTCTTTTCGGTAATAACCAGTTTGGTTTGTTTTATATTTTTTCTTATAAATACATATGTTAAATATATATAATATTTAAAACTATTTTTGGATAAACCAGTTATTAGAGATCGTTCTTTTTGGAAAGTGTTTGAATTTGTTTGTTGGTTTGTTTTATATTTTTTCTTATAAATACATATATTAAATATATATAATATTTAAAACTTTTTTGGGGATAAACCAGATATTGGTTTTTTTAATTTTTTTCTTGTGTATTTGGAGTGTCCGAATTGTTTGGTTTTTTTTTTGAAACCAGTTATTGGTCTTGATATTCTAATAAAAATATTTGGGTTGTTTTAATTTTTTTTTGAATTCTTGAGAAATAAGAATATGTATTGTAAAAGACAACAGGGGCAGAGGAGCTTCAATGGTGAAGACGTGGTAGCGGTTCGGTCCCTCTTCAACGGGGTCCAAATTATAAGAAGGGGAAATAGGGAGGAAGAGGTAGGACGGGTCTACAGACCTGTTCTACAGAGAACGAGACCTGGGGATCGAGGTGAGCCAGATCCACATTCGGAACAGATAGTTGGAGACCTCCTGGAACAGCTGATCCAGGATCTCCCTCTGTCAGAGCCGAATGTGGGCTGGCGTGAAAGGAGGAGGATCTCCAGGAATAGGAAATCGACCCTGAAGAAGAGGGAAAGGAATAAGAAGAGGAAGGAAGAGAGTCGCTTGGTCGTGGAGATGGGGTCTTCCTCGACCAAGGATACTCAAGTGGTTGAGGTGGCCGAGGAGGTCTCCATCTCACCGACCACGCGACAGGTAGAGGAGTGGATTGGACCACAGGAGGCTCCTGTTCCTGGTTGTTGGATAAGCTAAGCTTATGCATTGTTTTTTGTTTGTTTGAAAAAAAAACCGTTTTGGGACAGCAATTTTTTTTGGAGATTGTTTTTTTTGTGCTGTCATTGGAATTTGTTTTTGTACATATTGTACATATTTTCATTGTACATATTTTTGTATATAATCGTGTACATATTTTGGAATGACATTGTACATATCTTTTGTATATCCTGTACATAGTTTTTTTTATATACATAGTACAATTTTTTGTACATAATGTATATTTATACTTGGTTATATATTGTACATATTCTTGGATGATGCAATTGGTTTATATATGAAATTAATCGTATGTTTTTTTTGATTGTGGTTAAGTCATGTTTTTATGAGTTTTGGGATGTTGTTAACGTGGTAAAAGTTAACATTGACCAAACAGTTTTCAACGGTTTTGTATAAGCTTAAATCTTTCGTCACTACTTTCAAAGTATTATTGGTCTGAGTTTATGGAAGTACAATTGAAAATAATTGATTCCCATCAACTTTATAGAGTGAGCCGGATCCAAATCAATATCTCTACATTTGTCATCATAATGATCCGCGGATGTACGTATACATATCTCGTATGAGTCCATTTTAGCTACCACCATTTTTTTAAATTATTTTTTATTGCGATTAATTTTAAAAAATGGTATAAATGTGGAAACAATTATTCTTAGCTAACATTTGTTTTTGTTTTGAATACAATAAATAAAGCGAAAGATTTAACCTGAACAAATATATTGGAATTGGTAACTTAAGGATTAGTGGGCTTAGTTTTGAATTTATAATAATCGTAATTTTTTTTATAATGTAAATTACCAATTTATTATCTAGTCTGAAGATTAAATTTAATTAATTTCATGTAAAACTTTATTAACACATGTTATATATTTCATGTTTCGATTTAGCATTTTTAAATAGGGAATTGTTTGGATTAGGGATAAATTATGTAGTATTTAGGTTTATTGATTCACTTTCTACAGCGGTAGGCCTAACAAGCCATCCATGGGGCTTATCCCCTTAACATTGATGTCGTTCTTAGATCGCCTATGGCCACCGGGGTTATGCGATCGAAGAACATTGGTTTCTTCTCTTCATTCGGCGAGGAAGTCCTCAGGGACGAGGAGTGGTGTTGCTGTGTTTGTACTTAGGTGCAAACCAGTAGTACCATTCTTTGCTCAGAGGCTTCTTCGGTGTAATGAAGAGAAGAACCAATTATACTTTTGCTTTCAGGATCAGAGGCTTCACCTCATACAAATTCAAAAACTTTCCATTTTTCCACTTAGCTTTTACAATAGAACAATTTTTCATAGAGTTTAAGATTTGAAGTCTGGTGCTCGGGAGCGTTCTACAACTTTCGCATTAGGTTTAGTTGTAATTTATTTTTAGGTTAAACAAGCACAACTGGGTCAGTAGAAATGGACCTAGTGTCTAATCGTGACAGTTGTGATTGTTTTATTAGGTTGGGGAGAAACTGTTCTGTAGAATCTGGTCGTTAGGGGCTTTTCTAGTCAGTTCTCACATGCATGGTTGGAGTGGGCTCGCGAGCGCGATATTTCAAATTTAAATGAAATGGATATTGTACCATACTTACTTTTTAAATTGTCTCCAGACGAATCTTGACTTTGGGAATCTCTTATCTAATTATTAAATAAAAATAAAAATAAAATAAATCAAACAAATTTTTCAATTAACTAAATAAAATTTTTATTAAATAAATAATTTTTTTTAAAATTTAAGTTAATTTTAGGTAACTAAATAAATAAATTTTCTTAATTAAGCTTTACGTCAAGATATAAATAAATATTCTTTGTTTTTTTAAAAAAATAAATAAATATTTCAAAGTTAAGACGGTGCATCCGATAAATAAACATTCTTTTGAATATTTTTATTTTTCAATTTTTTTTAAAAAATAAATAAATATTTTTAGGGGTGCTATCGTCAATAACTAATTTTAGGTATATATATATATTTCAGTATATCTGAAATTAAATAAATAAATTATATTTTTACACATACAATATTTTAGGAACTTTTGTAAAAGATTCAGTAAAGATTGGCGGCGACAGCGGTTTTTTTTGTTCTTGTACAAGGTTGTTTTTACAAAAAGGTTTTTGTGTCTTTTTTTTGAATTGGGGCGTTCGTTGTTTTTTTTCTCATTTCTTTGCGTTTTACAACTTCCATCGGACGTTATTTACGCAAATTGTTCATATTGTCACCCGTCGGTAAACTACCGTCCGAGAGTACATGCTTCGGGGATGGTACCCTCGGTTCAACATCCAATGAGCCCGAAGAAAACGACGAGAGATGTAGCAACGCAGGACGATCGATCACCACTCAGGAAACCAGAATAAAATCACCCAGTACATTTAATTTCCCATCATTACATCACACATATTTTAGACGTCTGGAACGTAACATCAGATATTGGAGGATGAGGAAATTATTTCGTAAAGCTTGTATTTCATCTATCCTTTCAGAGACAAAGGATCCTCGGCCGCGACTAACAATAAAAATTTTGGACAAACATATCTCAGGTCTATTGGATAGTGGAGCGTCAATCACAATACTTGGAAGAAATTCCTTGGATTTATTGGAATCATCAGGTACAACTTACCGTAAGTAAACTTCGTGTATTCGTACGGCAGATGGTACTGCAAATAAAATTTTGGGTTACATAGAAGTTCCAATAACCGTGAATGGCTCCACTAAACCAATGCGGTTCCATATTGTCCCTGGATTACGAGAAGAGCTCTACCTGGGCATAGATTTCTGGGAGAAATTCGGTATTGTTCCTTCTTTTGTTAGTGAACTGACTCGCACAGAGCTACAAACTTTTAATACACATAACCTCACCACTGATCAGCAACATGAACTGGATATGATCAAGGATTCTTTCCCGTCATTTGAAGTGTCTGGGCTCGGAAAGACTTCTTTGGTTGAACATGTCATCGATGTTGGTGATAGTGCACCTGTTAAACAGAGACACTATCCCACATCGCCGGCTGTTCAACTAAAGGTCTATGCCGAACTTGACCGAATGCTTCAAATGGGCGTGATCGAAGAGTCTAACAGTTCTTGGTGCTCGCCAGTGGTTTTGGTACAAAAAGAATCTGGTAAAAACAGATTATGTATTGATAGCCGTCGTGTCAATTCACTGACGAAAAAGGACGCTTACCCACTTCCCTTGATTGATGGCTTACTAGGTCGTCTAAATAGCACAAAGTACATTTCCAGTATTGATCTCAAAGATGCTTTCTGGCAGATTCCTCTGGCAGAAGCATCTAGAGACAAGACAGCCTTCACAGTGCCTGGTCGTCCATTGTATCAATTCCGGGTTATGCCCTTTGGATTGTGCAATGCTCCCCAGACAATGTGTCGGCTAATGCACAAAGTGATACCACATCAATATCACGAAAATGTCTTTGTTTATTTAGATGATCTATTGGTAGTCTCTTCCACGTTCCAGGAACATATGGAATTGCTGTCCAAGGTCTCTTCATTGTTAAGAGCGGCTGGGTTAACAATAAACCTCAAGAAAAGTAAATTTGTTCTGAGAGAGGTGAAATACTTGGGATTTTTGGTTGGTGAAGATGGTCTTCGAACAGACCCTGACAAAGTAAAAGCTGTTGCTGAGTATCCAGCTCCGTCAACAGTGAAACAAATACGTAGACTATTGGGAATGGCTGGTTGGTACCAACGTTTCATACCAAATTATGCAAGCGTGGTATCACCAATTACAGATTTATTAAAAAAGAGTTCGGGAAAATTGAAATGGACATTGGAAGCGCAAGCTGCTTTCGAAAATTTAAAACGATTGCTGACTACAGCACCAGTATTAATTAACCCTGATTATAATAAAGAGTTCTTTATTAGATGCGATGCGAGTCTGACAGGAGTAGGTAGTGTGTTGTATCAGGTTGATACTGACGCACAAGAGTGTCCGATAGCCTTCATGTCGAAAAAACTTAATAAAGCTCAACGAAACTATTCCGTTTCTGAGCTTGAATGTCTTGCGGCAATTCTGAGTGTGAAGAAATTCAGGGGCTATGTTGAAGGTCACCGATTTACAATTGTGACGGATCACTCAAGTCTGAAGTGGCTTATGTCACAGAAGGACTTGAGTGGCCGTCTGGCTAGGTGGAGCCTAAAACTCCAACATATGGATTTTACCATTGTCCACCAAAAAGGTACCCAAAATATAGTCCCTGATGCTCTATCTCGTCTTTATGACGATACACACGAGGAATTGACGGAAGCATTAGTACATCACATCAGTGAAATTAAAATCGACAATGAAGGTTATCGGCACAAGGAATATACGGATATGATAGCTAAAGTTCAATCATCTCCTAAGGACTTTCCATCTGTTAAAGTCGTGGATGATAAGCTATACATACGTATTGAGCCAAGATCTGATGCAATACCCAACGATGTTCCTGTGTGGAAACTCTGGGTACCAAAACCGATGACTTCAAACATGATTCAGAAACATCACGATGATAGTACTGCTGCTCATGGAGGTGTTAAGAAGACTTTAGAATTACTTCGACGTCTTTATTATTGGCCGGGCATGGCGTCACAGGTACACAACTATGTTGTGTCCTGCGACACATGTAAACAAACAAAAGCCACGAATCAGATATTGCGTCCTCCGATGCAATATCAATTCGAAACAGCACGTCCATGGCAGAGAGTCTATATAGATTTTTTGGGACCGTATCCTCGTTCTACACTTGGGAATACGGTGTTATTGATAGTTCTGGATCAGGCTACGAAGTTTGTACTACTGAAACCACTTAGAAACGCAACTTCACCGAAGGTGAATGCTTTTCTAAGGAATGAAGTGTTTCTTACATATGGGGTACCAGAGTTTCTGCACAGTGACAATGGCAAACAGTTCACTAGTAGGAACTTTCAAAATCTTTTGTCAGGTTTCGGCATTAAACACATTAGGACCGGTGTTTATAGTCCTCAAAGTAACGCGTCAGAGCGGGTCAATAGGTCAGTTTTAGCAGCAATTCGAGCGTTCATTAAAGGTCAACACACCAAGTGGGATTCACAAATTGGTGAAATCGCATATGCACTGCGGGCTGCAGTACATTCTGCTACCAAGTACTCACCGTACTATTTATTATTTGGTCAACATCCAATATCGGATGGAAATACTTACCAATTGTTGAGATCACTACACCAGCTTGGTGAAGATGCTGGTGAGGAATTAGGACGCTCTGATCATTTGACTCTGCTCAGGAACCGGGTTCAGGAAAATTTAAAAGCAGCTTTTAAGAAATCGCAACATCAGTACAACCTGCGATCTAAACTACGGACTTTTCAACCACAACAACGTGTGTTTGTACGGCAACATCATTTGAGTGACGCTACCAAAAAGTTCTCGGCAAAATTGGCTCCAAAGTTCTTACCTGCAATGATTAAGACTAAGATTGGAAATGTACTCTACGAGTGCATAGATATGAGCGGTAAGAATCTTGGAGTACATCACGCGAAAGACATCAGGGAATGATGTCTTTTCGTTAGGTAGGGTTGTTCCTCTGGCTGATTGTCGTCTCTGGGGTTCACATCTTCAGGTCATACTTACTGGTTGTATCGGGGTGTCCATGGTGCTGACGTTCGGATGGATGGTCGGTCTCAATACTCAGTGAAGTCCTTAAGGACTTCATGAGTGTTGGAACCGGTCGTCGGTCTTGACGCCAGTGACGGTGGGTATCTCGATCCCAGATACAATTTAATAAGTGGAAGTAGTTCGGTGGTTTTCTGTCATGGAGGGGATGGCGACGTTTTTGTGATTTCAAGAGTAGAAATCTTGATTTTTACCTTGAATTCATGGTGTAACGATCGCAATAATCGCAAAATAATAATAAAATCAAATTCCTCTTTGTTTTCAATTCAATAGAAATGTATTTCATTAGTTTCCGTTCATTTTTACATTAATAATAATTTTAAAATTTTCTAAAACTTAACTGCTAGTTAAATTTTGAATATACTATAAAAAGCAAACGAACGTACTCAATTTTATTTCCAATTCTAGTGAACAGATGTCGTTGTCGTTATTAATCTTTACTGAATTTTCGATGTTACCCGATTTATTTTGACATCGGCAGATGTAAAAAGGAAAATCACATTTTTGATTCATTCATTCAGTTTTTAACTTTAAAATCAAAAACATTTTTGAATGTAATTTCATTTTCTGATTCGGGTTAAAGGAAAAAAAACAATACAGTTTTTTTGATATTGTGTTTTTAATGGTTAACATTATGCAGTGGATCATAATTGTGCGATGTTGATATCCATAGAGTTTTAATTAAAAAAAAATAAGAAAATGAAAGAGTTAATTTCAAGATATACATAAAATAACTCGTAACATATCAATTAATGTAACATCAAAATGTATTTAAAGTTACTGTATATATTTTAAACGTATCAAATTAAGTTTCATACGCAGTGGATTTTAGTTACTAATTTCATCTAATTTTTCATACTCCATATTATAAATTTATATAAACCAGAAATTTTAATATAATAAATGTTGGTTCGTAAAGCAGCTTATAATTTTTATTTGAATTACGAACAAATTGGAATATTCACGCCGCAATGGGGCACAAAAAATACGAATAATAGTTTTATGTGCCAGAAACCTCGCTCGAAAGGATCTATTTCATGCTGCTGAGTTCTTTTTGGAAATTAAACATTGAAATTAAATTTTGGGAAATAGGACATCACACTGGAAGTGTTCACCAATCAACAGTTTTTAATTCAAGGTATTTTAAATTATAGATATTAATTTTTGTTTTTCTTTCCTTTGGAATGTCCGGCTAATGTTATAAAAATTTAAGGGATTCCCAAATCCTTGTGTTCGTCTGGGGATAACGCTATCCCGCAGCAATTTTATTTGTGTTACAAAGGTCCAAGTTAACAATAGGCTCCAATCAAGGGCAGTAACACTATCTTCGTATCTAGACAAAAGATTTTCTTTTTCTAGTGCACATTTAAAGCTGGCTGAAAAAAATAAAATAAATATGAAAATTTTTTTTCATCAGGAGGCTGATTATGAAATTACGTATATTATCTTTTAACACTTTACATTCGATTTTATCCCAAGTTTCTTTTGGCTTAGAGTTATGATTTCTTCTGCCTTTACATTGCTCAACATAAGTTAATGGCCAATATAACATATTATTTTGCACCCACGCTTTTGGTACAGAGGTTATAAATCTCTCCCCGTCTTTTTCAACAGTTTCCACAACACAAAACATTTCTTTAATAAAATTTCTTCGAAATAAAATATAAAAATTCAAAATTTATTCTTCGAATAAAAAATTACAAACGTACTTATTTTTCGTTGGCTTGCTATACGTTACTGAATAAAAAATGGTTTTTACTAACTATTCTTAAAAATTTAATACAAAAAGGATTTCCCCGAATTATATTTCGTTTTCTTTGTCTACGTTGATATCGAAATCTTGCATGATGTAAAATGTTGCCATTCGAAAATTTGATGTGTTAAAATTTTAAAATAATTAACATATTTAAATTTATTTACCTTAAAATTGTTTTACTTGAATTATATAGTGTGCAATAAAGGAAAAAATGCATATTGATTATCAATATCACTCATGTGAATGCGATAGAGTTTACATAAAATTTCAGTAATGTTCCATAATGTAGGTGTATTTTCCTGGCAATCTGAGCTATATATATATAAGTTTGAAGAGCGAATTGGTCGAATATACAAATCTGATATTTTTTTTAAGCTGGAACCAAATATTACTATTTCTTCATTTAAAAACGTAAAATTTATTATTTTGACAATTCTGAATGACTTTGTTAAAATCCAACAATTTTTAATGGTCGCATCAAGACACATGTTTTTTAAATTAATTTCCAAATAAACACCTTTACAATTGTCTATAGCATGGTTTTGTTTTTGTTCTTTTTTGGGAATGGGATACGATGTTGAAGATTTTGTTTTATAATCGTTAAAATTAGCTTCATTTATACGCCTTGCGACCTGCTCAAGTGGTTTATTTCCGGATCTTAACAATCTTTTAATTTCATTTAATTTTGTTTCAAATGGAAAAGCACTATACGAAGGCAAAATACCAAATTCTTCTACGTCACTAACGACATGTATAAGACTATGAACATTGTAACTGATACTATCAGCTCCATATATTTCCCCAAATGTTTCTACAAAGTCACGAAATAATTTATCGGCAATATGTATATACTTTAAAAATGACGTACAACTGCAAATAGTAACTGCACAGTGGAGCAATAAAAAATAGTAATAAACATCTTGAGTAACCGTTGTCCTTAAAACAACAGGGCCAGTTTTATATAAAAAGGTGCCAAATTCAGTAGCTTTCCAAAAATTAAATACTTCCAAAGTTCGTATTGATCGATTAATTTCTTTTGGAAGTGACAGCCCTGCTTCTATTAATGCAGTAGAAACTATAGAAATTTCTCTAGTTGAAAATTTAGTCTTATAATTCCTACTGCCACTTATCATACATTTTAGCATTCTTTTTTGTATGCCCAAAAGAATTAAATGCATATAATCTAATGGAAAAGCTTTCACTATATCTAATGAAAGTTCTTCTAAAGGAGATTTCGACTTATGGTGCTCTGGCTGAATCCTTTTTCGAAAATTCTCATCATTTCTCAAAGAGCAATCAGTTTCGATGTATGTAACATGATGGGATATGTAACTATACGTACCTTCAACAAAACATTTTTCACAACCAAAGTATGCATTATGGCCAACAATTCCTTTCATAAATGCTCTTGCGGGAGCATCACATACAAAACAAGATATTTTTATTTTTAATAACTTTCCGTTCAATATGAATCCATTTTCCAATAAAACTTTAATTTCATCAATAAAAGGGCGTAAAAACGTGTCTACTGATTCAGGCTTTGATTCTCCATAGTAAACTCCGACGGTGAATGGTTTTTGATCAATGCCGTCAATTGAACCCAAAATTGGCCAAAATTGTCCCTTTGAACTTCGACTGATAGATAAACCATCAACATTGAATTTTATGGATACTGTATCAGATATTAAAGTTTCATCACGCAAAACAACATTTAAAATGTTCCCTAAACCTCCATGCCAATACTTCCCCGTAGGCACACTAATAATATTAATAACTGCCGGCGTTTCTAAAAGTGTTCTGGCATCTTTTGGTATATCTTTAATATTTATATCTATCAAAAGTTTTAACAAATCGGACAAAGCAGCATGTGTAATATTATGATTTAAAGCCCATTTTTTTAATTTTATTCTTGTTGGAACAACATATTCCTCAGATTCCTCACATTCAGATGTGCTCAAATATGTTTCCTCCTGCATGAATACATTACTCGATGAAGTGTTTGTAGTGGAAGAAACAGTTGCTATAGGAGTCAACATATGAGAGTTACTGTGGTCTCCTGAAGATGTCATGTGGAGGTCAATTTCATTAACCGAAGCTAAGTTATTTACTGACGGCTTACGCGTCGAACTCTGTATGAATTGCAAAACTCTCCTATCGTACGTTCTTTTACTTGTTAAATAAGTTCTCATATTAATCTTCTTTTAAGTTTTAATGTTTGTATTTTAATTATTTTTTAACACTGATGTTTATATATTTTTTTTCACTCAACAGAGGTTAGTCTGTTATCTATTAACACTGCACACATTATTAGCATAGAAAAGAGATTATCAATTATTATATTTTAATTATTTTCAAATAAATTAAACATACAATTTTTTGAAAATTTGCTGATTGCAAAAACACTTGATTTAGTAATATTTGATTGCTCGCATAATTTCTAACTACACTGAACGATATTTAAAACTATACTAAGTTTTTGAATTAGCAAGGAACTTATTATACTAATTTAACACCATATGTTCACCAGTGTTTTTAGTCATCTCAAACACCCATTTATAACGGTGGTGTTTTTTAAGTAGTAAAAACACTGTTTATCATTAGTGTATTCAATACACTAAATTAACACCAAATATTATTACACTTTTTATAGTGTTTTTGTCCACCGGAGTGTTTTATCGGTGTTTTATACTACCATAGTGTTTTTTTGCTGCTTGGGTCTGTTGGTTTTTGAGAATAACTCAAGACTAAAATTTTTAATTGATACTGGAGCAGATGTTTCTGTTATCCCAAAATCAATTTTCCAATCAAATCCAGCTACTACTGTTTTTAAACTATTTGCGGCAAACGGCACTCCCATTTCTGCCTATGGCACTCAAATTCTGCAATTAAACATTGTTCTTCGCAGAAATTTCTCTTGGGAATTTATAGTTGCCGACGTTTCGATCCCTATAATCGGATCAGATTTTCTTAAGCACACTGGACTACTCGTTGATATTCAGAGTCAGAAGCTCATAGACCCGTCAACCTCTCTGTACTCAATAGGTAGTTTATTTAAATGTGATGAACCTTCAATTTCTCTAGTCGACAAGACTAATAGTACGTTCATATTACGATGAAATCAAGCTCGAAATCACCTAAAATCCAAGTTTTCAAAAAACCATTCACATTATTATTAATATGATTAAGTATGACAGTTATTTGTAAATTATCAAAAAATGAGCAAAATTTTTAAATAAATATGTTATGTTAGAAATATCCAAACCAATTTGTCTGTTTTTCTATTATTTTTGAGTCAAAACTTTCAATCACCAAAAAAAAAAATTCTTTTGTATGACTCAAAATATTATTAAAATTTTACAATAGCCATGTTTTTATTTGGATTCAAAACAAAATACTTGCTTTATTAAATGTCACTTTAGAAATAGGAATGCAATTTTTTTCGAAAATCGAATATTCAGGGGTGCTTAGTGTGATTTTAAATAGATTTCGTTGAAATCATCTTTCAACATGATTTGGATTTTATATAAAAAAATTAACCAAAACAAGCTTATCAGCTTACAAGCTTATCCAGCTGAAATCACAAATTGTTTGAAATCATGGTAATGTGAACGTAGTATAAATTACCAACTAAAATTGTCAAAATCTTGGAAGCATTCCCAGAGATTGCAAATACTAGTCTCTTTCCAAGTAGTGTGAAACACAACGTGACACACAAACTAGAGATAGTTGGTGCACCTGTTTCTTGCAAAACTCGACGCTTGGCTCCTGACAAACTTACAATAGCCAAAGCCGAGTTTGAAAAGATGGTGCAACTGTGTATTTGTAGGCCCAGTAAGAGCTCTTGGTCAAGTCCATTACACTTGGACCTTGGTTAAGAAAAAGAACGGAGAATGGCGTCCTTGTGGAGATTATCGAGCTTTAAACAGAATTACTGTTCCTTACAATATAAAGCAACAAAAATTTTCATAGAACGAAAAAATTATATTGTAATATGTAAAACATTTCCATAATATGGAGTCAACTTAAAATTCAACTTAAGTAAATTAAATAAGTGATGCAGAAGTTTCAACTTCGAAATTATCATCACCTCAACGGCGTAATAGATAGCGTGTCGGCCTAAGGATTCGAACAAGGCACTGAGGAGAACGGTTCGAATTCATCCGAAACACAAAAAATGCGAAGTGGAGTTTTTTTCTGAGAAACTTCCAACCATACCTTTGAATTGAAAACATTTTGATTACTTCTTTACTTACTTGAGTTAAATTGATCTCAAAAAATCCCCAATATTGTAATATATTTTTTTAAATACAAGAAAAGTGCAACGTACAAATATAATTAATAAAAAAAATTATGTATAGTATTGTTTCATTCTTCGGAATATTTCTTTTTTGTGTAAATTTTTTTAGGAGGTTACTATTGTTGTTGAAAAGGTCATGAAATATTCCACAAGAATTTGTTAAATTATTTTTATTTATTTTTAAATTATTTAGCATAAATAAATTGCCTAAATTTAATTTTGAGTAACGAAATTCTTTTTTCATTTAAATTTCATTTCTAATTTTTTCATTAGAATTTCGTTCTGTTTTTTTTAAATCGGGACACTTTTAAAATGAAGCGGGACGCGGGACAAATCGTTAAAAATCGGGACTGACCAGTCAAAAGCAGGACATCTGGTCACCTTTTTAAATCTCTTCTTTCTCGCTTTAACAGCTTCAAACTTAGAAATCACATCTTCAAAATTTATATTTTGTGCTACCTCATGTTCTATTGTTAATATGCCAAGATTGTTAAGCCTCGTTTGGGTCATTTTTACCAGCATGTGATTTTTAATTAATTTTAATTTGCTGAAACTCCTCTCACTCGAAGCCACTGATACGCAAATAGTCATAAATAACTTTAGTGCGACCATAAGACTTGGAAGAGATTCTGTAAAATCCCATCCCACGATGAATTTCAAAAAGTCTAGGCACACCCAGTTAGAAACTGTTACATTGGAAGTTTTTAAATGCCTTCTCAACCTTAGTATCTCTATGACGAGTTCTGTTTCTGATACCTCATCATAAAAACCGGTAAATTTTGATTCAGATAACTCCAACTCTTCACTGTTCGCCAAAAGCCCAGTGTTTGTCAGCACAACCTCGAACAATGAAGCTACATCTTGGACTGACTTTAATCTTGTTGAGTTCAACATTGAACCGACGTAGTACTCCGATTTTTTCACAGCAAAATCTATTGCCTCTTCTACAATATGACTAGGTTTTTCTTCAATATAAAGACGAAGTGACTGTATTTTTATAACTAATTGATCAATATTCAAGCTTGTGCTTTGCAATACAATCCAAGCACAATTTATTCGCCTTAAAACATCATTCCAAAACGGAAAGATAGCAAAGAAATGTAAAATCATACACAATCACCACGCATAAGGTTCTGTGCAGCGCCTCTAGTGCCTACATTTTCTTGTTGATCACTTAATTTCTCAATTGCAGCCACAATCCCATTAAAATGTTCATCCAATACTTTAACTGAAGCATAATGAGCATCCCAACGCGTTGTTGAGAGTCTTTTAAAAGTTGCTTTGCTGTGTTTAACAAGCACTTCCCAGCAGCTAGTCGAAGCCGAAAAAATGTAAAAATTCCAATGTTCCGAATAATATTACAAAAGCTACATTTTGTGCAAATGAATGTTGGTCACATAAATTAATTGAATGATCTATACACCAACAAATATTGCTTCGTTGTTTTTTGCTTTAATAATAGCTTGCACTCCTTCATGTATACCACTCATAACAGCTGCATTATCATAACCTTGGGAACGACATTCACAACATCTAAACCGTCATTGTCAAGATTTTTAAGAATTTCATCGCTTAAAGCAGCCGCTTTTTTCCATGTAAAGGAAAAAGTCCAAGGAATACTTCTTTGATTTCCACTTTTCTATCATCAATTTTCACATAACGAATCACTTCTGGCATTTGATCAATATGTGAAATGTCAGGTGTGCTATCAAACATAATTCCAAAATATTTATATTTTTTTTAATATCTAATTCAAGATGTGTTCTTTTAATACTACATCATACTTTGACAGTAGTTTGATTAGTTCTAAGAAATTGCCTTTATTTAAAGGCTTCTTCCTTCATCATATCCACGAAATGCTAGGTTTTCTTTAGATAAAAACAAAGTTATATGCAATAATCTGGATAAAAGAAGTTTCGACTTCTGTTTTTCATTATCTATTAATAGCAAAACTGCGTCTTCTATCGTTTTATGAACCTCGTTTCCAAAGTTTTCCGCTTTTTAAAATTGGGTTATTCTAAAAATTTCGAAACCGTTTTTCAATAAAATTAAAATACATAAATGTAAACTTCGTGAAAATTGGCATTATGTAATTTTAACTTACAATTAAAACGAATTGAAAAAAACTAAAGTCAGTCTTCATCCTCAATAATGATAATATGCCCAAAAACCTAAAATTCGTTTAGAAATTTCGTTTTTTCTACTAATATACTCTTCTTATAATATAGTCAAGAACGTAAACGAAATATATCTTATAAAACCTTCTATGTAAAATGTTCAAAATGTTACCATTTACAATCAGTAAGACGAATATCGCAGAAAAAATCCAATTACAATTCGAAATTATTAGAGCTACGTTTTACTCCAGACAACGGACAAAAATCCAATGATGCCCAGGCTTTGTACAATGTGTACTTCCTTTTAAATTCGTCATATTACTCATATTGGACAGATGTCCAAGATCCGGAATCATATCCATCATATAATTGACTAAATGGAAATTAATCCCAGATTTTGTCCAATTAGTCCCATATCTTCTTATGTATCACAATTAAAAAATGGATATGATTAACATGAATTCAATTTTTTTTTTTATTTTGCCAAAGCAATACACTTATGTATTTGAAAAATGATTTCTTTATTGCAATATTGCAATGTTATTAAATATGTTTGACTTATTAAATTTTATCATTAATATTATAAAACTGAAAACAAACTGGATGAGTATGTATCTATACCTATAAAAATTTGCAAAACTATAGCAATTGCATAACTACCATTTTTGATTTTATTCCACAGTAATTATTTATGTGTCCATTAGAAAACGATTCCCATTCCAATTTACGAGTTTCAAGATAAAGGAAAAAAAATTAATTTGAGATTATTTACAAATATGGTGATTTGATTGTTTATTAGTTTCCTTAGGTGTTTGCAATTAATTTGTTTGAAATGTAAAACATATTAGGTAGTAAGTTTAAGCTGATATTTTAGAAATAATTTTGGAATATAACAGAACTCAAGGGTGCCACCCTATCGACACAAGGTGCCACATTATCGACGGAGACCGCTTTTCCTATACATTATTCAGCATATGTGTTTTCAGACCTGGTCGTTTAGAATCATTCTTGCATACTAAATAATGTACCGTAAAAGAAAACGGTCAATATGGTATCTATAGGAATATTCAAAGCTATTGAGTAATTGTGGTGATGGTATTCAATGCTCAACATGTTGATTCGATTAAAAAAAAAAGAAATACACACATATTGTTGAAATTTTATTTTACGTAATAACTCAAAAATGTTAAAAAGTAGAATAGATGATTTTTGAACCAATAGGACACATTTATAGGACACATTATAAGTTATCACAATTTATAAATCAAAATTAAATGGATAACCTGGCTTAAATGGTTTGTAAGTGATTGATCGTTGAAAACGATTGAACAGTTTAAAACCATTGTGATGGTTTGTTTAAGTTTTTTTACGGTCGGGTGTCACCCAAAAACGGGTGACACCCGGGCCACCCCTCAACGTAATCGATAGCGTGTCTGCCCCAGGATTCGAGCCGGGCACTGACGAGCAAGGTTCGAATTCATCCGAAACACGAAAAATGTAAACTGGAGTTTTTTCTGAGAAACTTCAAACCATACTTTTGAATTGAAAAAATTCCAATTACTTTACTTACTTGAGTTTCATTGATTTAAAAAATTCTCAATAAAAAAATAATGAATTTATAAAAACAATTCGAAAAATTGTTTTTTTTTGTAACAAATTTGAAACCCGAATCCACCAAATTTTAATGTATTGAACCCGAACCTGAACCTGCACCCAAACTTTTCTGGGTTCGAAACACTGCTTTAAACCTATCATAAAATAAATATTGGCCTATATGCCATATTTTGTTATGTGATAGGATTTATTGTTTAGTCATCAACTCTTTAAAAAAAATATGAAAAAATCAAAAACAAAATTTGCGTCCGCCAACACCTTAGAACGCATGTTGTTGTGAGACCTTTATCTTAAAAAGTTTTTATCTGTTTTTGTGACAAATATTGTAATTCCTACTTACATATCACATTTAATTTAAAAAAAAATGGAATAATTTCTCTTGGGAAACATGCTGGGTCAAAGGTTGATTGCCGAACACCCCCCACGCTTCATAATTTAACTAAGCTGAAGTTGACAATGGAGCGGGTTCAGCGTTCAGCCAAGAAGACTATTCTTGATCTCTTATCTGAGAGACGAGGTTGCACTGCTAAACGTTATAAGCCAAAGTTCCTGAACTTTAAATTAAAATTTATAAAAAAATATATATTTTAGACGAATCAAAACTTTGAGATGTAACTTTTTTCCGCAAAATAAAAAATCAAATTTTGTATATATTCTTAAATCTATACATTTTAATTCCATTTAAGATTAAAAATACAATTGATGAATTTTCTAATTGAAATAATATCAATAATAATAATTTTTTTTTCCTAATTTAAAATTTTTGTATAATAATGAAATAAAATCTTTTTAATTTCGTATAAAGCAAAAAGCAAAATTTTTTAAATATTTTAAAATAGAAAATCTAATACCTAATAGTTTATTTTTTTGTCTTTTTTGATAAAATTGTAAATAAAATTGAATATAATATTTAATATTTACTTCTAAAAAAAATTTAACGAAATTTCGTAAATAATAGTCGAATATATAAATTTAAAATTTTATCTCTGAAAAGAATAATCACACGCAAATTTTAGTTCTAAAATTTTTTTTGTTTGTTTTAATTAAATTAAGTAATTTATAATGATAATAATAATTTTTGTTTGGAAATCTTAATTAATAATAGCGTATAAGAAATATAATATATTTTTGATTTTATTCGTTTTATAGTCGAATTCATAACGAAAACATTTTTATCATGTAAAACGAATGTATCTTAGAATGTTTGTTAGTTCTGTTTTTTATGGTTCCTTTTTAATTATAATCTCAGTGAAATTCTTACATTTGTGTTTCTAGAAATAAAAAAAAATAAGTTTTCTTCTAATCTCAAATTAAAATACCGGATGTCCCAAAAACATGTATACATTTTTAAGCGAGTCCTATATTCCTGATGTTATTTCTTTTCAGAATGTAATTAATTGGAAATAATGAAGTGGACCAAAAGAAAAACTTTTGAAAAAAGTAAATTTATTTTAAAATAGAGTACTATTAGAATTATACAAATCTGTTTTACTAGGCATATGGGAGGACTTTGGGTAGGATGTAAGAGAGCATATTTTTCTGAAAACTTTCCAAGCAAACAGATCACATCTGACACCATTGAAATTTTTTTGAAAACAAGAATTCGCAACAAGAAGTTTGTGAATCAATAGAAATTAAAATATTTATAAATGAATAAGAACTAAAGTTATAACCATTAAAACATGTGTACACATTTTTGAGGACACCGCGTCCTTTTAACCGAACCTTTAAATAATATTTTGATGTAAACTCGCGTAAACATGTACTACAGTTGTATCGTATACCAGCATGTTTTTCCACATGAACCTAAATTTAAATTAATTTAATACAAAAATCTTTGAATTATGTTAACAACACAAAATATTTACGTTTAATGCATTGCTTTGAGCAAACTGTTCACCACAAAACGAACATTTATAAGGCTTTTCACCTGTATGTTTTCGAAGATGAACCTGCAATAAAAATATATTCAAAGAAAATGAACACAGATATAACTAAGTAATTTTATTGTGTACTGTTAATCCTGAAGTTTGGCGAAATGATTGCGTACAAAAAGTACATTTATATGGTTTCTCTTCAGTATGTCTTCTTATATGAACCTGGCATAAATTTTTATTTTAAGGAAAATCGTTATTGGAGTAAGTCTAACTAATATTTACTTACTCTCAAAGATGATTTATCAATTAATTCTTTTGCACATATATGACATTTGTAACGGATTCCAATATGCTTTTCCGAGTGACGCTGTAATATAATTGAAACAAATACAGCTCAGAGAAATATGAATATAGAATAAAATCAATAACTTACTTTTAAATGACTTATTTCTGTAAATGATTTAGGACAATGACTACATTTAAATGGTCTATCACCAGTATGAATTCTTATATGAATCTAAAATTATAGAAAGATTAAAAAATTGATTTAATTTAAACGATTGGATGGATATGAGTTTATACTTTTAAGTAATTTTTAGTTATAAACAGTTTTGAACATATTTTACATTTGTGTACTTTTTTGTTGGAAAGATTTTTCTTTTTCTGAAATAAATTAAAACATCATTTATAGGGAAACTGTTTAGGGAGCCCTATTCCCGAACACATAAAGGTGAATTCGGAAAATATTGTGAAATTCGTTTTCCCTAAAATTGTTACCATTACCGTCGTTTAACATAATGCAATGCTAACTTCCAATGTTGTCCAAATTCACCTTTAAGTGTTCGGGAATAGGGCCACTATAGACAAACCGAATGTACTAACAATATAATTTGTAGGATCTTCTTCCTTTATATAATTACTCATGAAATCTTCCTCAAAATGTTCATCAAGATTTGGTGGCGGATCCTAAATATCAATACATGATCAGTAAAACAAAATAAGAAATGCATTGTTATACAAACATGACTTGTGTCTTTATCCGGATCCAGTTTCTCGGTTTTAATTCTCGCCAGAATTTGATGGTGAAATTTTTGTAATTGATTCTAAAAATAATGAAAAAAATTATGTTTGATATGAGATGATGCGGTAAGTTTTTGTGAAAAAGGTTAAGGTCTTAATTATTCACAAATTATTCCACATTTAAAGTTTCAAACGCCTAAATGAATCACTTATAGTTTTATTTGAATTAACTGTCCCTATTGACTGCTCCCATGTTACTTTATTATTTTTTGTTAAAACTTCCACCTGTTATACACGAAAGAACAATTGATGTTTCTAAAATTTATATTGGTTAAACTGGACGACCAAATACAAAAAATAACCAATGCGACATAAATCAAGCAACTTAGAAAAATAAAAAATGGAATTACGCCAATCACATTAAACATTACTTATTAAACATTACTAGTGGAGTCATATTAGCATTTTATATTGATATAAAAGCAAAGTTGATTTTTTTTTTTTTTATGTAGGGACATAAAAGTTAGTGAGCATGTAATTATTTAGTAAATTTGGAGGTCCGGAAGGGCCTCAAAAATGGCAAAAACTGGTTTTTTGGTGTTTTTTGAGTAGGTCGCTTCACTATTTTTGAAATATTGCGGGCTCTAATGATCATAAAAAAAAAGGAAAATGTTTGTGATTAAATTTTGAATCCATCTAGAGGGGTTATGTACTCTAAAAGTGTAACCTAACCTCAAAATCCGAATCACGTGACTTTTTTTTTTTTACTAAATTTGTGATAAGGGGCGGAAAAATCGTCGAATTTTCATGAAAATTTCAGGGAACATGTATTTTTATAGTCTTAATATGGGATTTAATTTTTATGAAAAATTTTTAATTTTTTCAGCCACAATTGGCATTTTTCGTTAAATTTGGCAAATGGTGCCATTTTATGAGAAGTCATCCAAAATAAATTTTTTTTTTTAATCTGTACTATTTTTTATCTACTTTAACCTAAGTATAATTAAAATTATGTTGCCTTAATTTAAATGCCCATTTTGGGGCATGAAAAAAAATTAATTTTTGCATTTTTTTGACATTTTACCATATATACGGTATTATTTATGCTAATTATCATGTATTTTGCATAAAAGTGAAATATGCAATTCAAATTAATAAAAAATATTTTTTTAAATTATACATAACCGACAAAAATTTTTTTTTCTTGCAATGCCCTAAATTGCTTTTGGTAATAATGCTTTTGGTAAAAACGGTGCCCTATTGGTGACACTTCGCTGTCCGTCCGAATTTCTACATAATCGATTTACTCACAAACTATAAGTGCTATCAACTTGAAATTTACTAGAGTTATTGACTGTTTTCCGTATTTTCCCACGCCTGCTGATAACAAAAAAATTTCAAATATTTGTTTTTGTTTATATTTTATGGACATTGATAAGGAGATAGTAAAACAAGAGTTTTTTTAAGGGATCGAGTTTGGTTTAGAAAAATCGAAATAGATGGAAATATTTCAAAAAAAAATTTCAATGAATTTTCGACTGCTTAGTTTTTGAGTTTTGCCAAAAACAAGTGGTTTTTTTCTGTCGCTCCCCCTTAACTTTGAACATTACAAAAGAAAAAAATTAAATGTAGGAATTGTGCATTAAAAAAAACCCTGTTTTTGTTTAGGTTGTTATAATTTCAAATTTTCATTGGAGGGGGTTAAGAATAAAAATTTCGAAAAAAAATTATTTTTGATCATGGCAAGTCTCAATCATGGGGGTTATATGAAAGGTGATTTTTTTTGTGGTGCAAAAAAGTTTTTTTGTAATTTTCGAAAGCAGAGTTTCGACTTATTTCCGAAAATGTAAATTTTTTTTCTTCTTCCCCTTATCTGCGAACATTACAAAAGAAAAAATTAAAAAAAATTCACGGATGAAGGGATTTCGCTAAACCGAAACTAAAATTTTTTTTTGGTTGTTATAATTTCAAATGTTCATTTAAAGTAGAAATTTTGAAAAAAAATTATGTTTGTTCATGTCAAGTGGGGTGTCATATGAAAGGTAATTTTTTTTTTGTAGTGCAAAACAGTTTTTTTTGTAATTTTCGAAAGCACAGTTTTCGACTTATTTTCGAAAATGTAAAATTTTTTCTGTCCCTTCCCCTTATCTGCGAACATTACAAAAGAACAAATTTAAAAAAATTCACGGATGTAGGGATTTTGCTAAATCGAAACCAAAATTTTTTTTTGGTTGTTATAATTTCAAATGTTCATTGGAGGGAGTTTGAAGTAGAAATTTTGAAAAAAAATATTTTTGATCATGCCATGGGGGTGTCATATGAAAGGTGATTGTTTTTTGTAGTGCAAAACCATTTTTTTGTAATTTTCGAAAGCACCGTTTTTGGCTTATTTCTAAAATTTTGTTAAGGAGAAGAACTATATATAGAATAGAATAATATATACACGGAACCCTCTACGAGCGAATTATATTCGCACTTGTCCGACTTTTTTGTTAATAAAATGTGCTGTGCAGTAGGCATTACAATATGTGTCATAACAACACATAAATACCTTAAAGACCCACAACAATATGCGTTCTACGGTGCTGATGGACGCAAATCTTTTTGTTGTTGGGGTTGCCGTTAATCCAGCTAGTGGTATATTCCTTGAGCATGTCACACACTGTCTTCCTCATTGATTAAAGCCAAGATATAGAATTAAATGAAGGCTCATTTATTTGAGCAAGCAACAGTTTGCCATTCGCAAGAAATATTCCACACCTTAGAATGAGGGTGCTACCGTTGATTGAATACAGTTCATCCGCTAGCACCCGTAAGATATCACCTTGGCTAGCGATATTTCACTGATATTGTCAGTGATATGTGATATCTCAGTCTCACGTGAACTCGTATGCCAATAGCAGGGACTGGAGTACGCTGGACTGTCACACCCGTAGATCAAAAATTAAAAAAAATTATTAATCAATAAAATCTTTATGTTCCGAATGTGAAAGTGAGAGTGGAAATTTGCATATTCGAATTTAATTTTGTATAACGTTTCGGATAATACAGAATCAAAATCTGTAAAGAGGACGCATGGCGGGATCAGTTTATGTTTATATGTAATTTATTTTAAGCTTTAATCAACGAGAATGAAAATCTCGGTCCCTGCTATTGAAATAAGTGTTAACGTTAGGTATCACATACCCCTGGCAATAACGATATCAGGATATATCACTAGCCAAGATAATAGATGTGGGCGTTCTGGCGGATGAACGAACGGTAGCACCCACGGTCTCAATCATGGAATATTTCTTGACGATGGCACGCAATTTCTTGCTCGAAGAAACGGACCTTTATGTTACTCTATATGTGGACTTTAATTATTGAGGAAGGAAGTGAGTCACATGATCAAGAAATATGACACTAACTGGATTATTGGCAAACCATTTTTTGTTTTTATACTCGTCAAGGTCAAAAATAATATGCTTTTTAAAAATTTCCAACCGCTATAGTTGTCATTCAATCTTTACATTTCCTATGACCATGAATTTTTTCAATTTTTTTCTTTTGTACTCTGAAAAAAAGTTAGTGTACTGACAACTAGGGTTTCTGGTTACTGTTTAACAGCTGTTTTTTGGAAAAAAAAATCAAAAACCGCACAGCTGTTTGCAGCCAAATAAATAGCTATAGACATTGCTATATAAATTATATTTTGAGAATAAATAACACACACGATTACAATTTGCGCAATTAATTTTTGACAAACACATTACACCTCCGCAAACGAACTCCGAGTCTGAGTTTGAAAGATCACTAAATTTATTTGTATTGTAAATATCTTGCGCTGATATTTTTAGATCGTCCCACTTTGTCATAATGCCTTTTAATTCCTCTCTTAATGTCGATGGAGTTTTTCTAAACCCAAAATAATAAAAAATTGATTAAGGAGCTTATTAGCTCAATATAATTTACAAGCATTGATGTGAATCAATGGACAAGGACGAAAAACTGGCACTAATATAAATAATGTGAACATGCTCACAGTTTAAAAAAATATTTAATGGATTCATAGCAATTAAAATTTGTCAATCTGTATATTTAATATGAATTTAAAAACATATTTTGGTTTTCGAAATAAATTGTTTTGTTAAATTTGTGTTTAGTTGTTTTATTGTTTGGAGGATTGTTTTATGGGGTGTGTTAATAGACAAGCTCTTCGCGATACACCCTGGATTACGGTACAAGTCTATTCGAACTTAGTAGCCAAATATTTCATTTCGAACTCTTGGCTGTAATACAAAAAAATAAACATGAACCAAAATCAAAATCAACGGTACTTCTCAGCACCATAAGACAAAAAATATTGGACCCTCAGTCCGTATTTTGCAATTGAACATTGAAGGCATAAGCAAGTCAAAAACTGAACATTTACAAAGAGTATTAAAAGATTTCGACATCGACGTTGTAATTCTGCAAGAAACGCATACAACTGATGAAGCGCAACTTACCTCTAGAGGTAACATTGTTGGTTACAAATTAATTAGTGCTATTTACCATCAAGCATATGGATCTGCCACGTATGTTAAGTCAGAAATCATGAGCTGCACTTATTGTTGTTGATATATCAGACATGAAGATTGCAAACGTATACAAACCTCCAAATACAGGCAGCTGCTACTCCAGCTGCTACTCTACCATTATTTCACCACCCAGCAGTATAAATTGGTGACTTCAATAGACATTACACCCAGTGGTCCTACTCAAATAACAATCACAATGGCATACAACTGACTGACTGGGCGGATGATGCTAACATGTTCCAGGTATATTTTTTATTTATTTATTTATTTATTTATTTTCAACGAAATACACAGTTAAGATAAAATATCTTATAATCAGGACATCTCTGTCCTACAACTGTACGTAGTACATATATTAAGTTTAGTGAATAAATAATTCATTCATTTGTTATTGAAATAACAGAATAGTTTTAATTTAGTTTACAATAGTGTTAAATTTACTAAATATAACTTAGTCTAAAAACAAAAATAACAATTTAGCCATTCATCGATATGACATCCAAAACTAAAAGCTAAAAGGAAATATATTATTAAACTATATCAATTAACCAACTTTACCTCAAATAATGCCTTCCTTAAACTCCCAACAGTACTGCTCCTTTTGACCTCAGTCGGTAATGCATTCCATAGTTGAATAGCGTGAACGAAAAATGAATTCGATGTGACCAAGTAAGAAAATTTAGGGACATTCAAGTTATAGGTTCGGCCAGATCGGCAGAAATTTAATATTTTATAAAGATATTCAGGACATTTGCTTTCCATAAGTCTGTAGAGGAAAATAATAGAGATCCTATTCAAATAGGTAGTGAGTGAGCACCCAAGTAACTCATTTGATACATGCGAAATGTGATCATACTTTTGTAATAAATACACAAACCTGACACATGCATTGAAGGCAAGCTTAAGTTTGTATGAACAGTTATAGTTCAACTTGCTAAATATAATAGAGGCATAGGTAAAATGCGGCAAAATTAACGAATGGAATAGGTGTTGTCGTGTTTTAAGGGGCAGATACCAAGCAAATTTCCACACGCGACGTAGAATAGAATACACTGTTGCGCAAACTTTATTGATATGATCTTCCCAACGCAAATTATGATTCATAATGATGCCTAAATTTCTTATCTTTTGGATAAAATTAATGGAACAACCATTTATATGAACAAGGGGAACTAAATCCGTATCTGATTGATGATGAGTTATTAACATTGCTTGCGTTTTTTTCTCGTTCAGGTTAAGACTATTAAATGTAGACCACTCATAAATTGCCTTAAGGTCTTGGTTCAACTTGCTAATTTCTTGATCTGCTTCTTTCTGGTTAAATGGAAAATATATTTGAAAATCATCAGCATATATGTGATATGAGACATATTTCAGAACAAATGGCAAATCGTTGATAAATAATGAGAACAGCAATGGACCTAAAATAGAGCCTTGAGGCACACCCGTTTTAACATCAGTAGTATAGGAATAACTATTATTGGAAAACACACATTGAGTTCTGTTTGAAAGGTATGACTTAAGCAATTTGATGGCAGTAGAAGAGAAATTAAAATATGTGTGTAATTTTTGAATGAGAAGTTCGTGCAAAACACTATCAAAAGCTTTTGTGAAATCTAGTAGGATTAGAACAGTAGCTTGCTTAGCTTCCATATTTTGTAACAGATCATAACAAATTTTCAACAGGGCAGTATTGGTGCTATGTTTAGCTCTAAACCCAGACTGAAAATTATTTAATAGTTTATGTTTATTGATATACTTAGTTATTTGGTATTTAATTAGCTTTTCAAAAACTTTTGAGAGTGCGGGAAGGATGCTTATTGGTCTGTAATCTGATAAATTGGTTGGCGTATGTGTTTTTGGTATTGGTAATACCTTGGCAGTTTTCCATGCATTAGGAAAAGTGGAGGTGGTAATTGCATGGTTGAAAATATGTAATATTATATGTGAAATTTCAGGATATATAATTTTAATAAACTTAATTGATATATTATCAAGTCCAATGGCATTAGATTTAATTTCTGAAAGTGATTGAAATATATCCGAGGAGGTAACATGTGTGAAACAAAAATTAGAGAATTCGAAAGAACCTTGAGGCAAGTGACGGCTATTTACAGTAGTCGTTTTTGAATTCGACTGAGCAAAATAACTATTGAGTTCATTCGCACAAAAATGAATTGGTTGTTTAGTACCTCCATCATGTATTCCAAGCTGACGTAGATTTTTCCATAGCTCTTTTGTCGTAGATTTATCAGGAAAAAGAGCACTATAAAATTTTTTTTTAGTTTCTTTAATCAATAAAGTTACTTTATTTCTCAGCTTTTTGTAACATATATGGTCTACGGCCAGCTTAGTTATTTTCCAGTGTCTATATGCAAGATCCCTTTCAATCATATATCGTTTAATTGTATTATTGAACCACTCACTAGTATTGGACTTCATACGTGACTGCTTAATAGGTACGGCTATATTGAATATATAGTTAATGTTATAATTGAAGATTTCTAATTGATCATCTACGCTAGTACATTCATATATATTACTCCAGTTTAATAAACGGGTTTCATTTATCAAAAAGTTCATATCAATATCCTTCCATGATCTATAGAAGTACGTTTCGTTATTTACTAAAGTTTGTGGTACTGCGTAGGAACAATAAATCAAATCATGTTTAGAGACCCCTGGAACAGAGATCTGATTTGAGAACATAATTTTGTTTCTCTTATTGGTAATAATATAATCAATTAGCGTAGACGAGGTTTCCGTAAAGTGAGTAGGTTCACTATTAATAACAGATAGTGAGTAAGAAGATAAAAAATTCATGAAGCTACGCGTTTGCGAATTACTTGAATCAAGCGCATTGATATTTAAATCACCCATTATCAAAATATCCTGGTAGCATGAATGAAACTCGTTCAATGCTTCCTCAATATCTTTAAATCCATATAAGTCAGGTGGTTTATAGAATACAGCTAGTAGAATTTGTGAGTTTTTGAAATTAATTTCAATTAATATATAATCAGTTTTAGAATGAGTTGACTTTTTTTTCAAGACGCATTTAATATTGTTTTGAATGTAAACAGCTACCCCACCACCTCTTTGCCTCTCAGAATTATTTCTATCACTTCTTAAAAGATAAAATCCATCTAGATTTACCTCCGAATCTTTCACAGAATCCGTATACCACGTTTCAGAGATGCATACAATATGAATACCTGTATTTGAAACAATATGTCTTACCTCGTCCAATTTAGAAAAAACACTGCCACCATTTAAGTGCATAACATTCAATGTTTGCTTATATTTTTGTAGAGATGATTTTAACACCACATTCGGAATACAAATTTCGTTCACATGATCCACCATTTGATAAATCGACTATCAAAGGACCAACACTGCTGACAGAAATAAGCAAGGACTCTTGAGGCTTTCCGCTGAATATTGATATAGTAAAATAATTTGATGCAAAAAGATAACTACGTTCCACTTATGCCTAAAATATACAAAATAAAAAATTACAAAATATGAAATATAATACGAAAAAAACCTTAAATTCATTAAACAACACTTTACGTCGCTGTACCGTGCTACTATTATACGAAACAAAAACATCTAATTGGATGTAAGTAAATTCAGCTTACTAGGTTCATCTAACATCACGGGTTGATCATCTTTAGTTTTCTTGACATGAACGATTCCATTTATAGTAAAAACAGAGAATAATTGTTTCACTTTTTTTAGGTTATACGCTGATTTAAATATGCTGTAGTTATGTTTAGTCAAATTTTCATTAATATAAATCCTTGAATCTGTGTTAAACCCAATGCATCGAACACTTAATGTTTTAAAAGTGAAATAGTGTTTGAAAAATTTTTTCTTTAACTGAATTGATGAGAATCGTATTAACAACGGTGGATCAACCATCTTCTTGAACTTTGTATTTGTACTATCCGTAGATATAAACTTACTGCCTTTTAGTCGAAATATGGTGGTGTTATTATCTATATTGCAATCAATACACTTTGCAATTTTTTCTAGATACTGTTGAGGTACTTCATTATCTAGTAAAGGAATTCCAGTAATTAACAAACTGTTGCTGTTATGATATCTTTCGATGGAATCAAGCCGCCGTACACACTCATTCGTTGTGGTTTGAATAATTTTATTAACTGAACTAAGATCCATCTTCGCCAGTTTATTTTCAAGTTGTTGCAGTTCCGTCATTTTTACTGTTATTTTGGTTTCCACTAATTCCAATAACTCTAGTTTAGATTTTAGACGATTTTCTAAATCACGCATTTTGACTTCAATATTGTTTGTAAGACTTACATGATTCTTTTGTATTTTATTTTCAAGTTTGCCAAATCTGGTTTCAAATTCTGCAAATTTTGTTAGTAAGTTGCTAATAGATTTTGAAACATCATCTTCTGTAAAATCATCAGGCTGTGTACAAGATCTTGTTCTACCATAACTTGGAGTATTTGGCTTAGATTTCGGTGGTGATTGAGGTGTTACATTATTATTAGGCATTTTGAAGTTTATTCGAGCATAATCAGATCAACCAGCAATCAACAACACGTTCCGCCTTTAATATAAGTTGAAATACAATTGAAAATAAATTTTAATTTTAATTTCGCTTGATGTATCTAACTGCAAATTTGATGACGATTATCAACAAACTGGATATAGATAACTTTTGTGTTTTTATATGCAAGTTTTTTTTAAATAAAATAATGTTATTTTATCTTGCATAAATTATATTTATTTCACTAATATGCACTTTTATAAGTTTAACTATTAAACAATTAACAAAAAACTAAACTCACTCCAACTTTGATTTTAGGAATAACTATAAATTAAATTAGAATAATAGAAGCACGATTACAAATGAAAAACACTTCTATTCAATCATAACGATGAGAAATGAATGATATGAAAGACATGAAAACCTTTAGATCTGCTAGATGGTAACGTGATTACAATCCCGACCTCTGTTTTTCCACAAAAAACGAACAACGTAACCCTATTCCAATATCTAGCGAATCACTGCATCTAACTATCGAAATATTAAATCTGGAAACCATCGTTAAATCCGTACCCAGCACACAAACACAAAATGAGTTAAGAATAATGTTCAATGATAAAATTAAGATGACTATTAAACAGGAAAATAACATACACCTCAACATAAAAAACACATATCTCCAAGATAATACAACTATCAAAGGTTTACGCACAAAACTTAAAAACCGTAACGCTATCGTATGCAAGGCCGATAAAAGTAACACCACGGTTATATTGAATCATAATGAATATCATCAAAAAGTCATGGATTTCATCAACAACAACAATATCACAAAGTTAAATTCCGACCCAACATCTAAATACCACAAAAATATAAACAACACCATAAATGCATGCACCAACTTAATAAATAGCAATAGTAATATAAAATATAAAGTAATGTATCCCATAGCACCAAAATTTACCGGTTTGCCTAAAGTACATAAAGATGATATGCCTATCAGACCATTAATCAATTGCACAACGGCACCAAGTTTCAAACTTTCTAAGTTTCTCGTAAACATCATTAAAAACAATATCAACATCCAACATAATCATAGCATCAAAAATATCTACGAATTCATTGATAAACTAAATTACGTTACAATTCAACCCAGTTACAAATTAGCGTCTTTTGATGTTGTTAATATGTATACAAACATACCCATTAATGAAACGATCGATGTTACAATAGAATTATTAAAAGAAAATAGCAAATTACCAGCAAACCAAATCGATGAGATAAGGAAACTACTCACATGCACGCTATCTCAAAATTACTTTGAATACGCTGATGAATATTACACACAAAATGATGGTTTGGCCATGGGATCTCCGTTATCTGGATTATTATCAGACATTTTTCTTAACCATTTCGAGAACACATACATTTTTAATCATTTAGTAAACCCATATAAGGACAATATCATGTATTATTGCAGATACGTTGATGACACTTTCATCATATTTGATGGTACCAATCGATAAATTTCCAATTTCTACAACGTTATAAACAAATACCACAACAATATAAAATTCACGGTCGATCACGAAAACAACAATATCATAAATTTTCTTGATATTTCGGTTACCAGACAACCGCATAAATTGGAATACAAAATCTACAGGAAACCAACTACTAGCGACGCCACTATCCATAGTGATTCTTACCATCCTCATCAACATAAGTTAGCAGCTTACAACAGTTTTGTCAACAGGCTTTTATCTATCCCTATGAATGAAAGTAATTACAATGATAAAACTAACATTCTAAAATACATAGCCCAAGCTAATGGATACAACCCACGTCTAATAGATAATCTAATCACAAAACATAAAAAACGTTTAAAAAACAAAAATAACACCAATAATGAGCCTAAAGAAGACATAAAATATATCTCTTCTTCATATTCCACCTTCATGCCATTCGCAATAAGCAACCTATTAAGGAAACATAACATACAGCTAAGTTATAAAACTAGAAATAATTTAAAAAATAGATTGGTCAACCGCAAGAAAGTACCACCTGAGAAGTCAACCGGGATAAATAAACTATCATGTAAAACGTGCAACAAATTCTACATAGGCCAGACCGGCAGGCCCCTCATCAAAAGATACAAGGAGCACCTGCCAACCGCAAAACATGATCAGGGAACTTCAAATTACGCCCAGCACTTAGTAGATGAAAATCACGAATTCTCAAACTTCGTCAATGACACCCAATTGTTACACAAATGTTCTAAGGGCAAACAAATGGACGTTTATGAGAAATTCGAAATATACAAGGCTCATAAAGGTAACAGCGCATCATTGTTGAATGACAAATTGACGATAAAAGAAAACGTATTGTATCAAACAGCAATGCAAATATGAAGTCCAAAGACACAGATCATAATATCATTCAAGACATCAACCTACATAATTCTTTTTTTATAGTTTTAATTATATTCACAAAACCCTCAACTGTTACATCGTTTTTTAATTGCACCATATATACTTCATATAACACTTAAATCATTGCAATAATTCTCAACACTTAATATACACACCTAAGTTTTAAACTTTATATTTTCCACTACACATAAACCAATCATGAAAGATAATCAACTCCTTTTGTATATTTCTTCGTTTTCTAGCAATTCTATGTTTTTATTTGTATATTTATTATTTTTTATGAATTTTACTTTTATTACTTTAAGTCAAATCTTTTTCCATTGTTTTTATCAAAGTTTTTATATATAGCATAAGTTGTTCGCGGTTTTTTTTAATATACTGATGATGATAATTATAAAATTATCGAAACATGTCTAATTTTAAATAAAATAAATTTAAAATAGTTTTTACTTCACATGACGGTATAAAATATCATTAATAAAATATTGATATAACATAAATTAAATAACATAAAGTTTTTTACTACTTGTTGCTGTCTTACAAGGTTTTCCACGCTCTCAACATCGTCCAGTAATTCTTGAGGTAGGAATCCAAATCCCACTCGTTAACTGGAATTTAAACAAAGCTGACTGGGATAAATATAGTTCGAAGTTAGATGCAGTGATTCGCTGGATCCCACCATTCCTAAAAATTATGATGGGTTCGTTGTAGCCATCATCTCAAATGCTAAGAAATATATTCCTGGTTGGAGTAGAGAAAGCGATAAATTATATGAGGAGTACCTTAGTAGTGGTGAGGCAGACGTGGCTGATGACTTAATTTACTCACTGGACGTCGCGAGGAAGCAAAAGTGAATTAGCGCTGTTGAAAACATTGATTTTTCCCATTCAAGCAGGGAAGCTTGGAGTCTCCTTCGGAAACTGGGTGGCTAAAACTCCATCACTCGTGCTAAAAACGAAATAAATCCAGAGGACATTGCAAATCATATTGTAAACATGTCTCGTTCTTCTATTAATCGCCTTCGTAAGAGAACAATTAAACGTAAATTAAGAGAAATGAGGCGCAATTGCTCGTTTCCATCGAAGTATGCGAACTCTTTTAGTAGCGAAGAAGATTCAGCTCTGTCCCAAACAAAAAACGGAAAAGCAGCTGGCTACGATGGTATATTTCCAGAATTTCTTAGAAATGCAAAAAATGGAAAACAATGGCTAACTAAATTTTTCTCGAATATCCTAGAAACCGGCAATCTTTCAAAACACTTTAAGACTACGAAAGTGATAGCGATACTTAAGCCGGGTAAATCATCCAATTAACCAGAAAGCTATCGCCCAATCGCACTTTTGAGCACCTGCTACAAATTGAATGACCCGATCCCAGTCGAACTAGCTTGTTTCCGTCCCAATAGCAGTTGCACTGACCAACTGCTCGCTTTAACATCCTATATCGAAGCTGGGTATCAGAAACAACTAAAAACAGGCGCAGTATTCATCGATCTCACCGCGGCATATGACACAGTCTGGCGAATTGGGATTATATAATGGGTGTTCCATTAAGGATTTTTTTTTTAATTAAAAGAAAAACACAATGTTTGCATTGAAAGTATCTTTATTTTGGCATTATATGAAAGTTGAAGGTTTGGCATTTATGCTTTAAAAATAATATCATGTAGGTGACCACCTCTTGATGCTCTACAGATGGTGACTCTCTTGTCAAAATTTGACTTTTTCACACAAGTTCACACAAGTCGGGCTGAATCTCGCCAATAACACGAATAATCTCCGCTTTTACTTCATCAATCGTCTGTGGGTTATTGCGGTAGGCTTGAGATTTAACATAGCCCCAAAGAAAGAAGTCTAAAGGCGTCAGATCACAAGATCTTGGGGGCCATTCAACATGACCATTTCTTGAGATAACTCGTCCAGGAAACTTTTGCCTCAATAAATCCATTGTTAGAGCTGCTGTATGACAAGTGGCTCCATCCTGTTGAAACCACATGTAGTGCAGATCAATATTCACCAATTCACGCCACAAAAAATCACGACTCATGCTTCTTTATCGTTCTCCATTCACGGTAACTGTGTTGCCTTTATCATCATGAAAAAAGTAAGGTCCAATGACTCCACCGCTCCATAAACCGCACCAAACTGTAACTTTTTTTGAATACAAACCTTGCTGAAGGATTTCTCTTGGATTCTCTTCACTCCAAATGCGACAATTTTGCTTGTTTACATAACCACGTAATTTACGAGCAATATAGGTACTACAAAAACACAGTTATTTTCTAAACATGGCTTTCATCGTTTAATTTTTTATCTCGATAAAAAATTATATTTGACTTAAATTGTAAGCTTGATTCAGGTTCACGTAAATCATTACCTTTAGAAATATGGAATAATTGTTATGTGTATTTGAAATGGAATTTTATGCTTATGTTTAGTTTAGTAGCTGAGAATTAAGTAAAATGTTTATGTAAAATTTTTTGTATTTAAATATTATTTACCGGTCTCAAAAGCGACCGGCCTGCCGGGCACTTTCTCGGTGTCCTGGTAGATCAATTTGCCACTAGATTGAAATGATAAAACAACGGCTAAGTTTTTTTGGAACATCGATTAAAAATGATTTCTGTTGCGTCTACACCAGGATGGAATTTTAAAATTGAAGTTTTAGAAATTAATTGAACTACATATATTTTATTTTCACATAAGCATTACGTGTGGTTATCTCAACTACGTCGTTCTGTACATGTACAACTGTTGAATCAATTTCGGAGTTCGATTCGCCATATCTGCCTTCACGGCGAGGTTGAGACAATTGCATTTCGATTGGAAATAGAACATGTTTTTTCAGTGTAATGTTTGAAGTTAAGGGGGAGGGAGTGGAAAACAAACTCACGTTTTTGGTAATAACTCAAAAACTAAGCAGTCGATAATTTATTGATTTTTTTTTTAATATTTCAATCGTTTTTAGTTTTTCTAAATCAAACTCTTTTCCTTAAAAAAACTCTTGTTTTACTATCTTCTTATAGATGTCTATAAAAAACAGATAAAAACAAATATTTGCAATTTTTTGTTTTCAGTAGACGTAAACACATCTATTTAATAACTATAGAAAATTTCAAGTTGATAGCACTTATAGTTTGTGAGAAGTTTGATTATGTAGAAATTCGGACGGACACCGAAGTCTCACCAACAGGGTACCGTCTTTGCTTTTTCAAAGTACGGAACACTATTTATAAAACTGATTTTACGAAAAATATTAATTGAAATGTCACATTCGAAACGCGAGTTCGTTTAATACAATCGAATTAGTAGTCCAGTCAATGAGCATTTTCCCGTATAATCCTTACCGCACCGATTTGCACAAAAATTTGGATTTAGGTTATATACTTGCCCTCTACTTCAAAGTTGACCCTTTGCCGGTGGGTGCTTTTACTCTAGGTGTGAATACATTATTACATTAAAATTAGCAATATCACATCAAAAATAAGTACGGGAATAGATAGATTGACTAATTTTAAGCAACTTTTGTCCTAGAAATATTTTTCCGAAAGTCGATACTTTTCGACTTATTCGCGAGTGAAAATGTCAATTTTTCATAAAAAAAACACATTTTCAGACGGTTGTTCATGAATAACTCAAAAAGTAAGTATTTATCGTAAAAATGGATTTAGATTACCATGTAGCTTATAAAACAAATGCTGGGTTTATGGTGTCTGTAGACCCAATACAAACGGAGCAATAGCTTGTTGAGGTAAGTTCATATTCGCCAAGCGCAAAAATTGAAAGTTTTGACGTGGATAAACAAAAATCAATGCATTTTTCGGTAAATTTGATATAATATTATTTAAAATGTATTAAAATCCTTTATTTTTGTGTTGTATAAAAGTCCCTAGCATCAATACTAAGCGCGTTATGACGAAAATAAAGTTGGTTTCTATTTTTTTCGGCGACAAAAAAGTGCAAATCACCCCCTAATTACCACCTTAACTGAAAGTAATTGGTACCACTTAACAATTCACTTTATTAATTTACTTTTAATATGCTCTAGAATTTTCACAGGTTTAAAGTGCTTAGTTTTGAAAAAAAATTTAGGTGGAAGTGAAGACATTTTTGAACTTTTGCAAAAAATTATCTTTTCTTCAAAATAACTAAAAATCTATTCATGATACGTAAAATTTGAGTATTACATAATTGTAGGTTATGCTTTTCTAAAAAATTTGGTCTCCTTTCTTCAGGATAAAAATTAAGTAAGATATGGCCGTTTAAGGTGTGCATATATTTGTAAACAGTAACTTCTTCAAGCCCTTTCAGCCCAAACCCTTTTAAAAGTAAGGACTAAAAGAAAATTTTATTTATACGAGCTTATAGCTCTTAAAAATACCTACAAAATGTTTTTTGAACTACTTGATAGCTTAAAAATTAAGGGAGTTATGGGTAAAAAACTCATAACATATTTTTGCAGAAATGAGAACACATGTATTTGAGCATTGATGAATACATATTATACCTATATTTTAGGCCAGTGTTGTGCGCCGTGTATTAACGTACAAAAATCATAAAATTATTAAGCAGTGTTCATTAATATTATAAAAAATAAATCAGTACGTAAATAATTAAAATTTAAATATTATGTTTCTAAATTTTTTGATATTTGATACATATTAGACCAGTGCAGAAACCCTTTAAAAAGGAAAAAACGGTAAAATTAGTAACAGCATAAAAACTGTTGGATAAGGAAAAAAATATTGCGCAAATGATGGGAAAATTAAATTAAAGGTGATCCGAGTTACGAGGGTTAAATGGGGTAAGCCTTTTGGGGTGGAAAATGTTATTTCACGATTTTCACTGAAACTAGAATTTCTATCGAAAAAAAGTTTAAAAGTACAAAAAGTAATAAAAAAGTCTATATCTTTCGTATAAGCCATTTTTTCACATAATCTAAAATTTGCTGTGAAAAATAGAAAAACCGAGAAAAAAATAATTTTGCATTTTTAATTTTTATCTCATACAAAAAAAAAATTTTTTTTCGTACAATTTTGTGGAAACTTACCTTATTATGTACCTAATACGCTGTAACATTATGAAATCAAAATATTTATTAAAGCGTATTAGGGACATAATAAGGTAAGTTTCCACCAAATGAATCCAAGTGAAAAAACCTAAAACCTCACCCCATTTCACCCTCGTAGTTCAGATCACCTTTAATTTAATTTTCCCATCATTTGCGCAATATGTATTTTCTTCCAAATCCAACAGTTTTCATGTTGTTTCTAATTTTTTCCTTAGGAAAAAAAAACGTTGATATATTAGGAAACGACGTAAGGACGTAAAAGAAACATAAGGACGTAAAAGAAAAAGCGCATACTTTTTACAATGATCTTGCAACCGCAGACGAGATTTTGCAAGGTGGTCAGTACTGTACTGTACTGTTGTACGGACTGCCAAAGGACACGCAATTGAACAAATTGAAAAAGGTGGTAGACTTACCTGCATATCTCGAAAAAATGAGATATGAATCATTTCTAAAGGCCACCACAAAAAAAATGCAGTTAAGTTGTCCTCGCTCGTTCCAACAATTGCCGCTTTAAATGAGCACATAAAAAAAAATTTAACTACAAACCCAGTTATGGCTAGAAAATAACAATAATAATCCACTTGATTAGGGTTGGGTTAATATTGAAGGAGTATTAAATCCAATCAAAACTCCAAATCCCTGCA
The DNA here is from genome assembly GCA_963693315.1 of Diogma glabrata. Lineage (NCBI taxonomy): Eukaryota > Metazoa > Arthropoda > Insecta > Diptera > Cylindrotomidae > Diogma > Diogma glabrata. Next base: position 349,745,471 of record OY856187.1, read on the forward strand.
CCTGAAGAGCTGTTGAAAATGATTTCTTGTAGCTGCAAAAAAGGATGCGGTTCAGAGTGCGGTTGCCGAAAAGTAGGTCTTTTTTGCAATTCGACATGTTTAATATGCAACGGAGACAATTGTCAAAACAGTGCTCCAATTATGGACCTAGAGGAGAACAAGGAGGAAGACGAAGATGAGGTGGACGTGGCAAGGAATGAGGACGAAGAGGAAAATATTAAAATACAGATTTTATTTTAACTACTTTAGATTGTAAACTTTGACCAGTAGGGTTTGTTTTTTAAGAATTTTTAAAAAATGCATCTTATTTCCAATAATTAAAAGATAATAGAAGTATTATATTTTGAAATAAAAAAAATTTAGCTGTAATTTTTATATTTTTTTTAAAGGGGTGGTTTTTATAAGGGTTGAAACTTATAAATAAATGATCCCAAAATTAAAACAGTAAATCTTCATTTATTATCATTACATGAATAAATTATTCCAAATTGCTGAATAAATAACATTTTCCATCATTATTTTTTAATGATATTTACTCTAGGAGGTGGCTTTATGGGTAAAAAATGTTCAATAAATAATAAATTATGTCACTTAATGGTAATTAACCTTCATTCAACTTATTTAAAAATGTTTTCATTCGATCACAAGCTTTAATCTACAATTCTAAAATTATTTTCGATTAGGGGTTGTTTTGACCTCTAAAAAATTAAGCACCCACCGGCACTTGGTCAACTTTGAAGTAGAGGGAACAAAGGGCTTAAATCCAAATTTTTGGTAAAATCGGTGTTACTTGTAAGAATTATACTGTTTTGCCGTATTTTATGTTCATTGAGAGGTGCCAAATATATCTAGTGACAAAACGGCATCAACACCGACTAGTAACAAAAACGAGGGCTACCTAGTTCTTATATCACCTAATATATGCTCCTGTTCATCAAAACAACTACGTTGAACGTGAAATGCGAACTAATGTAGATGCAGGTTAAACAATATTAATAGAAAGTAATTTAGAAAAAAAAAAAGAATTGGACAGAAATACAGCTACTCATGTAACTACATATGTCGTTCATATTCTTGATAAAAAGGACTCCAAATCGAAAAAAGAAAATTTATGTTTGTTAATAAAAACAGCGATAAAAGTCATTGACATCATCACCTGTCATCTTAGTTACACTAGTCACCTTAGTTACATAATACAAAATGTTATACAAAATTCGTATTATAGTCACTGACTTTTTTAAGGTATCGTGAAAAACGCAGTTTGCTGCTTAGTGCTTAACAACTATTCAGTAATAATTAAACTATTAGCAAAAATTAAAAAAATTGATAAAAACTTTTTCATAAATAAATACAATACTAATTTTTAGAATTGTTTATTATTATTTTGATTCCGATTATTTGTAATATTTTTCTGTTCGCTACCTTCTTTTAATATTTAGTAGTTTCAATTTCATGATAAGGAAAGTTCTTGTTATTTTTTCTGTGTCGTATATTCTCCATTGTCGGTCTTAAGTAGAAAGGAAAGAGTGTAAATATTATATGCAGCGCTTCCAGCAATTAAATCTGTAAGTATGCTGTTGTTTGAGTCGAACAATGATCCCAAATATTTTAAGGATACAACTCTCAATTCGATCATCGCCGCACATCAAATCTTTTTGTCAGTCTCTCTTGAAAGTTGAAACATTCATATGTTTGGTTTTGTCATAATTTATTTGCAAACCAATTCCCGCAGATATAGAGTTATTTGAAGACGTTTCTTTGACCAAGCAATATCTCACTGCTATTAACTCGTATGTGAATACTAAAGTATGGTTGTCACACCCATAGATAAAAAATAAAACAAATCAACAGAAAGAGAAGAAAAATACAACATACAAGATTGATACATACAAGAGAAATATATCTACCCATTAAAATCATCAAAAACCACAATGAAGTAGCGTGTTGTTGTTGATTTCACAACCTCCCCCAGTGCTATGTACAAAGGGCCCTTATCGTTAGTGGTGTTCGCTCCAGTGGGTGCATGAAGGGCAATAAGAGGAATATTGTAACGCGTACCGGCTGGTATCAATTCCTCTCATTGACCGGGATGAATTTCATCACGGCTTTTTATATAAGTGCATCCACAAGGAAACCAGTACTAAATTCTATTCCAGAAAGATGAGTAATACAATATATAGAGTGACTAGCTCAGACGGCGCACGTTCCACGTTTCAATTGTGGCTCATTTTATTGTTTGGGTCTGATATTCTTTTTGCGATGCCTAATGTTAACGAAGTTTTTTTGGATGAGGGTTTTAACCTCAACCCCAACCTATTCAACATTACGCTCTCAATACTTAGCCTGAAATAAATTTAAGTTACCAAACGTCACCAACGAAGAGGTGTTTTGAGTACTTGGTGGCAAGCACCAGATACAGCAGTAGATTGTTGAAAAAAACGTAGGAGGAAACAGTTCAAGTTTTAGCTAAACACATACCACCCTGAAATCCGTAAAAAGAAATTTTTATTATTTTTATGAATTCATGAATAAAAAATAATAATTTTAATTAACACTGTTTGCCGTTGGCACTTGGCGTAAGTTTTCAAATAACATAATGTCAATCTCTTGTTACTTTACGCAAATAACTTATTTAATAAGTTTAATAAAAAATTAAAGAAAACAAAGTTTTTTTTTAATAATTTTACTGTTACTCTATATATATTTCAGCTTGTTAGGCCATCTTTTGGGGTAATCTTCTGGAGTAAATTACTCCCGAAGATGGCCTAACAAGCTGAAATATATCTGGAGTAACAGTAAAATTATTAAAAAAACTTTGTTTTCTTTAATTTTTTATTAAACTTATTAAATAAGTTATTTGCGTAAAGTAACAAGAGATGTCATGACATTATGTTAATAATAATTTTAATGGTATTTAATAAAAAAATAAAAAAAAAACAATAAAAAAATGTATCAGTCCAGGAATTGAACTCACGATCTACAGAACATCAGTCGAGCGCGATATCCACATCGCAATTTGAAACGTTAAGAAATGATGGATGTGTTTCATATTTAAAAATATTTTGCTGATTTAAAAATTGATAATGCAAATTGGCAATTGACAATTGATAATATATAGATTTTACTCCATACAAAATTTTACAACGCGGCTAAAGAAGTTTTCACTTCAAAAATGTAATAGGAATTACAATATCTCAATATCAGATTCTCAAGATGGACGGGTCTAGTGTCTACGCCCCAGAAGTACTCGTCATGGCTGGTATTGAAAGAAATCCTGGACCAACTAAAACATGGCATTGTGCAATATGCAAAAACATTTTAAGGGCAAACACTACATCCGTCCAGTGTAATAGCTGTAAAGAATGGTGTCATCTCAAGAACTGCTCAGGCCTTGCAACACATACGCAATGGACCAAAAACTATATAGCGCCATGTTGCCATGCATCAAGTCAACATACAAACACGAGCTCGCAACAGAACAAAATGCGAATGAACACACATCCGGAAACCCCAAGTGATGTGAAAATAATGCAGCTAAATTGTAACGGTCTCATAAACAAAATCGATGATATCATCAACTATATGTACAAAGACAATATTCTAGTCATGGTTTTACAAGAAACCAAATTAAATGTTAGATCTATTAGTGATAGTATCTGTGATTATAGAATTATAAGACTGGATAGAGGGGAGGACAAAGGTGGTGGTCTTGCCTTTATCATACACAAAACCATTATTTACCGTACAACCACATTAGCAGTACCGGGAACTGATAAACACGTAGAACATCTGGGTATTACAATAAAATCCAGAAGTACGGCGATAAATCTAGTCAATATTTATATTCCACCATTAAGCAGCTATGATACAGGTTATGAACCGTCCATAGGACATTTATTTTATACCAAAGACTGTCTAATTCTCGGCGATATGAATGCGCACCACGGTCTATGGCACTCAAACTTGAACACCGATTCAAGAGGCGAAAACATTACTGATCAAATTGACGGTTCCAACTTTGCAGTCCTCAATGAACCACAACCAACCAACAAGAGTAGCAAATAACTCATACTCTTCTCCAGATTTCTCACTAATGCCAACCGCTGACTGGAGAACTGAAATTGCATTGGGATCAGACCATGTGCCGATCATAACCACCTTAAGCCGTTCCTTAAACGAAATGAAATTCGAGAAAAAGACATATATTCATTTTAACAAAGCTGCCTGGGATAATTTTACAAATTTTACTGAAATGGAATTCAGTAAACAATTTTTAACAATTGACGCCCTCTCTGGGGAAAGAAAATTCAGAGAAATTTTTAAGAAAGCTAGATATCGCTTCATTCCAGCCGGCAGAATAGAAAAGATTAAACCAAACTTCCCACAAGAAGCTTGTGTACTTTCCTCCCAAAGAGATGACATCCGTAAGGCAGAACCGATTCTAGAATTGTGGGCCCGCAACAAGCAGATAAATAAGCTTGAAATGGAACACAAATCAACAAATGGAAAGATTTAGTGAGTAAGTCAAACTTTGGCACAAATAAAAGTCTATGGAAGGTGATTAAGGGTTTAACACATCCGCTTCAAACGGGTAACAACTGCATGATCTCCTTCGATGATATCCCAACCGAAAACCATAGGAAATGCGCAACAAAATTCAACACGCAGTTTACAGAAAAGAAATGTAAACATGAAAAAGAAACTAGGTAAGACATATGCACAAACTTAATACTGAAAAATTCGAGGATATCATCTTTTCCGAAAAAGAGGTTGAAAACGCAATAAAGAAAACCAAACCATCTAAAGCTATTGGACCAGACGGCATCTCAGCCAACATGCTGAGGCACATTGGACCCAAAGGGTTGATCTTTGTCACTACCATACTCAACACATCTCTAAATACGCTCCAGATACCAAATATCTGGAAAACGCTCCAGATACCAAATATCTGGAATAAGTCCCATTTTGAAACCTGGCAAGCCTGAAGAAAAAGGAGAATCCTATAGACAGATCTCAATCCTCTCATCGGTTGCAAAATTGATAGAAGCACTTCTGCTACCTCGGTTAACTGGATCCTGCAAATTGGCGTCATATCAACATGGGTTTAGGAAAGCAAATAGTACAACCCCCGTCTTCATAGAATCCAAAACCAAATCAGCGATGGTCTAAACCAAAAACAACCCTGTGCCAGAACAATTTTAGTTGCACTTGACTTTTCAAAAGCTTTCGACAGTGTCACACGCTGCACTACTGAATGATATATTCAACACTAATCTGCCAGGTTTAATAAATCGCTGGTTGTGCAACTACCTAGGGGGCCGCCAAACATACGTTGAGTTCCGGAATTTTAGATCTAAGATGACAGTGCTCATACAAAGAGTTCCATCACCTTCATTATTCAATGCACAATAATGCACTGAAAGCTCTAGCGGGTAGTTCGTGGGGTAAGGATAAAGACAGCATATAAAGTAATACGATGGCTTTTCATAAATTACGCTGCTCCCATATGGACACCCAAAGTCGACGACACCCACTGGAATAGGTTACAAATAACACAAAACGCAGCCTTGCGTACAGCAACCGGATGTCATTTGATGGCCCACCGAGATCACCTACACGAAGAATGTAACATATTGCCGGTCCGTGAACATAACGAAATGCTTACCAAACAATATCTATGGGCCTGTCATAAAGAGGAACATCCCTGCAACGACACTTTATTCATGACAACACCACCTGCCACACAACACCACCCGAAGGACTGCGAAATGCTTCCTACAAGATGTTAAAAACAACCAAGTCATCGGTAACATCGCCTGCGTATAAGATGGGCTTCAAAAATATACACACCAAAGTTGTTGAAGACACAGTAAAGAACTACGCCCGAATCGAGTTCTTAATAGCAGGGCACCACAAATCGCTGCCGAAGAAGTAAAACCAACACGCAGCACGAGAACCATCTTAGTGCAGTTAAGATCCGGTTGGTTACGCATCTTAAATAACTACATGAGTAGAATTGATAAGGAAATTGTTAACAATTGTCCGGCGTGTGAGGGCACGCCACATGATGCTAAACACCTTTTTCAATTGTCCAGAGAAACCAACTGACCTGACGAAGGAAGATCTGTGATACCGCCCAAGGACAGTAGCAGAGTTCCCGAATCTGGACTTGGAGTCGGAAGAATAGCACCACATTTCGTCGCTACAACAACAACAAACGTTCCGAGGTGTTGGTGGACGTTCTGAGGAGTTGAATAATTGTGGATTGAAGTTACTTGAGAAAATTTATCGGGCAAAGCCACTGTATTAGTAGTATCAGAAGAAAAGAAAATACCAAATTACCAGAAATTGTTTTTAATGCTACAAACTACAATCAGAGTTAGCCGTATTGTCAGTGAACAATGTTGTTTTTAGGGTTCATGTATTAGTCGTAACATAATGGGTAGACTCTGAGCGCATCGAAATTAGATTCGGAAAACTAAAATTACGGAGGACCAAAACAACATCTCGGGAGGACATCGAGTCTATGTTTATGTTAACTTCGGCAATGAAGATAATGAAGACATATCTATATCTATCTAGATAGCAGCAAAGAAGTTCTTAAATATGCTTTTACTGATGATTTTAAAATAAAATATATCGACCTTTGAGCTATTTTTAACCTCGGGCATGGGTGATACAGAACTGCAAGACTTTATGTACAGAAATAACTTCTTTTCTTCCTAATGCATTAAAAAACCATCTTTTCGATAAACATAAAAATATGTAGAAAAACTTCTCGTTGCTACTGAAACCATAATTTAAACTGGTTTCGGTTATTGCAAGTCCATAGAATAGGAACTGTTGGAAGTTCAAAAATACTTCACTAGTTTTGGGTTGAAGTCCCACTTACATTTTGATAGTAAAGAGACAATTTAATTTAGCTTTTTAGTTTTTTGAAGAAGAAATAGGATTGTTATTGTTCCACCGATCTACAAATATTTTTACGTAAGTTGAATCAGGTCATGTTTTCGGAGACATTAGCGGGTCAAGCACGGTTTCGGGCACCGAAAATTTGAATGGTGGAACGTGACATTTAACTCTGGAATAACCCAAAACATATCCTCCAGTGCTTTGTATGATATACGCGAAATAACCGTTATCGCGTTCAATAAATTTTACTTCACTTGGTAATCTTATCGGGTCTAGTATCAAAACTATAAATTATTTTTAGGATAACAACTAAACGAATTTTTCAAGTTCAATAATATTCTTTATATAACTAAATTAGTTATAGAATTTACATAAAATATTTATTTTATTTTCTTGTGTTTGATTTTGATTTAAATTAGCATTAACAAATGTTCGTCATTTTCATGTACTAAATAAATATGCATAAATCAAAATCTTCAAGATAAACAATATGACTTATTTTGCGGCAAACTAGCTAAGGTGATTAGTCTTTTAAGCGGTTATAACAACATAATAAATCAAAATAGAAAAATTTCTACATAACTGTCGCTTCTTAAGGTATTTCTTCATTTAAACACCCGTATTCAGCAAAATTAAAAATTTTCTACATAACTGCCGTTTTTTAAGGTATTTCTTCATTTAAACACCCGTATTCCTCATATCCAGCAAAATGTTTTTTTTAACGAAATACATTCACGCAAAAAACAATTTCAATATAAAAACACAAAAAAAATAATCAATAATAATCCTGAAGAAAAAAAGCTCATCCTCTATAGCTCATCATTTATCCATTCTTTTTTGTTCGTTCATTCCAACGAGAAAAAGTAATAATGTACCTAGAGCACCAACAAAAAAATATAGAAAAACCCTTCAGAACAAAAAAAAAACTGCTTTTTATGTTTTTTGTATGAAGATATATAATTAATTTTACAAACAGAAACAACAAAAATCTATATTTTTTATACTTACAATATAAGCATTTTGCTGTTGCAAATGTTGTTCGTATAAATATGTTTGATATAAAAGATGCTTCAATAAGTCCGGATTTGCCTTTAATTACACAAAAAAAAAACAAATCTAAAACTTTTTGATTGCAAAAAAAACGAACTTACAACACCGATGATCAAAATATTAATTAAAAAAAATCTTATCTGATAATAATAAATAATTTAAAGTAAATTACTTGCGCGTTTAAAGTTGGAAAATTCATTTTATTTTATTTTAAAACAATATGCTTAGAATATATTTTAATACTTATTACGGTTTATTATGAAAATATATTTTATTATTTGTTACATTTAAAACATGTGTATAATAATTATTAGAAATTATACGTTTGATAATTATAGATAATAAAAAAAAATTAATCACACACTCTAGTATTTTTTTTTTGATTGACGACAATTGTCAAAATCTTGTTTATTATTAAATATTTTTTCAAAAATTAAGATTTTACAGTGTATACTAGTTATGATATTGAAACATAGAGGCGTTGAGATGAGATATTTAAAAATTAAGCGGGGACGGGTTGTGTACAAGATTTTTTAATTTTGTTGGGTCAAATTTGTTGCAACTTTCAACACGTTGCAAATTGCATTATGTTGACACACGTTGTTGACGCAAGTTGCGATTGTTTTAAGTGATTAAACGATGATTTGCATTCCTGCCTATATACAAATTTAGAATATCGATTCTTACCAGTCCTGTCAGTACGTAGTTCATAATTGTCTAAAATGTTGAGAGTGAAGTACATAATCCAAAAGCCATTCTTTTAAATTCATAATAACCTGTAATTGTATACTAAAAGGAGTTTTGAATCTATCATAAGGATGAACCAATACTTGGTGATACTATAACCAGATCTGGAGTAGAAAAATACCTTGACTTTCCTAGTTGGTCTAATATGTCTTTAATTCGAGGGATTGGGAATATATAGCCGATTGTGCATTTATTTAACTTCGAAAATCGACAACCAAGCGCCATTTTTGTTCATTTTCATGGCTTGTGTCTTTTAGTAAGGGTATTTCATGCATTAGGACAATCGTGTGAATTAATTTGTCGTTCTTTTTCGGTATACTATGGTAAAACGTAAATTTCTTCTGTAAGTGTAATTCGAAAAAGATTGATCGTAGTTTGTACTGGGTCAGAAAATCGTTCAAGTTTATGTCTTCGTCATTTATGTGTTCATGATGCTCAGCATAATTTTGCTATTCACAGGTTTGGATAGTGTATACATTTGCAATAAACACGCCAGATCTTACTTCTATAGCCGTGGTGATTATCTTTTCATTTGGGATGTTCGAGGCGTCTGTCTGTATTATTTTTTTTTGATCTGGTCATGTTTCGGGTTGTTTTAATTTCCTTAATTGGTGAGAGTTTCATGTTTTCCGCTTCTGAGTGCTCAAGTGAAATGATCCTGGTTTTCTTCGATGATATGGGTTGATGTTCAATTGAATGACTATTACCATGAGATTGTGATGCCATTAAAAATTTATTGAATTTAATAAATTTAATAAATTTGGATTTATATATTGTGATCTTGCAGAAACATGTGATTCAGAATTCTGCAAGCGAGAAGAACAATCCGCAACAATCCCCATAATTGAGAAGAACAATCCGCAGAACCACGTGGAAAAGTTGAAGGTAGAATTGATGCAATATTTTTTGGTGTTGGATATACAAGTAAATATATTTACATTTTTCTTCAATCAATCATTTATTAACAAACAAGTATATAAAAGTTTAAAGAGATGTAAGATGTGTTCTCGTTCTCGCAAATCCCAGAGCCCGGCTAAGAGAAGTCTTTAGAGTGTGGGACGTCCCCACGATTTGTGTCAGTAAAATTTGGGATTTGTGACATTTAAATAAGCAGTATTAATTTTTCTCTGTTTTAATTTTATCAATAAAATATACATATTTTTTGTTTTACATACAAATTTTCTTTGGAATTGTGTACAGTACAGCAATAAGATAAATTGTTTGTTTCATTCAAAAATTCAAATTTTAACAAATTTGGCCAAACTGATTCCGCATTTTTCTATTTTATATTCATATTAAATTTATTTCCATAACTAAATACTTTGAATAATAAAAATATACATTTCTGACTTCCCTTGGTATGAGAAGGTCCTTTAAAATACGTAGTTTATTTTTAATTTTCCGTTAATTTATTAAATTTATTTTTCATTTTTATGGTACAAATATCGATTCTTTAAAAGGAGCAATTCTTTACAATTTGGGGGTAAGTGTTTTCTAATTTCTGTTTGTGGATGATATATTATTATGCAAAAGTTAATAATTTTATTAATGTATAACAACGAATTAGTAAATAAAAAAACACAATATTTTGTATGAAAAATAATTGTTATTTGTAAAATTTTAATATTTATAAAGTTAATATATATATTAATAAAATTTCTTTAAAAAAAACAATTCATTGAGTAACATTGATTTAAAAAAAAAAATGTATTTTACAAAATATTAAATTTATTTTGATTTAGAGAAAGTTATGGCAGTGTTTCTTGTGGGGGATTACTATTAAATTTAAAATAAAAACAAATTGAAATCAATATGTACTTACACTAACTTTTTTTTATAAATAATTTAAACTTTTGTACATTTTTTGTCAATAAATATTTAATTACAAGAGTTAATGGGAGCAAAGAAGCGAGATCTGAAGCGGAAATAACTACAACAACTAGTTCATAGCTTTTTTATGTGCACTAGGCAAGGTATCAATCTCAAACAACAACGGTTCTAAAAACAAAAATGTTTTGCCCAAATTTTGTTCAATTAATTATTGGTAGTTTCCCAGCTCATGGACTACCCAATTCGCAATCATTTGCTCTTTATACTGTTACGGTTATAACAAAATCATAACGAAATACAACAAAAAAAAACTCAATTCAAGTCAACATAAGTGAAACACCCTATAGCAAAATGACGAAATCAAATTCAAAATCAACGAAATCAATCAATGATTACTAACAAAACAATAATGCTTATGAAACATTTGTATTTCTGTTGTATTTACAGTTAAGGGACAAACAAAAATTATTTTTTTTTGTTTAAACGAACATTCCGGATTAAAGATGTTTAGTATAACGATCGATTTTTCTAGATTCAAATGAATAGCATTTAAGCATGTTTTTTAGACAGAATAAAATTAATTGTAGACGCAATGCTGTATCATGAATATAAAATCGTGTAAATAAAAATACAGTTTTTAATTGTGAATAAAGTTTTAAGTGTTATTTAATAGAAATATTTTGTGTATTATTTTTGAAGCTGTGTTTATACTGGAAATTTCTACAATTAACCGTTGGAGTTTCTGAAGCTATTGGAAGAATATTCTAGATAGGAATATTGTTTACGGTTGGTGTGGAACAATAGCTGTGTTGAATATTTAATAAAACCAAATGTTTGTGCTTACTAATCAGTGATCGAATCCAGTCCAATCCCAACAGGGATTGTCAACAACCGGAAACAGAAACAATTAATTCATCGCTAACATCGACGAGCCTACGTATATGACTTGCTTACAAAATATACATACAAAAGTTGTTAAAAACACAATAAACAACTACGCCCCGAATCGAGTTCTTAATAGTAAGCCACCACGTATCGCTGCCGAAGAAATCCAGCTGCCACGCAGCACTAGAACCATCCTAGTACAGTTCAGATCCGGTTAGTCGCGCATCTTAAATAGCTATATGAGTAGAATTGACAAGAAAATTGTTAACAAGTGTCCCGCATGTGAGGGACGTCACATGATGCTAGCCACCTATTCAATTGTCTAGACAAACCAACCGACCTGACGAAAAAAGATCTGTGGTACCGCCCAAGAACAGTAGCAGAGTTCCTTAATCTAGACTTGTAGCCGGAACATTTCGTCGCTTCCACCACCACAACAACAACAACAACAACAACCGGAAACAAAAGTGAATTGATGTTACCGCTTCGAGAAGCTGTGGAAGAAAATGGAGCAGAAGAGGAATGCAGTTCGGAAGAATCGCAACATAACAGTGATTCAGTTGGAAGAAGAGAAAAGTTCTGTTGTGGAGACAACACTTCATTACCACCTGGAAACTGCGATTTTACGAAATTAATTCCAAAGATGAAGCAGATAAATTTGAGTAAGAATCAAAAACTGGATGTTGTAAATGCTAATATGAATCAGCAATTAAATACAAGTAAATGCTAGTATGAATCAAAGCTTGGCTGCTGCCAAGAAAGAAGTTAGTCTTAACATAAATCAACAAATGACTGCAAATAAGGAAGAAATCAGTCTCAACATTAAACAGTAGATGGAAATAGTTAACAATAATATGACTGCTACCAAAGAAGCATACATCAACAGTTGAATGAGAAACATCTACAAATGTCAACTGCATTCGATGTAAAACTGGAGAAAATTCAAACTGAAATGCAGGAATTAGAGCGCGATTTGAATAAAGTCGTAACTAAAGTTGACGATTTTGAAAAGAACTTACAAGATATTGAAACAGCTAAAGTTACTTTCCAAATAATACATCAAGTAGCCAATTTCAAATTAAAGCCACCATTATATAACGGTACCACCTCTTTCGTCATCAAGTTCCAGTTCAAAACGGCGATCAGTGTAGGAAATGGACTATGGCAGTTGAATGTCATGTCATCTGGCCATGCAACGCTTCCGCAACTTTCGAGAGATGAATTGTAAGGTAGCTAAAAGGCTTGCACTGAAAAAGTATGCCTTGTATATCTGGATGACATCATCGTCATGTACAAAAACTTTCGTGAGCACTTGAGGAACTTGGCGGGGATCCTGAATAGGTTACAATCAGATGGTTTCAAGTTAAGTTCCAAAAAGTTCACTTTTTAAGAAAGAAGTAAAATATTTGGTGCACGGCACAGGGAATTCATAAAGATTCTGACAAGACTGCAACAGTTATGAACTCACCAAGATAAAAGACCCTACATGAACTACGAAGCTTCCTTGGATTCTGCACATATTACAGAAAGTTTGTGCCATGATTCGCCAACGTTCCCATAAGCTAACCAGAAAATATGAGGCATATGAATGGAGTGAACTTTAGGAACAAGCATTTGTGGAGCTCCGAAGAAGACGACTCCAACTCTGGCCTACCCTATATCTAATGTGAAGTTTATTTTGGTTACTGATGCCAGTTATGAATGTATAGGAGGAGTCCTGTCGCAGAAAATAAATGGACAGGAAAAGGTGATAGCGCGTTTCCCAAAATGCTATCCAAGCCCGAACGGAATTATTGCGTTACCCGAAAGGAGTTATTGGCTATTATGGAACGCGTCAAACATTTTCATAAATACCTGTATGTGCATAAATTTCATCTAAGAACTGATCATGGTGCATTAAGATGGTTACTCCAGTTCAAAACACAAGAGGGACAAGTAGCACGCTGGATACAAACATACGACTTGGATGTTGAGCATCGAAAGGGTACTGCACATGTGAACGCTGATGCATTATCGAGGCGACCCTCTTAAGTTAAATGTAAGCATTGTATTCAACAAGAAAGTAAGGAGAACCATCGATTAACGATTAATACAAGTACTACCTGATGATGAGTGGACTACTGAAGTCATAATGAGAGATCAATTAGAAGATCAGGATCTGGCATTCATCATCGAGTTCGAGAAAAGTGTTGCATACCAGTATGGGGATAAATTGCTGATAGAACTCCGATTTTGAAGGCGTACTGGGCGCAATGGAACAGCCTTCATTTAGAGAATGGATCTTTAAAGTGTGGGAGAGCTCAGATGACCAAATAAAGCAATCCTTTACAGTGGTACCAAAAGGGAAAATAGTATTGAAGGAGTTTAACGACGACGAGGAGGGAGGTTATCTGGGATCAAAAAGCTATAAATATACGACAACGCTTTTATTGGTCAGAGACTCGTCAATCAATTGTGGAGTGATGTCAAAAATGTGCGGCGGTAAAAGGAACCGCAAGAAGAAGTCATGGTAAAATGAAGCAATACAATGTAGACCAGGTGTGTCCAACGAGTCGATCGCGAAGAAAATTTAAGACGATCGCGAGAAGTTTCTTTTTCCATATAAATAGTTATGTTGAAATCTAGTATTTAGTTTAGTTGAAGCCTGGTTTTGCAAGACTGTTTTTCTGTCGAAAGAATTTTTTCTGTTGCCAGAATTGACGTCATCCAATAGAATTTTAATCGAAATTTCTGTCGTTTCATTTAAATCTGCGACATAATTTTTTAAAGGTTTCATTCATTTAAATTCTGTCGACAGAATTTCTGTTGATAGAATTCTGTCAACAGAAATTTTGAAATTTGTAAAATTCCTACTTTGATTAATTGTTTTTATTTATGTTATATTCGTATAAAAATAATATTCTTGTTGCAATATGAGTGATTTAACTTTTTATTTTCCAATCAAGCACGGTTTTGAATAAAAATTAATTCAATGTAGAAACATTTTATTAAATAACTATTTATTTGTTCCTGCATTTTTATATACTTTATATTACGATGGACATGGGGCGAAATTAGATTTTGACAAACACTCATTTTACAAAAAACGATGGAGTTTGTATGTTTATCAACGGTAAATAAGAATGAAAGCTTACGAGTTAACTGTATGTTTCCTTAATGCGGAGAGGCAAAACGGCGATGGGTGAAAGTGTTGCATAAAAATGTATATTTTGAGTGATAATAATTAGTAGCTTTGAATGTGGGATCACATTGATGGTTGACATCTGTAGGTGAAACAAGGAGTTTGATTATTAAATTATAAGTGTGTCAAAAAATATTTTCAAGTAATTTAAATGAATGATTTTCATATACTCGCTGGGCCCACGCCGATTTCATTTGATGATTACCACATATTTTATACTTCGTGAGGCGGCAGCCCTCGACGAGTCCGAAAACTTATGTTATGCCATTTTCCTTGATTCGACCGCTTTTTTGTTCGGAAAGCTCCGAAAAATGCCGATTGCCCTCGATCTTGTAAATTTGCTACCACATTTTTTTTACTATGCGGGGTGGAAATTTGTTTTAGAACACGAAGGTAACCTTCAAAAACCAACAAAAATGTGTTTGCTATTGTCGAGTCCGACAATTGACATTTTGACATGTTTGGGTTGTCAGACTCGACAATAGGAGACAAATTTTTGTCGGACAAGGTTACCCTTGTGTTTTAAAACAAATTTCCAAAAATTTCCCTCCTTTCCACAAATTTCCTTTTTTCTTAAAAAAGTACACCAATTAAGTATTAGTTGTAGAACAACGAAATGAATGCTGTGCCGAGTATGGCAAACAAAAATTATTACGTGATGACAGTTCAACACGTCCGTTGGGTTGGGAGACAAGAGTAATTTTAGATACACTCATCATAGAAAATCATTTTTTCGGTACGTGCACAGGTACTAAAATAAATCGACGCAAATATCTTTTGATCATAGTAGCTAGCAACAGTTAAATTCACGGCCATTCGAAATAATTTAAGGAAATATCAATATGACATACATTGTCGTATCAGCACAGACTGATGTCAACCAGATTAACTTTTTGGATTTTGTTTGAAAATTAACTTCAACTTCAAAAGTAGAAGATTTTGATTACCTTTATTAAAACCGCTTCACAAAGATCTTCTAATTAGACGTAAAAACAAAACAATAAAATAATGAAAATTAATTAACTAGCACCTCTGCCACTTTATATATTAAAACATATATTTGTTCAACCATTGATTTAAATAAATTATTACTAATATTATACAAATACTGCACTTTTTCTGATTTTCGTAAATAAATTTTAACATTACTACATGTTTTTTTCTCTCTTAATTTCCCATTTAAAATTGGTTTAGTTATATAAAATTTACTATTTGTTTTGTGATGTCAGTCATTTTATTCAATACATAATAATTAATATTTTATTTCTTTAGCCTAAAGAAATACAAAAAGAAATTAATAATAAAAACAAAAAAAAACATATTTAATTATATTAATATTGTTCTAGATATACAAAAAAAATCCATTGCAAAATATTTTTTTATCTAAAAAATATTGGAAAGAAAAACCATTTTTCTTTCATTAAGTTTTATACAATTGTTTGTAGGTTTGTGAATTTTATTGTTTGTATCTATTTAACATTTATCTCTATAATACATTTGATACGAGAGAAGTAAAAATAAAAACATTTAAATAACAATATACACAAGATTTAAACAAACTATTTGTTTTTGTACGAAAAAAGCTAGAGCAGCCAAACCTAAAACATGTTATTGATAGCTACGCAATAGTAATTTTCTAATTTTTATAATAAATAGAAGATATTATTTCAAGTCAAGAGCTTTTCTATCGGCGTTTGAGTACAGATTAAAATTATTTAATTCCGCCGTTTCTTTACTCAACCATTTTGTCACCATCAATTTTTGGTATCAAAATTTAAACCGAATTCGTGTTTTGAGGCAAGGGTACAAAAAAAAAAAAAAGAATTTTATTAGACAATATTTTTGTTAAAAAATTTTTAGCCTCTATTTGGACGCCATAAAAATCAGAACTGTGACATGAGTTTTGTGAAATATTTCGTTGACTACGAATCCGGTAAACATTTTCGTGTTCAAAAATGACGAATTGCCTTAACTTTTTAATCAGAAATCTACCCGAGAGTTTGTTCTCGAAAGCGTTTGATAGATATCGGTGACCTATAGCCTTAGCAGGTTTGACCTCTTGAAAAATTGCCTATTTGTTAAACTGTTGTAACATTTGATAAATAGTTAATTTTTATAAGAATGTAATCGATAAGATTTACTGGTATGGAATATGCATCAAATATATTTTTATTTTAACGAATGTTTTATCATTTAAATAATTATGTTAAAAAAAATTCTCAAATAACATCAAACATGTATGAGAGATTATGTAAGTTGAAAAAGAGGAATGTGTGATAGTTTTCAGTTTTAATTAACAAACGGAACGAATCAAGTTTTAATCGTTTTCATATATAATAAAAAAACAACAATATCTCTCGTAAACAAACAAAAAAAAACATCAAAAATTATTATTAATTATTAACAAATTTTTGGGAAAAAATACAATAAATTAAAAAATTAATTTACACTAATTACGATTAAATAATTTTTTCACTTTTGTAAATGCTTTTTCTAAATTTTTTAATTATAATATTTTATGTTCTATAAATTGAGTTTTTTACCGGTTATTTTTTAAAAACTACTTCTAATTGTAGCATTCCTATGTTTTTTTTTATAAAATTCACATTAACTAAAGTACGATAATTTGGAACTAACAAAAAAGCAACATTTTATGTTACATAAATATAAATTTGGTTTTTACACATGAGTTTACCTGTTTTTTTTTTGTTGTGATTGTAAATTACACTCTCTAACATCTCTGAATCGTAGATTTTTATATGTTTCAAATGAAACAAAATGTCAGGAGTTAGTTATATGGGCAGATTACAAATTAATTTCCACGCAAATTAGCCATGTAAAAACGAAACAATAATTAGAAGTATGAAAAACCAAAACAAGGCTTTTTATCATTTTAAATGATTGTGAGAAAATTGAGAATTTTCGTTAGTATCTTAAAATAAAAATGATTATTGCTGGAAATTTTTGAAAGCGGCGCTATTTGATAATATAATATGTCCTTCTTTAGAAACAAAATCTTTAAACTTAAAATATCACTTGACTCAACTCACGTAAGTCATAACTCAACTTCTAAATACGCAATTTCATTTTAATTTTTTTTTTTGTAATTTTTGGCAAATCCTAATTGATTGATCACAAATTTGGGAAGATCTAGATTATATTACCGGTCGGTAATGTGATTTGCGTTATTTTCTTAATATCACTTTATAATGCTATAATGAGACACTTATTTCATCTTTTCGTTCAAAGTAAATGTTTGATTTATGTTTTCAATGAAACAGATACAGTTATGCATGTTTGGCAGTTGTGATTTTTGCTTAAAATTTACAGCTCTGTTGAAAAAATGCCTCAGTGTGATAAAAGAATCGTTTAAGACAAGACAATCACATTTAATACTACATGGCGACCTCGCAGAAAATTTGTGGGTAATTGTAGAGTAATGAAATATAATTTTGTTATTGAAAATCGAAGCAATTTTTCAACTAACTCTTGCTATAGAAAAGATATAAAATATTTCGCATGATTAATTCAGTTGAACATTTTAATTTTCAAAAAACAAAATAATTTGTTCTAATTCGATAAATAAAATTAAATTATATTTAAGTACCTTTAAAATATACAAATTTCTTATTCTCGTTATTCATATTCAAAATATTTTTTAATCATAATAGTGTTGAATCGTTTTAAATTTCACTTAATGTTTATGGACCAAACGTTATGCAATTATAAGTAAAAATATTCTATTTTCTGTTCTAAAAGTATAAGATAATAGAAAAATAATTGTTTATAAAGTTAGGATAATTAAAAAAAATGTATATCTTTAACAAACCATTTATGAAATATATGTATTGTATATCACAGCTACTAAATAAAATAAATATGAAAGTACCTTAAAATTCAATGAAATGCTATTAAAAATAGAATTAAAATTAAATATTTAAGTTAAATGATAAAATTTCATATAAATAGTTATATATCTATAAAATTATATACAAATAAGCGATCGTAATTTCACTTTAAAAATACTCAAATTATAGCACATAAAATATTAACAGTTTTCAAACTTATATGTTAAAACAAATAAATTAATATATTAAAACCTAGAAAAGTTTATGTTACACCGAAATTTCATAGTTCATATCATAAACACTAGCTCGATCAGGTGTTGGTGTTGTTGACCTCTGTTGGACATTTTGACCACCAGACGATGGTACACCATAAGCACCGACATTATTTCTTAAAGAATTTTGATTTTGTTCATTTACATTCGCCAGAATCCCACTTCCTCCTGTATTCACGCTCCCACTATTACTTACATTGCTTGACATTTCCATTGAATCGGTCATTTCTAATGCCCGAACAAAAGACATTGGTCTCGTAGGTGTTGCTTTTCGTTTGATTTGTGGTGATGGTTGTGGAGGGAATACAGGAACACCACCACGTAAAGCAGGATGATATGCACCGCCGGTTACACTATTCTGCATTGGTGGTTGTGGTTGAGGTGGAAATCTACTATTTGTATTAGAACTATTATTGGTCGCGTATTGCAATTGTTGTGTGGGACTTGTTGGATTTGAACGATGATGATGAATATCATAATGTGCAGTATAATCTGTCGAGCCCATCAACATTTGATTATTTTGCGGTGGTCGTGCATTTATCATATTATTTTGATATACTCCAGCCGGTTGCGACACATTATTACTATATCCAGGTGATGTATCCTTCCACATATAAACACCACGTTGTGGACTTCCTGCTAGCTCTCTAATATTATCTACTGTATTATTTGTTTTAGCATATGATAATTCACCTCCTTGACGAACTAATTCGCCCTCTGAAAGGAATCGACGTTGTGGACTTACGTATGCCGCTTGCGATATACGAGTACCACCATTTTGGTGATTTATTGGAACCTGTTGTTGTTGCTGGTGTGCAGCAATTGTTTGTTGGTGCTGAGCCGGAAAATCATAATATGTTTGTCCAGGTTGATTGATGTTTGTAGAATTAACACCAATGAAATCAGGACGACGTGGCTGTGTTGGAGTACCAGGATTTGATCTAAAGAAATTAAAAAAGTTTAGATTTATTCTCAAAAAATGATTAGTTGTGCTTATCTAATTATGAATTAGATGAAATTTTTTTTTTTTAAATTAAAATTTGTTTGTAATTATGGAATGAAAATTCTTTGCAATAATTGCAAAAAAATTTACTGTGAAGTGAAATTGCAATAGATGTGCTACTATAAAATACTTCAATAGACAGTACATACTTCAAACAAAAGACTTATAAATGAATATTTACAAATTTATTAAAATGTAGAACTTGAACGTTAATGTTAGAGCAAACTGTCGAGATTCTCATACTGTTATAGATAGAAAAAAGCGTCCACCTTAAAACGCAGGTTGCTGAACCTTTTTTTTAAACTTTTGTGAATAAAACACTCTCGAGACTATTGATTCGGACAAAGCAGTCCATTATACGATGTACGGACAAAGAAATCCTTCTACATTGTCACTATAACAGTGAGTGATCTCAACAGTTTGACTGTTTACATAAACCGATTGACGACTAAAACGGGGAAAAGAATATGGTTGAAGCACTGTTGTTGACGATATTTATAAAAAACAACGAGATCGGCAACAGTGCGACGATGTAGTAGTGAATCAAGATTTAATGTTAAATTCCGATCACCCACAATTCGTAAAGCACGCTTTTGAACAGAGTCCAAAAGAGCTAGGATAGAAATAGATGCAGTGCCCCAAACTTGACAGCAATACTCCAAACAGAGACGAATATAGGACTTATAAATGTAGAGTAATGGATACGGACAGAAGTATTGTTTACATATATTGAGGAAGCCGAATTCACTTGACGCACATTTTGTCATCGCCATTATATGAGGAAATTGTGACTCCCATTAAACGAAAGACAATTTCCATTTTTACACCACTAGGTACGAAAAAGCTTTGACGAACGATTAATAAATTTATACGACAATATAATCATAATATCGACATTGTCGTATTATATAATCATAATATCGAAAATATCATAATATCGACAATATCGTTCAATATAAAATGTATTACAATAGACAACTGGAAAAAACGAAATATATTTTAATGATTAAAGCTGAACTTACAGTTATGAAATTAAAAAACGAGGAGTTCTTGGATTAAAGACGAAGATGGACGGTTGACCCGTTACAACAACAATCACTATAGAGTCGCATAATTGAATGTGAAGTTTGCTAGAATTTTATTCAAAATTTCAATATTTTCTACCAGCAATCGTAATTCACATGTGTTACTTTACATAATGAATGTTCTTTTCATTTTGTTTCTGTTTGATTAGGGATCAAATTTTCAAATCATCAAAATATGATTGCACAAAAATAGAAACAAGATTTTGCCAAATGTTAAAGGGATTTTGATTTTGAAATTAATCGTGCTGGAAGAAAATACATAATACTCTAATGACAAAGAATATAAAAACTTGCTTAAACTTAAGACAGAAGCAGAAATGCAATTGGGTTGGCAAAAAATTATGTGTACAGTTTGTTTTTGTATCCAATTTAAACCGATAATTGTAAAAAACCGGAGTTTAAAACGCTCTTTATATCACTTCTTTTCATCAATATAACATTCCCAAATACGGGAGTGAAAATACAAAAAATTTGTTCTTACTCCTACATCGAAATAAATATTTTCTTTTAAAGCTCACACCTTTCCTTTGTTTTAAATTATTTGTCTTAATGCATTAGCAATAACATATTGTTATAAAAATAAATAAAAAGGATAACATAAAAGTACTAATTTTCATCTTCTGAATATAAAATGAAAAAAAAAATTAAAATATCGTCTCCAGGGATGAAATAAAAAAAATTAAAATTTCACATAAGAGTTAAAATTTCATTAAAAATTCACAAAAATTTCACGATAAAAAAAAATTAACTTCTGAATAAAATTTTAAGGAGTGAAAAGAGCCATCATATAAAATAAAACAGTAACTGCTGCGAAAAACATTTCTACCGCATCACACTCTTTAATTAAATAACACTAGTAGACCAGGGCCAAGCCGTTATAAATATCGAAATAGACAAAAAATTCTTAGCAGTATACGAATGGTCGGAAAATGTCTAAGTAATTAAGGAAAAATCGACCGAACTGAGTAAAAGGCACGGAAAGGGGTGGGGGGTTGTAGTATATACGTTTTTAGGGGTTTGTATTAGTTTTTTGCGATTTGCGAATAAACTATGCATCCTATCGAAAAAAGTTAAAAAAAAAATTTCGTTAAGAAAGCGAAAAAACGAAAAAACTACTTTCAAATCATGAATTTCTTTTTCTTTGTTGGAAATAAACGTTTGCATTCATAAAAAGCGTTAATTCATATACGATACTATGTTATACAAGTAATTTACATATCATATACTAATTATATACATTATATACATTTACATATACTAATCTTGACTTTCAAAGTCCCGAAATCATCGTTTAAACTATGGTGATTATTTTATTTAATCGTTTGCTTTATTTGAAAATCTTTTCTTTAAATTCGTTTCAAAATTTTAGCAATAGATTCAAGTTTTGCTGGGAAAGGACTGTTACATTCAACTTTTTTCGATATGATACATAGTTTAGTCGCAAATCGCAAAAAACTAATACAAACCCCTAAAAACGTATATACTACGACTTTTACTCAGTTCGGTCGATTTTTCCTTAATTACTTAGACCCTTAACTACATTTTACGACCATTCGTATACTGCTAAGAATTTTTTTTTCTTTTAACAGGATTGGGCCTGGTCTATAGGTAGTTTACACATTTTGACTTTTTATTCCCCCTGAATAAAACCCAACTTTTCTTATGGATTTTGACCTGCGAACACGAATATCATATTCATATTTTTAAGGTTAGCTCTGAATCTCATATTTTACAATATATGTATTAATGAAACAAGTACATAGTACATGTTGAGCTATTTTTGTAAAGAATTCTCGAAGTTACACTTGAAAAATTTGAAAATAAAAAATTTATGAGTTGTTATATAGATTCACTCGTGTTTTTGCATTTTTTCTTTTCTTTTTGTACCGCATCGTAAATATTTTACAAGTTCAGTCGTTCTCAAACATCAGTTAAGAATTATTTTAAAATATTAAAGTGAAAAGTCAAATTTATTTTACTGCTAACAAAAATCACTCCATTTATAAGAACTGTATAATGCATATCTTTATTACTTCGACATAGAATTGAATGAAGATAAACCGAGGATGCCGAAAAATAGTTATGTGCAGTTTTCCGCATGGAAGGATCAATTTTTTTTATTTTTGATCTACGGGTGTGACAACCCCGCGTACTCCAGTCCCTGCTATTGAGATACGAGCTAACGTGAGATATCACATACCACTGGCAATAGCAGTGAGATATCACTAGCCAAGGTGATATCTTAGAGATGATAGCGGATGAAGGCTATTCAGTCAACGGCACCACCCTCAATCTTAGCTATGGAGTATTCCTTGATGCCACGTTATTGTTTATTCGAACAATCGAGGCCGAGCCTTCATATAACTCTATGTATGTGCTTTAATCATTGAGGAAGGAAGTGTGTCGCATGATCAAGGAATGTATCACTAGCTAGATTATTGGCAACCACATTTTAGTTTTGTTCCTGCAAAATTGTTAATATAAATTTGCTGTTTACCTTTTATTTTATTTTTATTTTTTCTATCCTATCATGAAATATTGCCCTATGTCATATTTTATAGATGATAGGATTTATTCTTTAGTTATCCCTCCTATAAAAAAATATAAAAAAGAAACAAAAACAAATTTTGCGTCCACCAACGCATGTTGTTGTGGGACATTGATCTTAAAAGGTTTTTATGTGTTGTTGTGACACATACTGTAAGTCCTACTACATACACAACACATTTTATTAAAAATAAATGTCAACTTAATACTTTTAAGATGGTACAACGGAGAAAATGTGCATTTGACGTTTAACATTGTGTTACGACTAGGTTTTATCAATGGGAGTGCAAGTGTTAAATCATCGATTTAAAGTTTCAATTGCGTCATCACATTTTTTCTAAATATACAGACGATAAACTGCATTTTTGCGTTTTTATCAAGAAAAAAAATTGAAGTTGTTTGTGTATTTTGAATTATGTGGTGGGAGGAAATTTTTTCCTGTATGGAGATTTGGTGTTGAGTCTAAAATGATCAAAAACAAATTTTTGTCAAACATATCATCAAAATAAACTTTTAATATATTTTAACATTTAATTTAGTTTTTAGTTATAAAATAGAGCTAGCAAATTCTTTCTGTTGTTCCAAATTTCGATTTCAAGACCATAACGACAATAATAGATCTAAAATATCTCTAACAGAGAAGTTGCTTGAAATAAGAAAAACTCAAAATAGCTAGCAGTTTTAATTTGAAAATCTGTATAACAACTCATATATAAATCAATTATGTTGCAGAATTTAAATTATTCTTAGCAAAAAATTTGTTTTCCGAATTTTGAGTTTTGACTTGTTTTGAGAAAAGTTTTGAGATCCTTGATGGATTTGCAATTGTAATTGTAAATTGACATGTATGCAATCTTAAGAAAATAAAAAACAATGTTTAGTATTTTTTCTCTATCTATAAAATGATTTAAATCAAACTCAGCTCATTTGAGGTAAATGTCATTAAAGTGAACTGGAAGTTTTTAAAATATCAATCTGCATTCTGAAACTCATTCAACCATTCTGGAACTCATTATTTTTGGGAAAACCAGATAGTGATACTATTCTTGCAGGAACTGTTTTTTTTTAAATAAAATGTGTTGTGTAATAGACTTCAAGACTTGCAAGACTTCCAATAACCCATAAATTCTTATTAAGACATAGGTCCCAACAACATGTGCATTCTGAGGTGTTGACAAACGCAAATTTTGGTGTTTTTTTTAAAGAATGAATAACTAGACAATATATCCTATCAGATAATAAAATATGACATATGTAGGTTAAACAAATTTGCAGGAACAAATCTAAAATTAGATTGCCAATAATCCAGCTAGTGGCATATTCCTTGATCATGTGACGAACTGTCTTCCTCAATTATTAAAGCCTATATATAGAGCTATATGAAGGCTTCTTTTGTTCTAGTAAGGAATAGCGTCACTCAGCATGGAATATTCTATAACTCAGATTGAGAGTACTACCGTTGATTGAATAAAGTTCATTCCCAACCGCCCCCAAAGTATCACCTTGGCTAGTGATATCTCACTGCTATTGCCAACTCATATGTCAATAGCAGGGACTGAAGCACGCGGGGTTGTCAGGCAGAAGTAAAAAAACATTTTTAAAAAAACTACAAATAAACAAAATATGATCCCTCCATGCGTCCAAAAGTGACCCTAAGGGTTTGTTTCTTTTCTTAGATATTTTTCTTTTAACTTCATTACTATATAGTATATAGTGTTGGACATAATTCTGATTTTTATGTCAAGAGGATCAAATAAATATTTAAGAACGATGTTTTGCAACATCATATTGTTTGGGTTTAAATGCGTGATAAATAAAATGAATCTTTTCTGTTTTAATAAGTCAGCTAAATCAAGAACTCCAAAACCAACTATCCATGGTTCGGAGATGCTGTGCAAATGGTGAAAGTGGATGAATCAAAACCAATCATTACCGGACAACTTTATAGACGAAAAAACCATCAGACCTGGATGCAAAACTACCGAAACTGGAACAACAGATACGTTAGATGATTTTGCAACGGGCGATTGATGATTTGATGAGATGATTTTGCTATCATGACGGGCGGCGCTGGGAAATTTCATACTTGACTTTTTTTTTTATTAATTAGTTGGATATGTTTAGCACACTAAATAAGAAATATTCATTATTTAGACTCTTTGAATACCCGAGGATACCATGTCAACAAGGAAAGAATGAGGGATGGGAAAAGGGACAAGGAAGGAATGAGGATTAAAAAAAAGCTAGGTAAATTGTTTTAAATGACGATGGACAT
Organism: Diogma glabrata; assembly: GCA_963693315.1. Taxonomy (NCBI): domain Eukaryota; kingdom Metazoa; phylum Arthropoda; class Insecta; order Diptera; family Cylindrotomidae; genus Diogma; species Diogma glabrata. The sequence goes on from OY856187.1 coordinate 349,771,106, forward strand.
TTTCTTTAAATGTCTGAGGGGTGAATTCGTCATGGAAAACTGAGAGGGGCAATGAGTTCCAGATTTTGGTTACTCTATTTAAATAATCGTTCTGAAAAGAAACTGTTATACAACAGGATATCTGAACAGCAAATGGATGGGACATTTCTGAAGTTCGTGTTTGTCGGTTGTACTACACACACGATGGGAGCATGTTTTGGATTTCTCTAAAAGATGAATCGTAGAAGTTGTATTTATAATAGATTGACAGCTCGACAAAATTTCTTCGGTGTTGGAGTGGATCAAGTTCATCAATTAACGTATGATTATCAATCAACCGTATTGCTTTTCCCTGCACAGAGTCTAGACATTTTATTGTTGACTGACAGGCACCTCCCCAAACACGACAGCACAACAATACTCCATACATGGACGGATAAATGACTTATAAATTAACAAGAGTTGCTCAGAGTTAAAAATCTTCTTACATCGGCTCAAGAATCCTAATTTTTGCATTGCAGTTTTTGCTAGACTAAACACATGTTTATTCCATTTCAAGTTACTTTCAACGACAACACCGAGGAGTTCACTCGATTCAATTTGGCAGGGTTAAACTCAACAAAATTGGACTCTCCTGATTGCATTATCCGCTCGCTGGTCTTCGTTGATAGAATTAATTAACAATTCTCTATCGTTAGTAGCTGCTACACGAGATCGGCTTTTTAGAGATGCATGATAGGCATGCAATGTGCTGTCGTAAGCAAAACTGAATTGGATGCACTGTAGAGATAAGTAAGTCATTTATATATAAAAAAACAAGGTTGGTGAGAGTGCAGAGCCTTGTGGAACACCAGCATTCGTTGTGAAAATATTGCATGTAATGCCATCTAAATTGACATGAAATTGGCGACCTGTAAGAAAACTATGAATCCATCAGCAAAATGTTGGGTATCACTACATCATCACATCACCTTCACCATCGAATCGAAAAAATAATTTCTTTGAAATTTTACTTTTTTTAACTGTCCAACATACCAACCAAATCATCGATTTTTATGATAAATTATCGAAGATCGAAAATACGATGATTTCAAACATTTTGTTGCATGATACAGTTAGATCATCTATGCGATAATATTTTAATTTAGCTATAAGATTTCTATGCCAAACTTTATCAAAAGCCTTTGAAATGTCCAGAGAAACACTGATGGTTTCACCATGGTTCTCCAGAGATTTGTTCCACATATGTGTTATGTAGACTAACAGATCACCTGTTGCATAACTTCTACGAAAACCATACTGCTTATCATCGATAATTCGAGACACCTCCAAATATTCCATTAGGTTGTAGTTAACATATTTTTCAAATACCTTAGCTAAAACCGACAGAATTGCAGTTGGTATAAAATTGTTAGGGTCAGTCTTACTGCCTTTTTTTGGATATGGGTTGAACACTAGCCAACTTCCAAGACTCGGGTAATATTCCGGTTTTGTAAGATAAATAGAAAATTTTGGTAATAGAAAATTTTTAGAATTGGAGCTAATTGTCTAGCAAAGTTTTTTAGAATAATGGGTGGACTACCATCAAGGCCAACAGATTTGTTGATATTGAGGGATAAAAGGATTTTACGTATGATATTACTCCGAAAAATAATTGGCTTCATTTTGGTTTCAGCTGAGGAATGAGTGTAGGAGAATAAAGAGGTTCAGTTATGTTAGTTTCTTGCGAAAATGCGACCCAAAAGGTCCGCCTTTTGCTTTGAGTCATTCACTGGAATATCATTTAATACTAAGGTTGGAATAGATGACGAGTGAAATTGTGCTGCACTGACTTAACTGCCTGAAAGAAATTACGAGATCCAGATAGAACTTCGGCGAATTTGTTTGCTCTGCCTTTGATAAATGCGTTTTTGTCTGAATCTATTTTGAATTTACTATAACTCCAAACGCGACGACGGTTGGCTTTAATTGGATTTGGAGATGTGAATTTTACTGTTGCTAATATTAACAGATGGTCCGAGGCAGGGCTGGAAACCGGTTTTTGAAAACCAAAACCAAAACCGCAAAACCAGAAAACCACACCAAATCAGAAAAACCAAAACCGAAACCATAACCACATTCTAAAATAGATCAAAACCAGAACCAAAACCACGTTTTAAAAATTATCATAACCAAAACCATAACCGAAACCAAATTTTAAAAATCATCAAACCAAAACCGAACCAAAAACCAAATTTTAAAATAAACGAAACCAAAATCAAATCTAAAAATTTAGTCAAGCTCAATAATATTGTTAAAAAATTAAGACAACAATAAAATGCAACAAGAAATACTGCCGTGCTAAACACAGGGGTGGTAGCCTACTTTTTTGTCAAAAATCAGTTACGAATCTAACATGATATAAAAATACTAAAAATAGTCGATGGATATTTTTTTCATATAATTAAATTAAAACATTTACATATTTTCTTTTTTCATTAAAAAATTACTCTATAAAGATGTCGTATCTTAATATTTCTCAATTACTATAACAATTAACTGTATTTATCAATTCCTAAGCTATTTCGGTCGTAACTTTACTGTCTTACAGTTATTATACTGTCTTTCGGTAGCTTTCCAACCCAAAATATGATTAAAATTTCATTAATTTGGATTTGGAATTTATTGTTGTTAGATATAACATTTCAAATATAAATTTAAAGTTCATGTTTTAAATTTATTTTGAATTCTTTTATTTGAATAGCACTGCATAAAATAGTAAACAAACCACGGTAGCAAGTTCGCCTTGTCATATCTTGAAATGCTCTTGGCGCTACGCAGAAATGAAACACTTTCCCCTGGGCATGTAATGTATCTTAAATTAGCCCAACATTTTTTACTGAGAATTGGCATTGGCATTGTTGACAAATGTTTTAATTTTTAATCAATTCTCTGACGAATACTCTAAACAAAAATTTTTTAGCTATAAACCAAAACCAAAACCAAATTTTGACGTTTGGAAAAACCAAAACCGAAACCAAAACCAAAACATGTTGCATAGTAAAACCAAAACCGAAACCAAAACCACGATTTATTATCTAGAAAAACCAATAGCGAAACCAAAACCATAATTGGCCATTGCGAAAAACCAAAAACCAAACCATTACAAATAATTTATGGTTTCCAGCCCTGCCGAGGTGCTGATCAACATTTATATGCGTTGTTTCTGGCTCGTTTGTCAAAAACAAGTCCAACAAATTGTTGTTATGATTAATATTATCTGATCTTCTCGTTGGATGCTCTATCATTTGCGTGAAAGCCTGCCAGTAATAGTTCCGCTTGTCTTCCCACGTCGTCAGTGCGGCATGAGTATTTCATCAGACATTGCTGTTTCAGATTTTAGACTATTTCTTCTGCTTCATGGAAACAGCACTTTGTTTTGATTCATCGAATCAGTCCTTATAAAGATACTAAAATTGAATTGGTGTCTGGCTTTTTGCCTAGAAACAATCGGAATTTGTTTGGTGAATTCGCTTATTTTCCAAAGGATGAACGAAGATTGCAGTTACCGATGAGGCGATGAAGCATATTTAGAACTAACCATTATCGGATTTTATACAAAAATAAATGTCTTTTGTTACATTAAAAAGACCAGAAATACATTTCTATACCCAATTTGTGAAACTGCCAACGCGGAGTTGTATGAGCCAATAAGGGTGAATAATACCGAGATTTTAACTTTGTACTTTTTTCACAATGAAAAGAGGTATCCTTTCTAAACTATGACATTTACCTCTTAGTTTTAAACTCGATGTTTGAGTTTTAGGAAAATGTAACAAATGTAAGGTTAACAGACAAAAGTTTTTACAGAAAAAAATTATATATAATTATACATAAAAATTATAGAATAATAATAATAATAGGAATATTAACTGAAAATTTTGTAAAAGAAAACACAACAACAAATTCAATTTTTATAGTTATGATTGATGATCTGAAATCTCACAAAATCAAGTTGATCATGAAACATTAATTTAAAACGTATTAAGTCATTGGGCAATAAACGCTCAAAATGTATTTGACAATGTAATGAGAACTAAACAGTTGTCGAGTTTAAAATTATAAATTTATTTAAATTTTTAAAAAGTCAATGCTATTGTACATTGGAGTGGCCAGATTGTTATATAAACTAAATAGAAACACGAATAGTGGTCACACAATTTTGTACCTCTGGTTAAAAACAAAAACAAAGTGTAAAAATAAAAAGTTGCCATACCACTCTTTAGACTTTTGAATACGATATATCTACTGACACTGCAAAGAAGCTCTTTGGATCAGCGATCAAATTTGTTTGGTAGTTGGTTTCTTTTATTTATCGTGAACCGATTCAGTTTATTGGCATTTTAGAACCTGACGATGTTGAAATATTTTTATACAGATATCTGTAAAATAGATAAATTACCTCTACACCTTTATACCCATGACTGAAAAAATTAATTTATGCGTTTCAAAAACAAATCAACAAAAACTGAGACTTGAAAAGCATTAACACATTTCTATTAACAAAATTCATGCTAAAAACGTTTGAACATATATAGGAATATATAATTTTGGTTCGGTTTACCTAAAATACTTTGAATACGCTTAATAATTATAAAAAATATTAGTTTTCTTTTTTTAAAACTAATATTTTCGTTGTACAATAATAATAATAATATTTAAATTACAAAAAATTTAGCGAAAAATGTTTTAAGCATCAGTAACAGCAAACATATTGCACTATTCTCTAGCATGGTCTCATAGAGTTTTATTGTTTTCAGTTTATTTTTCTTTTAAATTTTTTGAACGATTTTAAAACTTTACAATTAGGAAACAGAAATAAACCGTTACATAAAACAATTCTATGTTTAACTGCAGATGTCTATTTTTTTGTTTGTAAGTTTTCATTTTCAATTACCGTAATAAAAAATGACTCAAATTTGAGTTTTGTATTCCCAGCTATGTCCACCTGTTTTTTTTAAACGGAAAAAAAATAAAAAAAGGAATATCAAATAACTAGAAGACGATTTTCAGTTCTATATTTTTTTTATAGTTATTGTTAAGAATTTCAGAAAAAGGAAGCTAAAGAAATAAAATAATAGTCCAGAAAAATAAATAAGCTTGTATTTACCTTCGAACAGGACTAGACATTGCTAAAGGTGTAGGAACACCTAGAGCTTTTATTCGTTGTTGCATTGTAGGTGTTGCTGATGAAACACGTGGAACATTTTGTTGTTGTTGAAATTGTTGATAGTTTATTTGTTGCATTTGTTGTTGCAATTGTTGTTGGATTTGTTGTTGAAATTGTTGTTGAATTTGTTGTTGTTGTACGCTTAACAATGGTGGATTATCAGGTGACAATGCATCTGGAGTATAACTCCGCGATGGATCCAACCCTCTGAAATATAGGAAAGTTTGAGTTATAAAAAAGATACAAATCCTATACTTTGAAATCACCTTTGTCGAGGATGAGGACTATGACGTGGATGTGTATATCTAATATGCCTTGGCGAATCGCTTGTTTCTATTGTTGTAAGAAAAAAGTTACTTTTTGAGCCGTGCCTCTGTAAGGGTGGTGTTGGTTCACAATCTTGACTTTGAGATGCTTGTGGATCCATATCTGTATCAGAACACTCTCTTCCAGGAGATAACTGTAGGCAAAAAAATAAATCTGTCCATACAAACTCACAATTCTTTGACTATCATAATATATAAATAACAACTTTTTATTATCTTTAAAATTATTAAATACATAACGAGTACAATAAATAAAAATGTTAATTTTCACTAAAACTTTCAAGAGAATAATCATCTCCTTCTGACCACTGATAATGTGTACATTGATAACAGTCGCAAGGACAATGAAAGCAGTCAAAACAATATCTTCGGAATAAGGTTGAGGAACTTTTTTGTATTTCATAATACTGGAAAAAAGGATTAATGGATTAGGAATTTATTTCATGAGTTTTAAACTTGTTGTAAAAGCCCAAGAAAATTTTTATAGAGATTTAGGGCATATTTAAAGATATCTGTAATAACTGCTTTTATTAAATACAATTGAGACAAACATAACAAATATTATCCCATAACCTTCGCGAGCTTTTACCACATTAAATTTTAATAAGTACTTCAAAATTTTTTTATCTTAAAACTTTCTTTTATAAAATTGATATAATGAATCTTGAGAATCGTTTTCACTTGTTATCATAATCGATTCATCGTTAGAAGATAAAAATGATAAAGATTCTTTTGAATTATACATTGCCTGAAAACAATTTTTTTTTTAAATTTTAAGAGATCAATCAGTTGGTTTTTTTGTTCATAAATAAACACTAAAAAAAATTATAACGTGAAGAAAATTAGAATAAGAAGAAAAATAAAGATATTTTTAGTTACCTGATGTGTATGGTGAAACTATTAGTTTTTGTGCGTTTGTTTTTTGGTTTATATGACCACTTTTTTTGTTCAAATCTACAACGTACATAACAAACTAATTAAATATTTTAAAGCCGTGCAATTTCAAGTTTTATTATCTAGCTAAATCAAAACTTAAAATTTAATTCAAACAAATAAAGGGAAAAATATGCTAGCTCAAAACAGCTTTATGTGGAGTAAATTTGAATAGCGCAAATGGCTTCTTTAGTCTACACTGCGTGTCGTTTTCGATGATCTTACATAAAAAATATTAAAGGTTATGAAACAGGTTTATTCTACAAACCGAAAGTTTAATCCAACCTATTTCAGGAATTAGTTTTGGGAATTAAAAAATGTTATGTTTACAATGACGAAAAATTTAAAGAACAAACAAATCTTGTTTGCTGAAAAAACCAAACGTTTAAATACGTCGATGAGCGAAATAAATAACGAAAGGAATATCAAACACATAACTTCTTCCGTCGAAAATCCTAGTTGTAGAGGGTGTACAGAAAGACAATAATGAAACAATCTCTAAGACTACTATACGTAAAAGATGATCCAGCTGCTCAGTGGAGTGCTAGCAATTCAACTAATAATGCAAAGTGAAAAAGAAACTATTAAATTGGATATGATGTGAATGCCTTTATGAAACTCCATGTAAATATTCAATTTTGTAAAGTTTTACATGTGGTTTTATTTGTTAGCTCGGGTAAGCCGTACATATGGGCAGCTGGGAAACAACCATAGGATTTCAAAGCAAATCCACCTTAATCGATTGAAAAATAACCCTAAGACAGGATGACTAATTTTAGTCAAAGCCACGCACGCAAAGACTAAAGAGAGATCAGTTTTTGTTGCTTTGTAGGTTTTTGATCTATCGGTATGACAACCCTGCGTAGTCCGATCCCTGTTTGTGACTTACCGTGAGATATCACATACCATGTGCAATAGCAGTGAGATATCACCTGTCAAGGTGACAACTTAACGGTGCTTGCGGATGAACTCTATACAGCAACCTCAGTTTCAGATGTAGAATATTCCTTAATGATGTCGCGCTATTGCTTGTTAGAAGAAATGAACCGCCATAGAACTCTATATGTGGGCTTTAATCATTGAGGTAGAGAGTTCGTCACATCATCGTTTAGTTAGGTTTCAGCAAATTTTTCAAAACATTTACTTTTTCTCTCTTATTTTATTTTTGTTTCTTCAATCTGGGCATAGCATATTGGTTTATGCCATATTTTATTAAATGATAAGAGTTATTGATTAGTTATCTATTTTTTAAAAAAACATGGCGTCCATCAACACCTTCGAACGCATGTTGTTGTCGGACCAAGATTATTACAAGTGCTGCCTGATAAGGAATGGAAGAATGTTATAGTAATATTGAAAGATCAAATACAAAGAAAATATTAGGAAACCAGCCTATCACACCATGAGGTAAAACTAACGTTGAAGGTATTCAGGACGCAATGTGATAGGCTACATCAGTGATGGCTAACCACAGCTAAATTAGTGATTCGTTCTGACCGGATCGTTCATTCGCACTGACCGATTTAAAAACATCGGTCATCGTTCAATCGGTCACTTGCATAAACATTAAATATTCCATTCAAAAATAATAATTAAAGAGTCTAGTAAATCGGTCAAGAACCAATTCCTAATTAAAAAGCAACAATCCCCATAAAATTAAGACCGTTGGATCTAAAAATTAGTGAAGGGTATTCAAAACTATGTATTTGCAAAGAGATGAGTTGCGAAATAAAGAAGAAAACCTCTTGCGATTAAACAAAAAACATCGCTCATTATATTCTAATTTTTGTGAATATTACATATCTTCCACTAATATAATTTAATAATGTAATTTATTTAAAAAAACTAATAAATCATTGCTTAAACTATAAAGGATTAAAACTAAAATCTATAAACTCAATTCATTCGGTGGTCACTCTATTTGCTGGTTGACTGAAGATAGTATTTTAAGTTGACATAATGTGATCTATCTGGTCAATAGGCATTAATTTTACTCGTTGTTATAAAACAGATTTTCCATTATCATTGTCATTTTATATGCTTACATAAGTGATATTCCAAGTTTATAGCTATTCCAATTGCGAAAACGAGCTGCCGAATTGTCTTAAGTAGTAGTGTGGCCGTTATGTTCTTAAATAAAAACAGAAGATTGTGTTTCTGTTTAGTAAATAGTCCCGGCTTTATCAGAGAAAAACTAAGATTGATTAAACAAGTTTTAAGAATTTTGTATTATTAAACCAGATATGCAAGGCTATTAAAAAGGCATGTTTCTCTGGTCACTAATCAAACATTATATTTTTAAATATTGGAAGTACGGTCAAGCATCACAATATCAAAAACATTTACTGTAGAATTGTAATCTAAAAAAAATAAAAATGTATATTCCAACCGAATAGATCGGACTGCATAATAATGATGGAAATATCCACAGGTTATAGTTATAAGAAACAAAGCGCCACACACAAGAAGCATTTATCAACGTTTTTTATATACTATGTGAAGTATACATATATTAAAATTACGGTAGAAACATTTATCGGACTTTGATAAACAAAAAATTGTTGATATCAACTGTAGACTTGCTCAAATTTTTTAAATCGAATTAAACTTATCTCTCGTTAAGACAATAAATAGATTATTACACAAAATTTTACATAGTTTTCCAGTCTATTGTTTATAGACTAAATATTATAATTACTAAATTAGTTTCAATAATAAATAATACTCAAAGTACTTTTCAAATTATAAAATATATTACAACAAAAAATAAAGCAAAAAGCTAGATAAAACTAAGCAAAAATATTAGTATGAAAAACAAACACACATAAACTGTTAAAAGCAAATTTTATATATATGTACGATTCGAGCCAAATAAAATAAAAAGCAAGATTAGTCAAATTTAGATTAAGTACATATATATGTAGTGAACTGAAATTAGAGCGTAAGTAACATTCATTCTCTACCATCAAAATAAGTTACGCACCTTGCTATAGTGAGTCGTTCCTGCTGAGCGAAGCCCATGGCCATTTCCATGGTCCGTATAGGTTTTTACCTGTGTATGTCTATCCCTTTCGTAAATTCCTTGAGATGCTGCATGTGAGGCTGCATGTCTTCCTGTATTATCTCGATCACTTGTAATAGTACTAATAGATTGATTTTCTCGATTTGATCGTTTTGCAGTATACTTTTGTGGTTTCATTAAACTTAAATTTACAAAAAAACAACTTATATTTATACTTATATTTATAAAATGGTTTTCATTTTTTACCTTGGGTATTGTGGACCACATTGCGAATAACAACAATTATGCCAACATCCCCTCGAAAATGGATTATATCCTCCTTTAAATTTTCCAGTCACTTGTTCGTTCGTAGTACGACCCCTAGACACTAAAACTATATGGAAACCAGTTAAACCAAATATTGGTATAGCCAGTATAACGACAACTGTCATTAACACCATACTTTATATTTAGAACAAAGTTAAGGCTAATTTGTAGATCAAATTTTTATATGTGTTCAGAATATTCATTGTCAGATTTAACGTGAGCAAATTTTTAAATTATTAAGAAAACGAACATAATACATTTCTAACAATTAATGTTACGTTAATTTTTTTAATAAATTTAAAAAATGTTCTGCCTCCGGTCACGTTCGTTCTTAAAATTTATTTGTTTTGAATACATAAACTTATAAGCAATAAATTTAAATAGTAAAAGCAAAATGTGTGCCAAAAATTTGTGTTATCTTTGTAAATATGAAAATCTGAAATGAATATTCTTCAATTTTAATTTATTGTATAAAAAAGGATACGATACAATCGGAGCTGTATGTGTTAATTTATCTTTGTTATTTAACACATATATTAAACAAAGACTAAATATGCTTAACATATGAATTGATAAAGATATTAAAAAAAAGAAGAAAAATCTATAGTTTCTTCGACCAATACAATTATTCACCCATGGACAATGGTGATCAAATGTCTAAAAATTAGGAAAAAATATTTTAAATAAATTAGTTTTCAAACGCATTATATTAAAGAAAATATATTACTTCTATACAGTGATTGCAAACAGAACAATGAGAGCACCTTGGTGGTCTATAAAATTTACACGTAACACACCATTTCATTCGCACAGTAATTCCGTTTATTTCTGCATTTTTATATAAAGGTGCTCGAAATTCATCTTCACGATCTTCATCAGGTGGGGCTGTAAAATTTAAAATAGAGAAATATTAGATAAAAATAATTAAAAAATCGTATTGTTGAGAATTTTCATTTTGTAAAAATTGGTTGGATAAAATAGGTAATTGAATGGATTAAACAAAAGTGGCAGAACGGTATCCTTCCGTAGGAAATAAATGTTGAAATTGGAATTTTTGAAGTAAATTTTTGCTAAATGTATAAAATAAGAGGTAAAACTTTGACGGACAAAAAATAAAATTGTTGCCAATAATCCAGCCAGTGGTATATTACTTCATCATGCGACGAACTGTCGTTATCAACGATTGAAGCCCACAAATAGCTATGCGAAGGCTCATTTCTTCGAGCGTACCAATATCAAGGAAAAGCCATAATTTTTTTTAATAAAAAGTGTTGTGCAATAGGTATTGGAATGTGTCAAAACAACACACAGATACCTGATAAGATCTAGACTCCACCTAGGCCCAAGACCACGGATCTTGAAAGAAACTAGATCAAGATCCTAGCAGAACGTGATCCAGTCGAGAGAACAGCAGGTCAAGCATATAAACCAAAACGTGCTCCCTGTGGTAGCATCCGAAACAGAGTGGCAACCCGCGAGAAAACGTAAAAGGAGGGAAAAAACGCGTTCTGTTGAGCGTACGCGAACGAACCATTCAAACCTAGGAAAAGAGCACCACGGTCGGATGCTTTAAAAATATCTAGGTCCGGTGAAAAAAGTAATGCGCAAATGCTTAAAGAGATGAAAGCGAACACGGAACTATAAGAGCTCGGGGATTGTATCACTAAGATTAAGAGGACCGCTAAAGACGAGCTGCTGCTTGAACTTAAAAAAAGCGAACACAATCAAAGGCTTAAAGAGCACGCAGAACTAGCACTCAGAGACTCAGCGAGTGTTAGGTCGATGTGTCAAGAAACTCTTACAGAGTGTCGCGACATAGACGAGGTAACAACGAGGGAAGATATCTGCATGACAGACCAGACCCAATTTCCTACAATTGGGCCTATCCAAACCAATGCAATCAAATCTTTGAGGACAATGTAAGACGGGACTCAGACGACAATAATCAGTCTCCCTGAACGATCAGCACATACCCTCGGTAATTCTGGATACATCCGAATTGGATGGGTAAGATGCAGACTGTTTCAGATGCCTTGATTACGGTCATACAGCAAGGTGATGTAGTAAAAGTGATGTGGATCGAACGGTTATATGTTTTAGATGCGGAGGAAAAGGGACATAAATCGAAAGACTACAAAGAGCCCCCAAAATGTGCTCTTTGCCTGCCGGAAGCCAGAGGGACTAGTGGGCATTCTACAAGAGGCAGATGTTCAGCCTACAAAATAGCGCTAAAGCCGAGTTCTGCCCGTAATGGTTAAGTGTATCCAGATTAATCTTAACTACTGCGAGGCGGCACAGCACCTATTGAAACAGACCGATAAAGAATAGAAAGTGACCGCGGTATTGATTTGCGAGCAATACAGAACCCCTGTTGCCGATGAGGACTGGGTTGAAGACAGGACGATCAAAGCTGCTATCTCGACCAGCAATGCTCTTCCAATTAAACGTAGATCTAGTCGTCACATGAGGGTTTCGTCAAATGCCAAAATCAAAAGTGTCCACTTCTACAGCTGCTACATTCCTCCTAGCACTTCACTGGACGAATTTGAAGAGACACTTGCAGGTGTTAGAGGTAAGTCACCCTTTATAATTGCGGTTATGTTAACGCGTGGGCCGTTGAATGGGACAGTAAACGTACTACCCCTAAAGATAGAGAATTACTTAAGCCATTTGCCAGACTTGATAAGGTACTGCTCAACCATGATACCACGGAGACATTTAATAAAGGATACGCAGGTTCAATTAACGATATCACTTTTGCAAGTGGGACACTCTCGACAGAAGCGCAATGGACGGTGTCTGACTTGTAAAAGCATAGTGGTCATCGTGCTAATATATTTGAAACCCAGTGATCACAGCGGTTTGAAAGGAGCCAAGTCAAGCGGAAGGCGCAGCAAAATGAGTGGAAAATCAAAGAGTTGGACACGGAGATCCTGGACTACATGGTTGAATGTGTGCCAATACCAAAATTTATTGCGAAATATCTTAAAAGCACCTGTGATGCATCTATGTCGCGTAAAAGAAACGGGAATGGACGTTACCCAGTATTCTGGTGGACTGAAAATATTGCCTCAAGCCTCAAGAGTGCCTCAAGCAGGAGGATATGTACACGTAGGAGAAATCTATGAGCACTATGAGTCGTTCCGCAGTGATTTCGGAAAGCGGAAAGAATTCCGGAAAGCAATTGTTAATAGTAAGAGCAGATCATTTCAGTGTCTCATAGATGAAAACAAAATAACTCATAAGGCAGTGTGTATAGAATTGTACTCACTAAACGATGTTTAATCAGCTGCACCAGTGTGCTCAGATATAATGGCTGGTGCCTGGCCTTTTCCACACCACGGTAACTTCTCTTTACCTTGTGAGCTGTAAATTGAGTATAACTCAATCCCGGCTGTCACCACCGAAGAGATTATAAACGCGGTGATCAGATAAACCGTTAATAGCACGCCCGGTCTAGACGGCATCCTTAATATTGTTTAGAAAACAACGACAAAGAAGAAGCCGATGATATTCCAAAATATCTCCACTGTGTTCCTGAGATAAGGGATATTTAATGAGGAATGGAAGCGCCAACACTCTGTACTGATAATAAAAGGTGACAAGTCGACAGAAGAAGTTCAGTCCTACCGCCCACTGTGCATGCTGGACTTAACTGGAAAGATCTTTGAGAGAATTCTTGGTACTCGACTTAAGCAACATACTGAAGGCGAGTCTTTATGACCGGCAGTTGAGTTTCAGAAAGAAACGCTCTACCATTGTTGCAATCTCTGCAGCATGTGACAGAACGCATAACGCATTGAGTGGTAAAAGATGGCTAGAGGGTGAAAACCAATATTGTGCTGTTGTCACCCTGGATGTTAAAAATACATTTAACTCTACCAACTGGAACCAAATCCTGAGAGCCCTAGTCAAACTGCACGTACCTGACTACCTGTTAAGTATAATCGCCAGTTACTTCACGCGAAGAACTCTAGTCTATTATATCGAAGCAGGTCCTAAGAAGTGGAATATAACAAGAGGAGTACCTAGGGATAAATTCTTGGACCACTGTCATGATCATCATGTACGATGCTGTTCTCAGAGTACGTGTGACGGAACAAACAATGATTATCGGCTATGCAGATGATATTGTCATAGTTGTTGTAGCCAAGAACCTCACGAACATTACTAGCAACTGCAACCAAACCATAACCAGCGTTAGAGCATGGCTGAAAATACAATACTAGAGTTGGCCGAACACAAAACGGAAGTCGCACTAATGAGTAGCAGAAAAGTGGTCGAAAGTATCGCTATTCAGGTTGGTGGACAGATCATGACATCTGGCCAGCACCTGAAGTATCTTGGAGTCGTTCTAGACCCCAGACTCAACTTTAAAGATCACCTGATGTACACTGGTCACAAAACCAAACCATAGACAACCGATAAGGAAGGCGTTTCTCGGTAGCGATAGCATATCAGCATTGATGTATGCGGCACCCATATGGGCCTCAGTGTTGAAAACGCCATCTTATGTTAGACCTATCAAAACACCTTATAGACTGACATCGTTGCGCACATGCTGTGCTTTCCGCATGGTATCTGATAAGGCTGTAAATGTTATTGCGAGTAGGATGCCGGTCGATATTGCAGCAAAAGAGGTATCGGTTCTGCGTATGGCAACACAAAATGAGAGTGACCGACGAACACGCGAAGACTTCATCATAGACAATCATATGGAATGACAAGAAAAATGGGAAGCTTCCACCAAAGAACAATGGACCTTTGTGATGATCCCCGATGTAAAAGCATGGACAAAAAGGAAACACGGTGACGCCAACCATCATCGTAACGAACCAAACTGTCTCTACTGTGAGGGAAAGGCCGAGAATGCAGAGTACGTGCTAATCGAACGCGGAAGGTTTGCAAACGCACGAGGACTTATTGAGCAGCATATAGAGAATCAATCACTCTGCATAGCCTCATGCAAATTATGCTGATCTCAAAAGACAACTGGGGCATAGCGAACGAGATCATCACAAGTATGATGAAACGACTGAGGTAAGACGAACGAAGAGCAGCCATACTCAACACTACGCAGCAAAATCACGACAACACATTATAATACACGAGATAGTATTATACTCAACTCCTCTCCTCCTCTGCGAAGAAATCCTTTAACTGGTGGTACCGTAGAGATATAACAGGACCACGAGCAAGGGAAATAATTTACTCGGTAAAAGTCCTCCGTAACACTTGGAAAGTCGAGTGCCTCGTGTTTTTGAAATGTTTCATCTTCCTACGGAAAACAAAAAAAACCCTAGGTCCCACAACAACATGCGTTCTGATGTGTTTTTATTAAATGTTTGTGGATTGAAGACACTCGATACTATTGATTCGCAAAAATCATTCTATTTGTATGATGTACGGACAAAGAAGTACCTTTGCATTTTGTCACTATGAGTGATCTCAATAGTCTGGCTGTTTGCACAAACCGATGGAAGAGTAAAGGACAAAGAATATGTTTGAGGCATGACGACATTTATAAAAAACAACGAGATCAACAACAGGGCGACGATGTTACACGGAACCAAAAAATATTAAATTTTGATCACCAACAAATCGTATAGAACACTTTTGAACAGAGTCCAAAGGAACCAGGACAAAAACAGATGCAGTGTCCCAAACAATGACAACAATACTCCATACAGGGATAAATATAGGACTTATAAATGTGGGGTACTTGATACGGAGTGAAATATTTTTTAAATCTAAAGTTGAAGATGCTGGATGGAATGAATAAAGTTCATCCACCGACACCGCTAAAATATCACTTTGGCTAGTGATATCTCACTGCCAGTTGTAGGTGATATCTCACGTTAATTCGTAAGTAATAGCAGCGACTGGAGTTTGCGGGGTAGTCACCCCCGTATATCAACAATTAAAATAAAATTTATATAATTGGTTTTTAACAAATTATCACAAATTTGTACAATTTACAGAAACGTCAAAAATCAAGATCATAATTTGAATTTTTGAATGGAAACTAATAGATTGCACAATTTAAAGAATTTGTTAAATACATAACAGAAAAGTTATATTTACTAAATATCTAGTTTCTATAAGCTCGCTAAAGCTGTACTATTGTACTCTAACTTAATTCTCGCAATAGCCTAATAGTCACACAAAGTGGTATTTCAGTATGTGAGTTTTTTGAAATAAAATAAATTTTATTAAATAAAAATAATATAATTTTAATATACTCCAATTAATTTATTTAGATTTATCTATATAAAAAAGTTACTATCGTCTATTTCATGCGAAAATTAAAAAATTATTGGATTCAGTTATAGAAAACCCTAAATTGTCACATGATTTTAATAGTTATTGATAATTTTTTTTCTAATTAAATTTAGTACGTTTTAGTGTAGATAAGAAAAACGATAAAGAATTTTTCGAATGAAATTTTATTTGATGATTTAACAGTTTCGTTAAGTGATTGTAAAACTATATAAACTAAATGAAATTTGTAGGTATATAAATTTGTTTAAGAACTAAACATTGTATTGATGTAAACTTAATCTTCAGACTTTAATCTTATTCGTATGATTAATACTTTGGGATAACGGTCGAACAAAAGATAAGAATATATTTCGCATTCACAATTAAAAAGTAGTTTTTAATTCGATGAGATTAATTAAAGCTTTCTTTAATGAACTTTCATTGCAAACGCTGCATTTTAATAATATTGCTCTCTGCGCTTATTTACAACAGGTTTAGAATATCCAATGTTTATACGTTATGTGATAAAATTTGATAAGGGAGAAACAGACATTTACATAACAAAATATATCATAGTCGCCATTAATTAATTCTTCGGTGAAATACAACTTTTCTAATAGAGTAACGTATCAACAATTTGCCGTATTGGCACTTTAACGGAACGATAGGCTTCAGTAGATTATGACATACTACATTATGGCTACCCGTTAAGGCTTAAAGGGAGAATCAAAGTTCACCAAATCAATTCACCTAAGTTAAGGTAAGACATGGTTGCCTCGGATGATGTGATTAAGGGACAGCTTACTCAGACTATGGATACCTGATTCACACCAGCTCCAATCAAGCCCATTACACTCTTTTAAACAAAAACAAACCTTTATGGAGAGTAATTTAAGCAAAAAAAAAACATTTGAAGGGAATCGCTTTTCTATTTTGGATTTTATTTACGTGTTTCACAAGCTTGCATACTCCAGTTCCTGCTATTGATATACGAGTTACCTTAGTGCGCGTAATAAGTACAAATATTTTTCTTTGTCACATCACATTTGATGCTTTGTCACAGATCTGCGCAGTCACTCGGAATCATCAAGTGTTTGGCGATTGTGTCCACAATTTCTACAACTTAATATGGATCGTGGGTCCTAACTCTTAAGCGGCGGGTATTTATGTCTTGGGCTTTGTGTGTGGTTTTGTCGTTCAACAAATTCTTCTTAATTCCTCAACAAATTCTTTAAAACGGCTTGTAAAAAAACTTCTCAAGTAAATAGAACTCTGAAATTAATGCAACTATTACTATAATATCACTATTATCAGCTGCTACCCTAAAACCATTTCAAATCGTAAGACGTAAACGCATTATCTTGTGCATTCGATAATGAAACGGCCTTAGTCGATCACAGCACAAAAAACGCACTTAGAACTTCAGAACTTTCCGTATGTAACGCTAGTCGATCGAGGAATCTAGTTCAAACTTCCAAGATTCGAGATAATATGCAAAACATCAATGGATAACAATCACTCATACTATCGAAAATTCACTATTCCTGTTGCGAAAACATGACACAATAATTGATCAACTTCGCTGTATGGCGCGTAATCTCATGTTTTCGTCAGGGGAGTCAGGAACAGGTTCACAAACGCCATACGAAGGTGTATACGACGCATTATACGACGTTTACAAAAACATTTTGTCATTTTCTTGAAATTAAAAGAACAATCCATTTTTATCGATGATTTAAAGCTAACATGAAGTATTTAGCTGATCGTTTCACAGCTACATTAGCACACAAAACATAAATTTGATCAATCGACGAACTAAACGGAGATCGTTATCTACGAGTGGAGTAATGTATGGATTAATATAATTACATTTAAATAAAGTAGGACGGTGTCAGACCGAGATACGAAATTATCGAAAGCTATGAGAAATATATCACTATCACCGACAAAATAAAAAAAGAGATATTGGCCTAAGATGCCTGTGTACTAGTTTGGTTTCTGAGATATTTTGTCCACAGACATACACATTTTTAAACTCTCCATATCAAGGGTCACAAATTGACCTGTGGATATAAAAACTAATGCCATAGGCCATAGCATATATTGGCCTAAACAACCGTTTACCAAATTTAGCGTCAATAGATCAAATAGTTTGAGATATCGGGTCCAGAGATATACAGATACACACACCTTTTGACTCCCATATTTCGGCTCGACCTGCCGATCTGAAAATCAACGCCAAAAAATGTATTGTCCTAAGACACCAGTGTAGCAAATTTGGGGTTTATGTGTCAAGCGGTTTCTGAGATATCTGGTGCACAGAAAGACACACACACACAGCAAGACCTATTGAGGAATACGGACTGTTTTTCTAGGTTTGATTCCTGATGTTTGTTCGAGTGCTGATAAGATTCCGTATGCTGGTTTCAATCTATAAATTGCAACGTTGTGATTTTTGCCTTGATATGATGAAGTATTTGCGGAGTCGGAGTAGTACTTCGTATGGTGGTTATAACTCTTTTCGCACCGTGTCTGGCATAACGAAAACGTATTCGCAGTTGTTCAATGTTTTAGGGACAAACATAGCACTTTTTTGTGTAGTGGTAGTGTTGAAATGGGAGTATTCATAGTATTAAGCAGATGAAGAATTTACCGGGTACCTTGATAGTTTTTCCGTAAACCATTTCAGCTCTTGAGCATTAGAGATTTTCCTTCACTGTTGCGCAAACGCCGAGAAGAACCATCAAAATCTCAGAACTCCAAGAACAGGCCATGAGAGTACCTTTAAGCGGAATCGTTCAACCATACCATCGACTTGTAGATGGTAATCTGTTGTAGGAGGAGTTTTATTAACTCTGAGAAAAGTTTGCTCTCGAATTGTGTTCCTTGATCAGTGGTAATCTGGGGAGGAACACCGAATCGTGATACGTAGTTGCTTACAAATATTCTGGCAATGCAACCATGGTTGCTCCATATACATATTGGTCATGTGGTAAGCTTCGGCCAGCTGATAAAACGATCGACACAGGTAAGGAAGTATTGAAATCCGTTTGAAGATGGGATTGGTCCTATACTATATATAAGTGAATGTGTTCAAATCGACCGGGTAGAATTTCAAATTGTCCAAGAGGTGATCTGGTATGACGTTGAACTTTGAAACGTTCACAGGCTAAACAAGAGTTCTCTCACTGGATTTCGTCCTGCCAGAAGTAAGATTCTGTGATTAATCGCTTAGCACGCACACCAGGATGTGACAAGTTTGGACTTGTTGTTCAACTGGACCAGGATTGTTCGACGTAGTGATTCTGCGATGTATGTCCAATAATCCCCAGTTGATGTTTCGCAGGTGATTTCTAAGCCAGGTAATTTGAAAAGTTCTAGTTTCTTGTTGAAACTAGTGTGACGTTTGGGATCCGAAATTAAATTCTGAAGCTACACGTCTGCTTATTGTGCTTGCATGATTATGTTGTAGTTGAAGTGGGTCTCGACTGTGGCCGCTTCTGTTTCTGTAGTGCGAGAGAGTGTGTCTGCAAAATGGCGTGATTGTCTTGAATTGCGTTCTGTTTTGGATTAGATGGATCGAGTCAGAGGCTGAGTCCTGTAAATAATGAAATCTCGATCTTCCGAATAAATATATCATTGCCTGATTGCTAATTAAATGCCCTGTCAAACGCGGTACACTTCTTTACTGCATCTGATAATTTCTTTGCAAAAAGACTAGGGCTTCCAACACTTATTGTTATACTGCTGCAACATTGCTCCGTCACCATGTGTGATGCATTGGTAGGGATACTAAGCTTTAAATCGCCTAGTGCTTGGCGAAGAAGTAGCGGCGAAGACTACGTGAAGTTCTTGACTGTCTTGGGCTTCCTGAGAAGAGAAGTCAAGTGAGAATTAATTTCATTCAATTTTTTGGGAACCTTTGGTATGAATTGGTGGTAGTAGTTTCCTCTTCCGAAAAAGCTTTGAATAGATTTTAAAGAACTGGGAGCTGGGAATTCCATAATTGCCTAAATGCGTTCGTCGGATGGCAGAATCCTATCGGTAATGACCTTGTAGCTGAAGAAATTGAAAGAAAAGTTGCGCCAAAGACGCATTTGACTGTCTTGACATGAATATCAAACTAAATTAACTTTTGGAACAATTAATTCAAGTGAAGTTTGTGTTGTTCCTAGGAATGGGCTGCTATGAGAATGTCAATATTTGTAAATATTCTCAGATTAGACGGGTATTCTCTGACGAAATCGATTTTAGTCATGTTAAGGTATAAAGACGTTTTGAATGACGATAACGATCAGTTGTTGTGATTGATTGTGTTACGTCTTCGATAGTCCCAACATGGTCGCTACTTGTGATCTTTTTTCCATGTAAAGTAGACAGGAGAAGAGGATTGTCGGTTATTCCCTAATTACACCATATGTTGTAGCCAATTGAATGCAGCTTTGTGTCGAGTAGAGTCTAATCTGCTTGGTCGTGGTACTGGAATGTGTCTTTCAGTAACTATATGATAGATCACTGTATGACGTACCATGGAAAATTTTAATTCGGTTCAACTGTAAGAGAGAGGTACCATTTAAGGAGACCCATCCATTGAAATCATGAATTTGGTTATCAGCTATTACAGCATAATCAATGTTTTGTAAAGTGAACTCTTTTATTCTTTCAAGTGGAGAAAGGCAAAGCCTTATATAATTTTTGAAACAGTAGAGGTAATCGGTTTGAGATCTGCAATATGATAAATTTTCTACCTTTAAAGCATAAATTTATAAAGTAGGTTGTTAGGAGATTGCACTCGCGTAAACTATCTCTATAGCTTTCTATAATTAATAATCTCTACAAAACAAACGATCACATAGTTCACTCGGCGCATAAATCGACTGAACAATTGATTGATCCATCAGATTCTATCCGAAAATCTAAGCAAGCTGATTCAGTATTTCAACACCTAAAACTGCAAAAGTAAATTTATTTCGAAGTTCAGTATTTGCGTTGCTCAGTGAACAATATTGCCTTTTATAAATTTATATTCTTTTACAAACATCTATTTCGCTTACATTTTATATCACTCAGCTACCACGAAAAGAACGAAGATTAGGTTTTCGTATACCAGTCATTGTCTTGCACCATGCGATCGAAACCAAAATTGACGATCTTTTGTTAGAGATAGTCAATTTTAGTTTATTTATCAAGGCAACCACTCTTTTTTCGCTTGATGAGGCTCAGATTTTCTACTTTTAATATTACCGATAAAGGATTGTGTAAAGTTCACCCAAGATGCAAACCTTGCTGTACTCTGTGAAATAGGATTCAGTAGCAACACCGCGTAAGTATAATGCAATATATACTAAACATCAAACGAAACTAAACATCAAACTTGCCGGCTAGAGATAGCATCAAGCCTCATAAAACCGAAACATTTGTTCACAAATGTAACCATTTCAAATTCGATGGCATCAGATCACTCTTAAATAATTAACTAGCCAATAATTCAAACCAATTTCGCTCCTTTCACACGAACAATTTAAGAAGTCGTGAAATTAAAGTGGAATTCAACGGTCAACAAATCAAAGTATAGGAACTTGAAGGCAGACTATTCAACCTCTACCTGTTTGCACTTTCAAGTTCTGGTGAACAGCTATTGCATTCTTTCATTCTTTGGGTGTACCATAAATTTTCCTTCGTCAGGGTGATAGAATTTTCAGGAGATTTGAATAATTGGTCTACATATTGCAGCGTGCCCTCACATGCGGGACACTTGTCAACAGTTTTGGGACCAACTCTGTTTATGTAGTTCTTTAATTTTAAAATGAAACGGAAAAATTGTAACGATGTCATCTTTTGGGCATAGACCTTGTTCTGATTCATTACACTAATCTAGGAATCAAATTATTAAACGATTGTATCTAGATTATGTGTTTCCATTACAATGTAATGCCACTCAAACTCATACTTAACAAAACTGAAATAAAATTAATCACAATCGTAACTCTTGATTCATATTTTTTATACGGTTTTTTGTGATTGTTAATAACAAGAAAAAAATCAACTTTAGACAACAAAGAATTACGCTAGCATTAAATGGAACAGGTTTATTCATGAAAATTCACAATGCAGTATCCTCATACGAATATATATTACATAATAAAATATATTACCTTTGGGTATAACTCCAGGATCCATAAATGTGGCCAAAGTAAAATTGGCAATGACGAAGAATGTGATCACTCCCTGATATGCAGGTACCCATGGTTGCCGAAATAGATAATAATGACATCTGTTGAATAAACAAAAATCACATAAATAACAATAAAAGAAATATTTTTTTGTTATCAATTACAATTAGATCATTAAGGTTGGAAAATGAAATTAGAAAGTGAAATAGCGATATGATTTCTTTGCAGTTTCATAAAACTTCATAAGAATTTCAATTACACTATTTTCACCATGTCTAGCCTTGACAGTAAATATTCGAAAAACTACTAACTAATCACATATTTTTTATTTGTAATTAAATATCATTAATATATCAATTCACACAGAGTTCATTAAATAGTAAAACAATGAATTCTAAAAATAAAATCTATTTATTTTTTCTTTTGCAAAATTTATCAAAGAGAAAACTTACGGATAATAGAAAAATAAGAATGTGGTGCTTAATAAGATAGTCCAGGCAAAAGTGGCAGGGATGTATCGTGTCTTAACATCGCATTTCGGCATTATTGTAAACTATTAATTAAGATTTAAAGTTTTTAAATTATTAAAATCATTACACACTAATATTATTTCAATTTTTCCAAAAACAATTTTCACTTCTTGCATAGACAGGTCAACATGGCGATTATCAACTAACATGAAGTTAGATCAAATATTTCATATAGAAATTATATTACAGTAAAACCAAAATTTATACTACCCTACATGACAATTTTAGTACAGATTGTAATTATGGATAAGATTATGGATAAGATAGGAAGACTCCGTCCCCCGAATTAATTTCACCAACATTTTCGAAGGACTGAAAGATACCAATATAATTGAAATTAATGGACTGAATTAATATGATCAATATATATATAATTTTAATATTAAAAAATAATATGTGATACATATTTAAATGCAATTTTTTGTTTACTTTTTGATCAATTTGTTTATTATTTGACCAAAATAAAATTAGACTAATATTTTGTTTTCCGAATAGAAGAACCAGTTCTTATGTTCGGTTGAAGACGGTAGTGTTCGGTCGAGCCAAAACCCCCGATATTGTAAGCCTGCTTGTTTTTTAGCACAGACAAAATCGTGAAATTATAGCACTATTTTGAAATTAAAACTCAATATAAAAATTTTTTTAAAAATATTTAACGCCATGATCTTGAAGTATAAAACTCCATATAAAAAAATTTAATCAAAACACTAATCCATTTTTTTACATATTATGATTTTCGGATAAATAATGATTTTTATCAGCATATTTTTAACTCTCTCATTTATATTGAAAAAAAAATTTTTTTGATTTGATAGTTTTTGATTTTAATTGTCAATAAAAATACTTTATTTTGTTTGAAGTGAAAAATTACTAATTAACTATTAATTCAGGATTTTTGTGAGATTAACTTAATTATTAATTCAGGATTTTTGTGAGCAATTAAACTCAAGTAACCAAGGAATTAATTTGAATTTTTCCAATTCAAAGGTATGATTGGCAATATCTCAGAAAAAAACTCTGTTTTTCTCTTTTACGTGTTTCTGTTGGGATTCAAACTCGTAACCTCATCAGTTCAATGAGTTCAATTCCTTTGGCAGACACTTTTAACCACACGCCACCAATGCGATGGTATTTCTAAGTTGAAACTTCATCATCTTGCTTAAGTTGAATTTCTCAATCGTCAGTTAGACATAATTTTTTATGGAAATTTTATTCATTTTGAATGAAGATTTTTTTGCATTGAATTTTCTTGACAGTACTATTGTGTGAATTCATAGGATGTGTAATATTTCTATTATATTCAACATTCTAAGTCACGAGTGTATAGTCATTATTGATTGTTTCCAATCAATGCGAAAATCAATGATCGACTTATAAATTGTTATTATATTAAAGATAAAAAGAAAAGAAATTTAATTTCCGTTCCAACGTGAATTATGTGAACTCAACACTTTTTTGGTAAACAAATAAAAAAATTATATCTTTTCATGTGTTCTTGAGATGAATTCGCCCTTGGCTCTCGCCCTATAACTAAATTCATTTTGAGATCTGTGCAAAATGAATTATAATAAGCTACGACGAACTCAATAAATATTTTAGTCACCTATGCATGTAATCTAAAAGGCTCCTCCTTAATCATATATTAATGAATTAAAATAATAATAAATAAAGAAAATAAATAAATAATAATTGTATGGTAAAAACTGGAGTTAGATGTTGTATAGAAAGCGATTTAATAAAGTTTGAAGTATATAACCGAAATAATATATTTTGGTTTTCTTTTGGATGTTCGGTCCGGTTTGACGTAATATTCAATGAAGTGGTAACGAGGTTAGCCGAAAAAAGTTTAAATTAAAATATCTTGATTTTTTATCATTTTGTAGAACCAAACACTACCGTGGTGGTACCATGAACGCCAATCGGTAATACCGATCGGTTGGTAACGGCAGTAAATGCCTACTTAGCTATACACGTATTCAACCCAAAATTTTAAGGCGCCATTTAATAACGGAAAATGTTTACCATCTATACCTAGTTTATGTGTTTAACTAAACGATATTTCAAATAATAGATTTTAGTACAAGTAGATGATTTCTGTCAACACAATTAAGCCTAGTTTACACGATGTGAGATACTGGCGTGCCAGTAGAGTTTTTTTCTTTAGTTCTTTTCCTCTTAACCAGAAAGAAAAGAGCAGAATTGATTCATTATTTTATTAATCTTATATACCACTTTTGCACACAAATGTTGTAAGTCAAGAATTTGCTCTTTGATTTCATATATGAAGAATTTTGACTGGAATCTACTATATAAATATAAAGCCCCACAATGGGCGCCACTCAGTAACAGACTCTTGAGTATTAAGTTCAAAATAGAGTTGATAATCAGTTTTAAAAAACCTCTATTGAGGAGGGTCCCAAAAAGGACCGAAATATTTAAATAAAAAAAACAAAATTTTTTATCTAAAGCTTGGAATTTTATTTGTAGTTGCATACCACCAATAAAAAGTGCAAACGGTGAAAAAATTTTATCGGTTAGATCAGTTTCAGTGTACCCACAAAAACGTGTAAACACTGAACAACAAAAATTAATTAAATTTCCGTATATTTTTTATGCAGATTTTCCAGCTCAGGTTTACCTTTGATATCAATAAAACCAATACTTTTTTGCTAGCCATATAACATTTATTGGAATAAAATATAAATACATATAAACATATTTTTATTTGACTAGAGGATCAATTTATAAGAAAATCTAACAATATACTAATACATATAAACAAAAATATATAGATAAATATAAATATATAAATAAATCAAATTAGAAATTAAAATTCAGGTCAACATGAATGAAATTGACGTTTTCTTAAGTTAATCGAATATATCCTCTACAACATAAGAATCTAGCTCCCCGTAATGGAGCATTGAAGATAACGACGTTGACTAGAAATTGACTTAATGTTTAATGAATTCCTTCTACCCAATTTGATTTAATTTTGTTAATTAATTTGTCTAAAATAAGTGGAAATATAATGGAAAATTTAACTACATAAATATTGTTTACCTATACAATATGGAAAACAATATAACATTAACATTTCGAAACAATTATAATTGTTAAAAATTTTTAAAAGAAGAAGCACAAGGAATTGAAAATTTTCCTAAATAGTTTGAAAATGTACGATATTTAATCAAATCCGAGCATCGAACTAACCGCAGTTCGAATTTGTAAAACGCTTCCTGTATTTTTATATAAATTATTACCTACAAATATTTAAATCAATTTAAAAAAAAAAAAGTTGTACTATTTGGCAACTATATTTGCTAGTTTTGGTTTCGTAGTTTAACACTGTTTTCATTATATTGTTGTTTCACGGAATATTATGGAATTATTATAAAATACATCAGAGTCACCAGTTGGGTTAATTTCAATGTATCTATTGTTTACAACAATTCTTTCATTTAATAAATCTTCCTCTGCATTTCTTTTTATTGCTTCAATTTCAGCTAGCTCGGCTACAGCATCATATGGTTTGCCTGATAAACATATAAAAAAAAGTTCTATATTAAACATTGACTTAGAATAACGAATAGAAGAAAAAAAAATTGATCCCACAATGACCTAAGCAAATAATAAAAAGTACGATCCTGAGTTAGATAAATGGCAATATCACTAATTTTTTTAAAACAAAAACTTCAATATCTACTGCTACAGAGTGCCAAATTCGAATCGAATGAAATGCAGTGCTATGTACGGAAGTAGTGCCTTGAATTGCAAAATGATTGAACTTCAAATTTAGGCAATAAATATAGAACCAAAGATCAAGTATTCGAAAAACACCTTAAAAGAGTGTGCTTGAGTTTGACAGAAATCCGTTATATTATCCGAATGAAAACTATAACATCATATTCCTTTTCCACAATCATTCTGTAGAGTTTAGATCCTTTTCTATTTTCCGTTTAAGTTGAGCCAATGTACCCTCGATATATTGAAAATCTAATTGTTTTTAGCACAGAAAAATCGTGACCCTATAGCACCATTTTAAAATATAAAATTCCATATAAACAAAATTTAATCAAAAACGATAATCTATTTTTTGGCATATTTCATCTAATGACGACATCTATGATCTATTTCTATTTGAATGAACCTTCAAAGATGTTTTAGTGAAATTTTACAGTGCTAATAGAATAGAATGAAAATAACTACATATATATGTAAAAGGATCACGATTTCTTTGATTGAAAAACCCCAATCAGGCTTGTACTAAAGACGGTTTTAATTGTGTAATAGATAATGCAATTCGTCGTGACAGTCTGGAATTTCGACCGTTTGCACTAGCCGACTGATGAATACAAAAAGGATTGGTTAAGTTTCATACATCTACAATTTGCAAACGCATTTTAATAGAGTCCAAACGATTCAATATGGAAACGGATACAGCATCCTAAGCTTGACAACAAAACTCCGTATACAGGTACGAATATATGAGTATGAATCAAACCAATGTCCAAATATCTGAATATAACCAATGAATATAACCATATGAATCAAACCAATGTCCAATTTGTAAAGCTGAAATTTTGTTCTACGTAATTTTATTTAGAATTCACAATGGCAGCGTACAACATCAAATAATATTTATTTATTTTAATCGAACTCTATATATTAAAACAAACTTAAAAAGCATTACAACATAACAATAAAATTATAGGGGATATGACTTTAACTTAGGCGCCAATATTTTTTGTTTATTTGATAGAGAATCACTCACTGAAGCGAATAAAACCAAAACGAGTTGTATCGGAGCCCCGGGGTCCAAGATACAGCCCTTTGAAAAAAGCAAAATCCATACAAAATTGCACTGGTTTTGACAAAAATTTTGTATATTTTATTTATTTTTGCTTTATTTCCTATGTGCTTATAAGATAAACGATCAAAACTGTCCCTTTTACTAAATTTTCTTAATTTACGACAAAAATAATTTAAAAAAAATCCACTTGCGCCTAAGTTCGAGTCATCTTGTAATTATATATTTTCTAAGTAGTAACATTAA
Organism: Diogma glabrata; assembly: GCA_963693315.1. Classification (NCBI taxonomy): domain Eukaryota; kingdom Metazoa; phylum Arthropoda; class Insecta; order Diptera; family Cylindrotomidae; genus Diogma; species Diogma glabrata. The sequence continues at coordinate 349,798,901 of OY856187.1, forward strand.
TAAATAAAATAAAACAATATTTATTGGTTCCTAATGCTTTTTAATATGCATAAATAAAACTATTACAATACAAAAATTGGAACGCATAATTAGAGTGATAACAATCTAACATATGCAAAAATGCAATCAACAAAAAATGTGTATTTATGTGTGTTGATATTTGTATTCATTCCAAAGCTACACTCAATTAAATAGATCTCTATAAAAAAATATAATTAACATTCATAATATAACATATGTGTAGTAATTTAGGATAGCTTTTATCCACAATAATTATTATATGTATGACTTTATAACAATAAAAATAAATAAATAAAATAAAGTATAATTTACTTTAGTAAAAATTATAAATATATATTCATTTTAATTTTATCACATTTAAAATATTTGATATATTAATTCGTTATGTACAATTAAATTAAAGAAAAAAAAATGGAATATGTAAATATTAAATATAGGGAGATCTAATAAGAGATTTTGTAAACATAAGTTATAGTATGCCATCTATTAAAAAAAATTTAAAATACGATGATAAATTTTAAACAAATTTCATATAACCGTCTAAAATTAGATCAACCTTTTCATAAAATTAATTAAATATTAAACAAATAAAAATCATAATTAAATTATTGCCTATGTTTTAGACAAATTTTTTGTAAGTCGTTTTTTTAAATTATAAATAATTAAATATTTGGTTTTTTAATTTTCAGTTTTCTGTTCAAATAATGCATTTTTACCGATAGTAATTTAGGCGATGATTTTTTTACACAATTTTTTATTTTAATTTTCGAAAGCATTGATAAAATAAATGTTATGATCATTTGTTGTTTTTTTTCTACATACGTATCGTTTGGCACTAAAATTAAGTTCTTGGATTTAAAAAAAAATATAATTAAATATGGCTATTTATAAAATCTGGTTTAGAAAATGTAATATTTGTATTTTGTTCATGATAAAATATTTTGTTCCAAAATTTTTGTTCACCAGAGTCGCATCATCAACTGAAACATACTTATCGACTTAATCACTCCACGTCCACCTAACCCCTAATTATTCTAATAAATCGGAAAACCGGTATCACAATTTATTTTAATTAATTTTGTTTTGGTGTTGTCAATTTTTGTCTAAATTTTGTCAATCATAAACCATCAAAATTATATTTTGTATTTTTTATTTTTAGTTACCCTATTACTTCTTAATTATTTTTTAATAATAGTTACCCTATTATTTCTTAATTAAAAAATAAAAAAGATAATTTAAGTGCTTGAAATAGTTAAATAGTGCTTGAATTATATTATTTATATTTATTATATATAACTTTATATTTATACTAAAACGTTTTGGTATTGTGTAAATCAAGCAAAAACAAGTTTTAGTTTGCAGATTTTTTGTCATAAAGTTCATGGCACTCACTCATGGCTTCACTCTTTCATGACAATGATATTGATAAAAATGCAACAGAAATATCAAAGATGGCTGTTGGTATTACAAAATATCATACTGATATATTTTAATAGATACAAGACATAGTTTTTTTTTTTGCAAAACTTTAACTTATCTTTTGTTTTTATCCATAATTTTATTTATAACTATTTACTTAAAAACATTCTACGAATTTTACGTATAATTTATATATAAAATAGGGTTTGAATTTTAAACGTTTGAAGTTAAACAAAATCAAATCGCCATTTTTTTGTAAACTTTAAATTTTATCATAAAATCATACTCATACATAAGATCATACTACAATTCTTGTAGAAAAAAATATGAAAAATGTCATGACATTGATAGAAGTGGTTTACACGTGTGAAAATTTGTATAACTCGATTGTAGATGTTACGTGAAGACCCACAGTAAGCCAATCAGAATCCACACTCATTCTCCACCAGCCAAATGTTTGCTAACATCTGTTCGAAAATGTTGCAATAAAACTTTTACAGCTGTTATTTGCCAAACAAATGAATAAAATCCATTATAAAAACAATTCCATAATTTGAAAATATTTTAATAAAAACGTTTTTTGTTTTATTCTAAATTTTCACTTTAAACAAACCAGAATGGAATTGAATTAGCAATAAAAAAAAATATAGAAACGTAAACACAAAAATTATGCAAACGTTCGGCGTAATGTATTACGTTGTTCTAGCATTCCACCTTTCATCACCGCTATTACGGCCATCATATTACGTCCACTGCTACTTTCTATATTACGCCCGCTATATAGCGGCACTGCTATCCTATGAAACCATAGCTCTAAGGCTTGAAACCACATACAACAGAAACAGACTTCCATACAAATTTTACAGAAACAGAAATTTTTTCTGTCAAATTTGTATGGAATTCTGTTTCTGTTGAATGTGAATTCTCGGCTTAAGTGAAGACGAGCTTTAGGCCCGCTATACACTTGAGCTAAGCTATGCGAACTATGCGAACTATGTTTTTTGTATATAACGTAATCAAATGGTTGACTATACACTTGAGCTACGCTATAAGCTTAGCTCAAGAGTATAGTCATCCATTTAATTACGTTATATACAACAAACATAGTTCGCATAGCTTAGCTCAAGTGTATAGCGGGCGTTACATTCTTAGTGTTCGGTACAGACGCAATGGAGTGCGTTTCGAATTAAACCATGGTTAAGCATGGTAATAATGTCATAGTTAAAATAGTGACGTCAAATAATGAATGAAAATTATCATAGTAAAGCTGTCAAAGTTAAATTGTCAAAGAAAAAGACCGCTACAAATTCAAAATGAATAAAAACTAATGCTAACTACAATAAATAAAACTCAAAATGTAGTGTATGTTTTTTATTTCTATATTTATTTTTCAGTCTTCAGAATCAAATAAAAATAACTAACACATTTAATTAAAAATTATTAAATACTTAGTTTATAATAATTAAATATACGACATATTCACAAAACAATATAATTTCTCACTTTTTTTCCCACAACAATTAAAACTTTCTTTTATTATAAAAAGTTATAATGTGTTTTATAAATCGGTTGACATGTCATTTTAAATGTTTATACGTTTTGACATTAGAACCTTAACATTCTACTATCTAGTAGAGTAAAACACAGTTAAAATAGTGACGTCACACTTTACTATGACAGTTTAACTATATAGTTTTGGAACGATGGTACATCTGTCATCCAGTAAATTTTTTAATATAGATGGATACAAAAAATACCAAAGAAATACAATTTTCAATATGTAATCATAGATGGAAAATTCAACTTAAGTAAATATGAAAAATGATGAAGTTTCAATTTAGAAATTATCTGAACATCAAAATTAAAATATGTTTCGCCATCGCCGCTTTGGCTAAGTTGTGTAAGACACACGGGATTTGAACAATGTGTCTCTGATGAATGTAGTTCGAATCCTGACACGAAACACAACAAAATTTTTTCTAAAGGAATTTTAGAGAAAATGAAAAGTTATTTCGAATTGCAAAATTCAAGTGATTTCCAATATGTGTTTAAGCTTAATTGTTCACAAAAACCAATCCGAAATTAAAAATTCCCTTAATGTTGTCTATATTTCCTAACCAAAAATATAACAACATATTGACTTTACGTCAGATATTAAGTTTCGCATTGATTGGCCACAATCAATAATGACTTTACACTCGTGACTTAGGATGTTGATTAGAATGTTGACTTAGATGTTGACGAAATATTCTCTCATCCTATGAATTCACACATCGTAATATCTAGAAATTTAATACAACAAATACCAAATAGATGGTTAATTTTGAAACGACAGTTAGGCCCGCTATACACTTGAGCTAAACTATGTGAACTATGCGAACTATGTTTTTTGAATACAACGTAATTATACAAAAAAACATTACGGAAACAAAACATTTAAAAAAATAAAATAAAAAAGGAAACATTACATTCATTATATTTTGTTTAAAAAATATTATTCGCGTTAAAACATTATTTTTTGAAAAACATAGTTCGCATAGTTTAGCTCAAGTGTAAGGCGGGCCCAAGTAAACTTAACCACGGTTAACCATAGTAATTTCGAAACGCACCCTAGATAAAAAAAAATCATGATTTTTCTGTACTAAAAATAATATTAAACGCAAACGCAACGCATTTATCATGAAAAAATCAACTTTTTCAGGGATTTTAAAATGCTAGATTTGACAGATCTGTATGAACGTTAAAAATTAGTGATTGTGATCGGTTGTGCAGAAAATAAAATATAATGGCATATAATTCATGGGATATGAAAGTTTCGAGGTTGAAAAAAATAGAAGAAATATTAAATCAAAACAAGATGTCCCAATTGGACGGTTTTGATCCTTTTTATGCAGTATTAGAGTTTTTAAAGAGGTATGGGATTTGAGCTGAAGTACATGAAGATCTTGCTCAAATGCTAACTTTATTCCATATGAGAGGCCCTAGAATTATTGATAAAATGGATAAAAAAATGAGCAGAGATGGTACTGATAGGGTTCAGACTTTAAGAGCAAAGTATAAGCTACAGCCGAAAGCAATTAAAGATTATCATTTAAGCTTAGCTAGGCTATCAATGATGTTTCCTGGAACATCGTACACCGTTCGAAGGATGATCGATGTACAATCACCTGTGCCTGATTATAATGTAATGAAAGGGACATGCATTTTATTTGCTAATTTTACTCCATGTCTCCTGGACGCAAATGATATAAGAGACGGATTATCAGGAGGTGCGTTGTATATACACAACCCTATCGAGTTTGTTTAAACTTTATAACACAACGCAATCGAAGAAAAAATTCAATAGTCCAGAAACAGTGGGAAAATGCTATTACATATTCATTAATATCCCTAAATAAATCGATAGGATCTGTTGACGAAAAAAAAACTTTTTATGAACAAGAAGTTTTAAAATTGATTAAGGGACATTTCAAAGAAATAATGGAGGCTGGAAAATTAGTTTTTGGTACGGATCCAATAGTACCAACTGAATTGCCAACAAAATACCATCTGGTTTTTGATAAGATGATGAATAAGGGCTATGTGCTAACAGGGAGAGAGGAATTAATGTCATATGCTGATCTTGAAAATTAAAGACATTGAGACATTCATTTTTGTTATCTGTAGGTGGGAGGTAAACTACACCAAGTCACATTTTTAAAATTTTACAGGAAAGCCAAAAAACTGTTTGAAAATGGACTATGGACTTGGTGTCATTAAAAATTGTTTTATCTCAAAAACTACACTAGTTATGACTCAGTGCTATTAACCTCTCGGTAGAGAACGAAATCCTGATTCTAACAGTATAAAAAAACGTATTTTGAAAAAATTGGACTTGGTGTAGTTTACCTCCCACCTACAGTTATATCTTTTATTGTTATAAAATAGAATTAATGATTTATTGATATTTTATTTTATTGAATTATTCGAATAATAAATTCTTTTTAGTTTATTGAAATTGACACAAACTTATATTGTTTAATAATAAATTTATTTTAATAATTTGTTATATTTCGCAATAAATTACTTCGGTCTGAAAGATCTCGATCCAAAAGTGAAAATCACCCTCACTTTTTTGGCATTTCTCGACGTTTTAGGTCATAACGATTCTAAAAAAGCAAAAAAAAAAATGTTCGGCTGTCTGCCGGTCGTCACAACCGACTAAATCTAGAAAACTACTGGAGCAGTGAAGCGATTTCAAAAATTTAGGGTAATAATGACAAGAGCCGAGAGGGCGATGGGTTCGATAACTGCACCGGGAGTGTGTCAAAAATAGAAAATTTTTATATTGTTGGCTTAAAAAATGATTATTTTCACAGTGAATGCACAATGAAATTACTCATGAGATTTGGGCAACTTTTTATTATTATTTTTGAATAGTAGCACATTGCTTTAAGTATGCTTTAATGCTTGAGCTACCTAGGTTCATTCTCTTTCAATGATGAGGAAAAAGTTAAGAAATCTTTAACTTTTTCATTGAGAAAAATATATATTTCAAAAATAAATTTTTTTTTCTCAAAATAAATTTTCCTACAAACTTGGATCTCATGAGTAAAAGTAATTTCATTGTGCATGCACTGTTAGTGATAATGAGTAGTTACTTTCAATCTGGAGAAATCTTGATGATTGGCATCTGTATGTAAGACCAGGACCTTGATTATTGTGTTACAACTTATAAATCAAAAGAATGATTTTCATATATTTTGTTTCCAAATTTTTTTGAACATATTATGGGAAACATTTTCGACTAGAAAGATATAAAACATATAGTCCCTGGGCCTTCACCTACATAATTTTGTGATTACCACATATTTTATACTTTGTGATGCGCCTGTCCTTGACGAGCCCGAAAACATTTGTTCTACGATTTTTTTCAAATCGGCCGCTTTTGCTTTCGGCAAGCTCCGAAAAATGCCGATTGCCCGGGATCTTGTAAATTTTTGTTTTTTTTAACTATGGGGGTTGGAAATTTGATTTAGAACACAAGGGTAACCTTGTCCGACAAAAATTTGTCTGCTATTGTCTAGTCCGACAACCCAAACATCCAAAATGTCAGTTGTCGGACTCGACAATAGCAAACACATTTTCCGCAAAAGCGGACGATTTGAGAAAAATCATAGAACAAATGTTTTCAGGCTCGTCCAGGACAGGCGCATCACGAAGTATAAAATATGTGGTAATCACAAAATTATGTAGGTGAAGGCCCAGGGACTAATAATAGTTATTTATTTATCTAGAACGAAAAGTGAAACTTTAAAGTACAAACTAGTTGTTTGCTGAACCGAAATTACTAGTGAGTACCTTTAAAAACACTTCGTTTTAGGTAAATACAAAATTTTATTTCATACTGGAAATTTATTAAGATAAAAAGAAATGAGTTTTAAATTTTGCTCAAAAAGTTGAACTTTAATGTCCTAGGACTTTATAAAATTTTATAAAGTCCTAGGACGTTAAAGTTCAACGTTTATGGTACAAAAAGTTGAACTTTAACGTCCTAGGACTTTATAAAATTTTATAAAGTCCTACCAATTTAAAGTTCAACTTTTTGTACCATAAATAATCCGAAAAATGTCGTTTTAGATATCAGTATGAAATCTTCTTCTTCTTATATATTAATACGCTAACGAAAATTTTGTGGAGCCTAAGGCTTTTTTATTCGCAGATGGATTCATTGCAAATTTTCACTGCTAACTGATATTAGTGTAACTTAGATTTTAAAGATTTTTCACACAAATCGGATCATAAATAAAAAATTTATAGTCGAATTAAATTTTTTTGAATTTAAGCGAACTCCCCCATACTAATATGAAATGGACTTGCCCAAGCCATTTTTTTTCACAAAAACGCAAAACTTTGTTACTTTGTTATTATGTACGACTGTTAAAAGTGTGAAATATGTTTAGCTAATGTTGATTTTATGAATGATGAAATGATGGAAATGAAATGTTATTAATCATTTTGTATGTACTGAAATCCCTGATCTCATTCTTTTTCCTAAATTACTTGAGAGTGAATGGAGAGAATGCATTGAATAATGATGATGCGATTGTGGGAAATGAAATTCAAGATTTTTTGAATGGACGGTATGTTTGTTCGACTGAAGCTGCTTGGCGCATATTTGAATTTCCAATGCATTTTCAATCTCATACAATTATTCGACTTGATTGTCATTTGCCTAATAGACAAAATGTTTATATCAGGAATGGTAATGTGGCTGGTGCAGTCGCAAATGTATCAAGAACAAAATTGTTAGCATTTTTCCATTTGAATTCCATTGATAATTTAGCTAATGAGTTTTTGTATACAGAATTACCATTACATTATGTTTGGCATGATCAAAGTAAATCGTGGAAAAGAAGACAACGTGGGGCTGATAAAGTTGTTGCTCGATTATATATGGTTACTCCAAAAGGTATAGAATTGTTTCATATGCGTTTACTTCTGTTGCATGTTCGTGGTCCAAAATCTTTTACTGATCTACGTATGTATGAAGGTGTTGAGTACCCTACTTTTGTTGCAGCATGTGAAGCTCGAGGTATTACAACAAATGATAATGAATGGCGTGAATGTTTACTTGAAGCTTTAAAAATTCAATCACCAAAACAGTTACGTCAATTATTTGCATTTATCTGTGGTTTGAATGTTCCTCCGAATGCTTTAGCTTTATGGATTGAATTTAGAAATAGTATGATTGAAGACTTTTTACGAAATTGCGATGAAGATGTGTCAATTAATCGAGCCTTGATTGAAATTAATGAGATTCTTCTTACACATAATACTTCATGTGGTGATCTTGGTCTTCCGATTCCATAATATAACTTACAGATTGGCGATGTAGGTCATTTTGATATTGAAGAAAAAGCTATAGTTTTCGATAGAATGTATGAAAATGCGATCTTTGCATAATGTTTTCAAATTACCAATTCCATTATTAGAGAATTCAATTCCAAATATAACTCCAAACAGTGTACATTGCACATATATTAATAATGCATCAATTATTATTATAGATGAAATTTCAATGTGTTCTATTTATGCTATAAAATTAATTGATCGTTTGTTAAGAGATTTGACTCCAAACGAAGAAAATAAAAATAAACTGTTTGCAGGTAAAACTCTTTTACTGAGCGGTGACTTTCGTCAAATTCTTCCAGTTATACAGCATGGCTTACGTTCTATTTTAATTGAAAATTGTATTACATCTTGGCAAGAATTTATTAACTTTCAAATTTTGGAATTAAATCAAAACATGAGAGCTCTCCCTCATGAAATTGAATTTGTAGAATTTCTTAGAAGACTCGGTAATGGTGATATGCAAAGTTTTCCACAGTTTGGTTAAGATATCATTGAAATTCCTCATAATTTGATTGGCAATCCAGACAATATTATTCAAGACATTTTTGGAGATATTTCTGATACAATTTTATCTGATGACATATTGAGTTCCGTCATTTTAGCCCCCAAAAATAATGATTGCAATGAAATCAATTCTAAAATCTTGAGTATTATGCCAGGAGAGGAGAAAGCATATTTTAGTTTTGATAAAGTGGTTTGTGATGACATTCGTGAGCAGAACAATTTTCCAATAGAATTTTTAAATAAATTGAGTGTAGGAGGTTTGCCACCTCATAAATTAGTTTTGAAAGTGAATTGTATTGTTCTCCTCATACGTAATTTAAATACAGGTCAAGCATTAGTAAATGGAACACGAATGCGTGTAAAAGTTATTCACCGAAACTCAATAGATTGTGAAGTTTTGACTGGTGTCATGCGAGGTGTACGCATTCTAATTCCACGCATTCATTTGACTTATTCTGAAACTCTTGTTCCATTTAAATTTCAAAGAACTCAATTCCCTATTATTCCTGCTTTTGCTATGACTATTAATAAATCTCAAGGTCAGACATTCAACAGAGTTGCCATTTTACTTAAAGAACCTGTATTCACACATGGTCAATTGTATGTTGCTGCAAGTAGAGTGTGTGCGTTTGAATGTTTGAAATTTTATATTTATGATATATCTGACCAAGGTCATTTGTTCAACGATGATAGTTTTCACAAAAAATATCGTCTTCCCAGAAGTCATTGTTACCTGATTTCTTCTCACTTTTCTCAAAAACCCTTTCCTCTTTTATGAGTATGAGTGTCTGTGCGTTTGCTTTTGCCTCAATATGCGTGTTTTTTAATTTCATATTGAGGCTGAAGTTGCCATTCAGTTTTATCATTTTCATCGTTAAACATATTTGAATATTTGTTTTTGATAATTGCTGTTTCAAATTTATTTGATTTGATTTTTTTATTTATTTTACTTTATTTGTAAGCGTAGCGAAGCACGCCGGGCCCTCCTAGTAAAAGTAATTATCACCCCGATTACTGAAGTCGTGTCACATCAGGTGACATGACTATAGTCATGTCACGTCGCTTAAAAATTGGTATTATTGCAGTCGGTCAAATCGGCCACGAATAAAACTAAAAATTCTGAAACGAAAAAAAATTGTGCGTGGAGTCCCTCCGCGCGGAAGAAGTGAAACTTCGTAATGTGGAAATAAAAACATATTACATTCTTTTAAAAGTCATTAACTAAAATTATTTAAAAAAAACACGGTCAACGAATTACCTTATAAATGGGAGGTTGCGGGGGTTGGTAATAGTATTGATCGAAATCGAAGGTCTGCAGGGTCGCAGAAGCGAGTGAAAGAAAATTTTAATTTGCTGGGGAGTTATACAATCCCTTAAAAGCATCTGTAGATGTAGATGTTGATCATCGAGATGTAGATGATGAACATTTAGAAAACATTTTCGATTAATTATAGAATTACTATATTAATAAAATTATATTTATCAAAATTATTCGATAATTTTTGCTAATTTTTCTAGCGATATTTGAATTTTTTTGTGTGAAATTTTTTTTTTTTCAAGTGCCCATATCTTTTTTTTTTGAAATGTTTCCGCACTTTTTTTTAATCAATAATTACTTCTTTATACTTAAATAAATAATTAAAAATAAAAAAAATTTTTATGAATAGCTCCTAAACTACGATATGGCCAATTTTTTTTCGATAAAACCAAATAATTATATAAACATTTTAAAAAAATTTTAAGTTGGTTAATTAACTTAAAATAATGATGGTTTGGTTTCCAGTTGTTTAAATTAATTTAAAATAATTTATTTAAAATAAATTTAATAATTTTTTGCTTTAACAACTTTTTTTATAATATTTTGTTACATGTTTCAACCATAAATGGTCATTCTCAAACATTTGAAAATATTATCTAATATATTTTCAAATGTTTGAGAATGACCATTTATGGTTGAAACATGTAACAAAATATTATAAAAGAAGTTGTTAAAGCAAAAAATTATTAAATTTATTTTAAATAAATTATTTTAAATTAATTATATAAATTATACATTTTATATAATAATAAAAATAATACATTTAGGTATTTATATGATAAAATAAATTATTAAATATTTTTAAAAAACACAAAAAATGGTTTGTGTTTAAAAAACACAAAAAAACAAAACATGATTTTCGGCAATCGTTTTGTAACTTTTATATACGAAATTTAACATTTTTTTTTAATAAAAAGTGTTGTGTTATAGTATAGTATAGGAATACGGTCAAAGAAATCTCTCTGCATTCTGTCACTATGACTATGAGTGATCTTAACAGTTTGAGTGTTTGCACAAACCGATTGACGTGTAAAACGGGGAAAAAAATATGGTTGAGGAATGATGGATCTAGTTTCATCCGAGTACTTTTGGTGACGATATTTATAAAAAACAACGAGGTCAGCGACAGTGCCACGATATTGTAGGGAATCAAAATTTGAGGTTAAATTTCGATCACCCACAATTCGTAAAGCTTGCTTTTGGACAGAGTTCAAATGAGCTAAGATGGAAACAGATGCAGCGCCCCAAAGGCCAAACTTGACAACAATACTCCATACAAGGACGCATATAGGACTTACAAATGTGGAGTAATTGGTACGAAGTGAAAAATTTTTTACATCTATTGGAGAGGCAGAGTTTTTTTGACGCGGTTTTTGCCATCGCCGTTATATGATCGTTCCAGAGTAGGCATGAAAAATTGTGACTTCCAATAAACGAACGCTTTCACATTCGTCTATTTGTTCGTCACACATACTAATTGAAATATCGTTGGGAACTCGGTCTTTGATCTGGAAACAATCAATAGCTGTGTTTTAGTGGAATTAAAATTGACAAATTTTTGTCACCCCAATCGGCGACTTCTTCTAGGTCCTCGTTTACACTTATGGCAGCGTCTCTCCGGGCGGTAGTTATTCGTTCGTGCATTTTACCCTTCGAAGATACGGGAGCGAATGACTTGTGCAGTGTACTGTCGTCTGCAATACTATTTATTGGGTTACTGGTGATTTTCAACAGTTCGTTGATATAAATTAAGAATAGAGTGGTGATAAAACTGAGCCTTGGAGTGCACCAGCGTTAATTAATTTTGACTCAGAAGAGAAGCCATCGATGGATACGGAAATTTATCGGGGGGTGCGAAAATTTTGTATCAGCTTTACGACTCCGTGGGGTAAAATCCGTACGCAACGAGCTTGTTGATCAGGTTGGCATGCCAGATTCGATCAAATGCTTTTGAGATGTCTAATGCGTTTACGTACGTTTCACCACATTTTTTAAGTATGCTGTTCCATCCAAAGATGGTCCAATAGTTTGGTTGTTGATCTTTTGTTTCTAAGACCGTATTGGATATTAAATAGAGACAACCGAGAGACAACCTCCAAAAATTTTGATATGTGTGTATTAATATAATACTCATATATTTTAGATAGGACTGGCTATTGACCTATAATTTGAAATATCATATTTTGTTCCGTTTTTGGGGATGGGCTGGACATTGGCCAATTTCCAGCAGGAAGGGAAAATACCAGATTTATAGAATTAATTCATCTTTTTATTTGGTATAAATTATTAATAGATGTCTTTTATTTATTGAGTTTTATTCATTAAAATGGACGCACCCATCAAGCTGTTTTGAACAAATTCGTCATCTTCATTCAAAATGTAATGTCATTTTACAGGTGGAGTAGTTGCTTGGCAGCCTTCATGAAGTATCCACAACGGATGTGGGCGGACTCTGTGTAATGTGATGTGGAACGAACGGTGGTGGTACCCAATCACTTTGTAGTAGTGAATCATTATAGCAAATAGTAAATCAAACCATGTGCGTCTGTACTCCATGGAGGAGCGGCACAAAACGACGTCTGTTCTCCATACTAAGGGCGGTCGAAAATTTTAGTCTTTTCCGCTAGGTGGCAGACTATAATGAATTTTATTGCGGGGATCAAACCCTGTTATCAACCACTCAAAAGTCGTGCACAAGGATCGAACGTTACGGTACAGGGAATCGGAAACCCAGTGTCTGCGCCTAGAGAGAGAGAGTGCGCAAGCAGTCTCCCAGCCATCGAGATTAAGCCACTGCAATCCCTCGGGAGGTACCTCAACTAAAAGTTCACTCAGTAGAGAAAGTATTCACGTGCTGAAATCAAGGAAGGAACTTGATGTGAAATCACGTAATGAAATCACAAAGAACTTGATGTGCAAAATCAGTTCCAACTTAGCGTCAACAAGAATATGTAGAAATAGAAGGACTCAGACATCTAAAAAAGAAAATCTAAAGCTCAGGAAAAAACTAACCAAAACAGAGGAGATAACCTCAAAGCTAAGCAATGAAATTGCTGCTTTAAAAAGAGAAAATCAAGAATTTCAAATGAGTTGTGAAGCAAGTGAATCGAAAATAATGGTCAATCTAAATATTGGCAAAGACATTAGAAGATGAACAAACGCATTTGAGTATCTAACAGATGAAGAAAAACTGGAAAGAGAAACAGATTGGATACTGAAAAAGAGTAGGCCAAGTAGGAAAAGTAAAAAGAGGAAAGCTGGAGTTTCCCCTGAGTATGTGGCATCAAACGCTAGTCAACCGCAAGATGCACATGCAAATGATATAGAAAAAGTTATTCAAATAAAAGAAACAAAAGAGAAAAATTCCCCGCCAGCAACTGTAACGGGTGTTTCAAGTCATGCCGAAATACAAACAAAGAGTACACAGTTACTGCTCTTAAGCTCTTAAGAGTACAAAATTACTGCTCTGTATGGAAGATTAACACATCAAATTCTGATGTATCCAGAAATTTAACAATGAAACTAAACGTTGACAAACATCAGTGAGTTACATATGAAAACAAAATTGAACTCCCAATCAAGGTAATGGCAAGAGCACTACCTCCCACTTGTTTGACCAACGAAATAATTGAAGGGCTGGCACACAAGGGTCTTAAAATTTTAGATCCTGTTAACAACATCAAAAAGGAAAGAAAAACCAACGAAAATGAATCCAAAACTATCCATAAAAGAGGATTTTCTCTTTTTATGTTAACATTCGAACAAAATGAAAATATACAAGAAATTTATAATATAAATGGAATACTCAATATGAGAGTGAAAATTGAACCATTAAAGAAAAGCACTATGAGAATACCACAATGCAAGAAGGCCAAGGTTTTAATCATACACAAAACTACTGTGGACGTGAATCAATATGTGTCAAATGTGCCGGTAAACACTTAACGCAAGTATGCCCAGTAAACAGAGACACCATAGCTAAGTGCATCATTTGCAAGAGAGAACACCACATCAAACTATCGTGGATGTGAAGTTACTATCCTACTCCAAAAAAAAACAAAAAAAACTTGCAAGCCACCACAAAACAAGCAAAATAAAGTTTGTCGATCCAATGAATTATACCAAGAAAAATTGTGTGAGCAACTAAAGAGCGCGAAATATGGAAAATCATACTCACTAGTCTAAAAGACTCAGAGTCAATCAACGGCTCGGGAGCATTAGAAATCACCAATAACTGCATGGAAGTAATTCTAAGGCAGTTAGATGAACAAAGCAGCCCAAACGAATTGATATAAAAAAAAATAAACAGACAGAAAGCTTAAAACCACTAATCAATCAAAATTAAATATGAAAGCAACACTCAGCACCACGAAGGAGAAAATCGAAGAAGAATGCAGATCACGCCAATAACAGTCATAACTAAAAATAAAAACCTTGTTATAGCCGTTATATACTGTCCACCAAAACATACTTTGAAAAAAATGATTACTCCAAACTCTTCAATAAACTACATATGCAATGAATTTATCATTGGTGGAGATTTTAACTCAAAAAACACATATTGGGGATCAAGAATCACCACAACAAAAGGAAAAGAGCTGTACGACAGAGGACGTATAAAAAGTGAGATTTTTATTCCGGTGGATACTGGTCAACCGAGCTTGGTTAGGTACCTGATTTAATAGACTTTTTTTTACAAGGAATTTATCTATTTATTTCACTTATTAACATGTCTTAAACACAGGCATAATGCCTTGTTCAAATTAAGGTTATTTTAAGACCTTAATGGTCCAAATACATGTGCAGAATTCTGCATGCAGCGAAATTAGAACATGTGTTGTTATATGAGAGCAATTACATGTAAATTCTGCATGCAGAAAAATTCTGCAAGATATCTCTAATTCTAATTTCGCTGCACAGAGGCAGTGCTACCACAATAAAAAAAACAAAAACTACTTGAAAACTCAGATAAAAATGGATGATTTTGACATTTTGTTTGAAAATGAATTATTTTTTTTATAACTCAAATAAAAATGAATGATATTTTTTTGAAAATGAAATTATTTTTGTAATGATTATTTGTTTATAAAGATGTTCAAATATTCTAAATAATCCAAATTATAAAATAATTAAAACTAATATTGTTAATAAATAAATTTTTGGGAAGGATTATCGGAAACAGTGGTATATGTTATTTGAACTTAAATTTTAATTTAGACTTATGCCCAACTAATATTGTTAATAAATAAATTTTTAGGAAAGGATTATCGGAAACAGTGGTATATGTAATTTGAACTTAAATTTTAATTTAGACATAAACGTTTTTACAGGCAACGATTCAATTATATTCTTCTATTTTTTAATTAAAAAGACAGTTTTCTTTAAATTGCGACAACTTTCACTTATAACTATTTCATAATACGTAAGAACACGAACTGTCATTGTTACGAAAATTCTGCACGTCAAATATATAAAAATTCTGCACATCTATTTTAGATGCAGATATGCATGCAGCACTGCGTGCAGACTTTCTGCACATGTATTTGGACCATAAGTCCTTAACTTACATTGAATGCACCCATGTGTCGGCAAAGTAGAGCGAAAGACATTAAATTTCTAATGACATTAAAAAAAGACCGTAAGACCTTAATTGTCATTTTAATGTTTTTACTTCTATAGCAAATTCATATTTTTTATAGTTTAAATTTATTTTTGGAGTTTTATTATCTTGTTAGACATTGAGCGTGTTCGGTACAGGTATATGATACAAAAAATCACGTTATTAAACGTCAAAGTTGCTTGCTACTAATTTCACTTCGTTGAATATTACGTCAAACCGGACCGAACAGCCAAAAAAACAAAATGTATTTATAAGTCAAACTTTAGACGTTACTTTTATTACAATTAATTTGGTCACAAACGATAAATTTATCCCGAAAACACAAAACCAAATTTATCAAGAATAGTTATCACAAAAATGTAAGCATAAATAAAACAAAACCAAAAGCGTAAAGAATCAAATAAAATAGTTTTATTGACACCTAAATTCAAATATTTTGACATTTAAACGCAAGAAAAAAATTGATTTTTTTCGTGAGAAATGGCCGCGTTTATACTATTTTTAGTACAGAAAAATCATGATTTTTTTTATCAGAATGTATGTACCGAACACTAGGATTCTTCATCAAAAAATTCATTTCATTAGAAAAATTGCAGTTATTTGGGAGAAAATATTTTGTATTTTTTTAATAATTTGGTTTAATATTTTAGCCATTTTTCTTTTTATTTGCCCATTAGAGTTAAACAATTTGAACAATTAAATAAAATTAAACCAAATTTGTTTTTTTTCTAACAATTATTTAATTTTATTATCTTATGAAGGAACATCATGAATCTTATGAAGGAAAATGTAATGTCAAAATGATATTAATTAGAACGGTTGTGTTAAAAGACAATAGCAATAAGCTTAAAATACTACTTTATCGATAAATTTAAATACCGTAAATTGTCCGAAGCCTTAAGCACACTCGGGCTTATAATTGACATTCATAGAACTTATTAATTTAGAACATTTTCATTTTACGTCTAAAACTAAAGCTTAAAATATAAATTAAAATAAAACTAAAATGACATTGATTGATATGAAATTAATAATACGATGATTTTAATAATACGATCAGGGGTACATTCCAAAACTTTACTATAGTAAACTATTTTTAAATAATATTTAAATCCGGTCGTTCAGAAACGAAATAGTAAAGTTAATATTTAACTATTTGACATATTTTTTTAACTACTAACTTGAGAAATCCTATATATTAATACGCTAGATTAAAACTTTGTGGAGCATTAGGCTTTTTTATTCGCAGATGCATTCATTTGAAATTATCACAGCTAACTGATATTAGTGTAACCTATAGTCGGATCCGGATTCAAACAAATCGGATCATAAATAAAAAAGTTATTATATACGGAAAACTTTTTCTATACATATGCATTATAAGTTTACATACATGCAAAAACGAAATTAAAAATTTATTTTATTTTTTTATATTTTCTTTTTTTATATTTTCTTTTTTAGAACAACGAACAACAAAAACGAAACTTAAAAATTTATTTTCTTTCATTTCAGTCGTCTTTTGTCTTTGAACAAGGACGGTTTTCGATATTATTTCGATTATTTTGTTTATTGATTAAAGATATTTGCGTAATATTTTTGTTTTCTTATTATAGGAGGGCTATTATTTTGAAAACGTACATTTTTTTGTTGATTTTTAAATTTTTGATTTTTAAAAAATCTGAAATTTTGATATTTTGTTGGTATTGACGAAAGGAAAAAAGTTGTTTCTGCTTTTATTTTTTGTGTACTCTCAATCGGCGTTATGCGCGGTTGAATTTTTGAGGCATTTTCACGTAGTTTTGGTAATGGTTTAAAACTTAAAACTTTTTTTTCTTTTTTTATATTTATTTTCTCTTAGTTTATACATTTCCTTTGAAGTTTAGAGAATTTAGTTTATGAATTGATTTAGGGGTCGATAGACGTAATATTTTTCTTTGTTTTTTTATTATAGGAGGGCTATTATTTTGAAAACGTACATTTGTTTGTTGATTTTAAATTTTTGATTTTTAAAAAATCTGAAATTTTGATATTTTGTTGGTATTGACGAAAGGAAAAAAGTTGTTTCTGCTTTTATTTTTTGTGTACTCTGAATCGGAGTTATGCGCGGTTGAATTTTTGAGGCTTTTTCACGTAGTTTTGGTATTGGTGTCAATGTTTTGTGAATAGGTGCCACAAATTTCACCCGAATTAAGTATATTTTTGCAAGTAAAAAGAAAAATAACTGAATAATTGAAACTAGGAGGGCCCGGCGTGCTTCGCTACGCTTATAAATAAAGTTTTTGCGTAGACATTTTGTTGACGTAGAAGCAATGATTTCAAAAAGTGGTAATGAGAAATGCTAGCCTATAATTTTTAATTTTTCTTTTTAAATATATGAATGATAAATAATCAGAACTCTAGCTGATCAGTTCGGATATATGAAAAATTAGCGATCAAATAAGTTAGAGATCAAATAAGCTTACTTGAAAACTTATTTGATCGCTAATTTGTCATATATCCGAACTGATCAGCTTGAGTTCTGATTATTTATCATTCATATATTTAAAAAGAAAAATTAAAAATTATAGGCTAGCATTTCTCATTACCACTTTTTGAAATCATTGCTTCTACGTCAACAAAATGTCTACGCAAAAACTTTATTTATAAGCGTAGCGAAGCACGCCGGGCCCTCCTAGTTGTCATTATTTACTTGAATGCCCCAATGAGAAGTAATTTTTCTCAAGCTAGGTTAATAATAATAACAAAACATTACCTAGGTTAATAATGACAAATTTTCCTTTATTTGTAATTGAAATGAACAAAAAAACACAAACAAATAATAATTCCTTTATTTCGTTTTATTTGTATGAAACTAAACTTCCAGGTTACTTGATATTTTAAGATATTTTAAAAATGCAATGGAAAATGACTAATATCAAAATTTAATCAAAGCAAATATGATAATTAGTGTTAGTAGTTAAAAAAATTCTATATATACCTCGGTTGAGAAGACTAATATAGACCTCGAACATCGGTCAATAATAGCTTCCTTTTCAACCTTGTTATATAATGTACTATTTTCAAATTCTGGATGAAATGCAAGTTTTCTATAACAATATGGTTAGTAATTTCTAATTTCTATCTTAGTTTTTAATTTTTTCGGTTTTAATTTTATTCAATTGAACCATTATATAAAAGAATTATTCTGACATACGATTTTAACAGATTGTATTAGTATTTGTGTATTTAATATTTTACTGAACATCGTTCAGAAATTATTTAACTATAGTTATTAAATATTTTAATGCGGTGATTTGATTGGTGCATTAAATATTTAACTATAGTAAAGTTTCTGAACGTACTCCAGTTGAGTTTGCAAACTATTTATTTTACATATATGAAAATACTGAAAATAGTTCCTAGTCCTGCGAAAATTGGCTATATTTGTAGTTTTTAACTGTTTTTGGTAAATGGTAGAGTTCCAGAATATGATGCCTCGCGCAAAGAATGATTTATTCAAAAGATCTATTTTATTAGCTCTTATTTGTATATTGTTAGTCCGAGTTGATTTCAATCTTACCAACCTTCGATGCAAATAAATTGGTTTTTTGAACTTTAAAATTTTAAAAACGTGAAGGCAAAACTTATATAAATCAAACAAATTACATCCTATAAGACTTTCAACGAACCGTGACACATGATCAAATTTTCCGAGTTTAAATACATAACGGACACACCTATTTTTTTTTCTTTATTCAATTAATGAATCAAAATAAATTATAAAATTTGTATTAGATTCTAATATAAACGCTTCTATTCTAAGAAGAAAAAACCCGAAACTTATATAAATCAAACAAATTACATCCTATAAGACTTTCAACGAACCGTGACACATGATCAAATTTTCCGAGTTTAAATACATAACGGACAAACCTATTTTTTTTTTCTTTATTCAATTAATGAATCAAAATAATTTATAAAATTTGTATTAGATTCTAATATAAACGCTTCTATTCTAAGAAGAAAAAAAAAATAAGTTAATTATATAATCTTCCATCTTCGCATGGAGGGATCAGTTTTTATTAATTTGTTAATTTTTTTCTATTTTTTGATCCACGGGTGTGACAACCCCGCGTACTGCAGTCCCTGCTATTGGCATATGAGTTAACGTGAGATATCGCATACCACTGGCAATAGCAGTGAGATATCACTAGCCAAGGTGATATCTTAGGGGTACTGGCGGATGAACTGTATTCAGTCAACGGTCAATCTTAGCTAATGAATATTCCTTGATGCTGGAACGCTGTAGCTTGCTAGAAGAAACGAGCCTTCATATAACTATATATCTGAGCTTTAATCATTGAAAAATTTACTGCGTCCCATAATCAAGGATTATGCCATTAGCTGGACTATTGGCAAACCAATTTTAGTTTTGTTCCTGCAAATTTTTAAAACAAATTTGCCTTCTATCTCTTATTTTATTTTTATTTTCCCTATCCTATCACGAAATATTGGCCTATGTCATATTTTATATGTGATAGGATTTATGGTTTAGTTATCCATTATTTAACAAAAAAATATTAAAAAAAAAAACAGATTTGCGTCCATTAACATCCATTGAACGCATGTTGTTGTGGGACCTTGGTCTTAAAAGGTTTTTATGTGTTGTTGTGACACATATTGTAATGCCTACTACACATCACATTTTATTAAAAAAAAAAAAAATAGTTTTATTTTAATTTTAAATATAATAGTTTGTTAGAAATATGTATAAAAATAGCAAATATAAAAAAATATACAATTATGAAACAAGAAAATGCAATACTTATAATTCGTGAGAAATAATTAATAGATTAATATGACAACAAAATTATAGCAAAATCTGTTTAGGGTGATTTCATAAATTTTTCAAACAAAGAGGTTTTAATTTTTCTTTTGAAAACAGATATTTTCTGTTCCATTTTAGTTTCCGGACTAAGATCATTAAATAATATTAAACCACGACACAGAATATTATTAAACCTAAGGTTAGTTCTATAGCTTTCGACAAAAAAATTTAAGTTTCTTCTAGTAGGGTATGAATGAATATCACTGACAAGAATGATTTGTTGATTATGTTTAATAATTCCCCATTTAATTTTAAACACTAGCAGAAGAAGTTCGTAGTCATGAATGACAGTTATTGGAAGTTTCTTTTCACTGTAAAGAAGCTTTGTTGGAGGCAAGGGAGGTAATATATAAATAACTTTAAAGTAATTGTTTTAGTTTAATAGCTGCCGCCGAATTCCAAATAGGATTTAAATATAATAGTCTTGGATATACATATGCAAAATAAATAGACCATAATGTATCCATGTTAACAAAGTCTCTTGACCTTTTTATTGCAAATGTGTAGGGTAAAATCTTGTGTTTTACGGTATCAATATGTGAATGTCAATTAAGTTTAGAATCTATATCAAGGCCTAAATATTTTACAGTATACATGCGTTTAATTAAATTAGATCCAAATGTAATGGTATCAGGAGCCTCTGGTAAATTAGGCTTATCAAATATAACAAAATTGGATTTATCGAAATTTAATTTGAGCATATTATCGGTGAACCAAGTCTGCAAGCGTTCAATATCTTTTTGAATTTCATTATAGATAATGGATAATGATTTACCAGTATAAACTATTGCAAGATCATCTGCATAGAGTTGCTGCATGTTTCCTGTTATATTGATGTTTAAAAAATCATTTATAAAAACGTTAAATAACAGAGGACCAAGATTGGAACCTTGAGGAATACCCTTCGAAATGGCTAACAAGACACTTTTAATATCATTTATTGCAACAAATTGCTTACGATTAGTTAAATATGACCTAAAATATGATAATGATCTGGAATCAAAATTAGTCGCTTTTAGTTTTTCCAACAATATCCTGTGGTGACACAGTCAAATGCTTTTCTCAAGTCAATAAAAACAGTGACAACGTTATTACCTTTATCGAGGCCTTTCTGAATCAAAGAAATAAGCTGCATTTAGAAGCAGCCTAAGTTTTTTCAGTTGCTTAAAATTCATACCAAAGAGAATAGTATCGCAGTACATAAAGTGAGGAAACAAATATCCAAAAAATATTTGTTTACGAGATTCAGTATTTAATTCCTTACTTATTGACCACAACGTTCTTAGCATGAAGTTAATTTTTTTACTCGTGATTGGACCAAGATAAGGTTTCGTCAATAAACAATCCCAAGTTCTTAACACCATAGTAACCAGAGTAATCTACGCCTATATTCCCCACCATAACCCCCCCACCAAGCAACATTTCGTGATTTGGAACTTTTGATAATAATAGCTTAGGTTTTTGATTCGTTCATTTTCAAACAATTATAATTCGATCATTTTAATATGGAATCCACATCAATATTGATACGCTCAATACTTCTAGAAACATTGTATTTTGGAACCATCCTATAAATTTAAAGGTCGTCAGCAAATATATGATATTTAGAATGTCTATTTACTTCAGGCAAGTCGTTGATACACATTAGATATAATAAGGGACCAATAACGGATCCCTGTGGTGCTCCTACTGTCATTTTTGTACGTATAATCCGCTTACAACCCACCTGAACCTCTTGGTATCTATCGCAAAGAGAAGATTACAAAAGATTCAATGCAGAAGAACTAAAATCAAATTTGTGTAACAACTTTTCCATCAAATTCAGATGCTCAATACTATCGAAAGACTTCGAAAAATCAAATAGTACTAGCACATATATAAAGCCATCATCTAAACCATGCATCAACTCACCAATATATTTAACCAAGCAGTGTTAGTTCCATGGAATTTCCTGTATGCAGATTTGTTTTCATCTAGCAGATCATTATTATCCAAATATGTGAAAAACTACATAGATATCGAAAATAATGAAGGGTTGTCATCAGATCATGTCTGGGTTGTCATCAGATGTCTTGGATCAAGCGGCTCACTATATAAACGTGTAAAAAGGTTGTTTCTGGTGACCTTAAGATGCAGAACGAACCCATGAAAGGCGCCTCACGAAGTATAAAATATGTGGTAATCATCAAATGAAATCGGTGTGGGCCCAGGGACTAGAATAAAAATATAACAATTTATGCAAATAGCTATCAAAAACAATCTCACTTGTACTAAAGACGGTTTAATTGTGTAATAGATAATGCATTTCGTCATGACAGCGTAAAATATCGACCGTTTGCACTAACCGACTGACCAATAAAATAAAGATTGGTTAAATTTCATCCATCTACGATTTGCATAACGCATTTTAACAGATTTCGAACGATTTAATATGGAAAGGGATACAGCATCCTAAGCTTGACAACAACACTCCATACAGGTACGAATATATGAGTGAAATCAAACCAATATCCAACTGTTCAAGCTGACATTTTGTTCTACTTAATTTTATTTAGAACACTCAACACAATGGCGGAATACAACATCAAATAATAATTAGCTTTTTTTAATCGAACTCTGTATATTAAAACAAACTTAAAAAGCATTACAACATAAAAATAAAATTATATATTAATAAATAAAATAAAACAACATTTATTGTTTCCTAATACTTTTTAATATGCATAAATAAAACTATTACAATATAAAAATTGGAACGCATAATTAGAGTGATTACAATCAAACATATGCTAAAATGCAATCAACAAAAAATGTGTATTTATGTGTGTTGATATTTGTATTCATTCCAAAGCTACACTAAATTAAATAGATCTCTATAAAAAATATAATTAACGTTCATAATATAATATATGTATATTAATTTAGGATAGCTTTTATACACAATAATTATTATATGTATGACTTTATAACAATAAAAATAAATAAATAAAATAAAGTATAATTAACTTTAGTAAAAATTATAAATATATATTCATTTTAATTTTATCACATTTAAAATATTTGATATATTAATTCGTTATGTACAATTAAATTAAAGAAAAAAAAATGGAATATGTAAATATTAAATATAGGGAGATCTAATAAGAGATTTTGTAAACATAAGTTATAGTATGCCATCTATTAAAAAAAAATTTAAAATACGATGATAAATTTTAAACAAATTTCATATAACCGTCTAAAATTAGATCAACCTTTTCATAAAATTAATTAAATATTAAACAAATAAAAATCATAATTAAATTATTGCCTATGTTTTAGATAAATTTTTTGTAAGTCGTTTTTTTTTAAATTATAAATATAAGTTTATTTGGTTTTTTAATTTTCAGTTTTCTGTTCAAATAATGTATGTTTACCGATAATAATTTAGGCGATGATAAATATTTACACCATTTTTGATTTTAATTTCCGAAAGTATTGATAAAATAAATGTTATGATCATTTTTTGGTTTTTTTCTACATACGTATCATATGGCACTAAAATGAAATTCTTAGATTTAAAAAAATCGATGTGATTCGAGTATAGGCGTTGCATTTTATATTTTCAATGTTTATTTTTAAATAACGCTATATATAAAATATTTATTTGCAAAAATAGTTTGAATTATAAAAATTAAAAATATATTTTGTGTAAAACAAAGAACCTTTACATTGGTTTTAAAAGAAAAAAATTGCAATCATTTTAAACAGTCATAATTAGTTTAGCGGGTGAATAGATCAATAAGTAAAATGTGCTACGTCTTTGACAGTTATTGATTTTAAAGAAAAATCAACAAATGATTTACTTATTAAGACATATCGCATGTTAGAAGCAGTGAACTTTTCTTGTGTTAAATAGAAAAAATCAGATAAAAACTTGGTTTCATAACACGAACGAATGTAGAATAGAAGTCAATAATTTTAGTAAATTCCATGAGGATAGGCTTTTGAAGTGCTTATTATATCTCAGTTAAATTATTAAATAAGTTAAAAAAATCAAGTGACCAGTGAAAATGGTATTATTAATTTAAAAAAACAAAACTGATGAAATCAAATTAAAGAATAATCAAAGCCTCTCCGGAATTAGTTTTGAAACATAATCAATTTAGAAGATAAATATAAAATTTTGTTATGTTAATGTGCAATGTGGAAAAATTGTATTAGACAATTAAGAATATAAATATAAGATTTTGTTATGCTAATGTGTAGTTAAAAAAAAAAATGTTGACAAAATAAATATCAAGCAAAAATAAAATTCTATTGAACCGTGAATTTAATTAAAAATTGAACGAGAAGAGATTGAAACCTGACCTGGAACTGGTGTAAAGTTGGATTGTCGGGTAACATGTCTAATTTCATATTAATTAATAAAACACATTTCAAACATTCAAATAATTTATTGAAACCATTGCAAAACATTCTTCAGTAAATTCATTTTCTTTCAATAAAAAAATTCAAATTTAAAAATAACGACCAAATCTTGAACCATCCAAAATGAAGATAAAATTATTAAACACAATCACTCATAACGAAAAATTGAACTAAGAATGTATTTTTTTTAATGTTGCTAGACTTTGTTTTTGGTACACAAAAACTATTATAAATGCCAGAATCGCGATTTTGATTATTCGATTCGAAGTTTAAATTTTAAACTAAAAACATCATTTAATGTTTGATTTTAATAAATCAAATAAGTTTTTTTTTATTTTGATTCAATGGTTGTTTTTTAAAAAAAACACATTAGTTATTGCAAAAATTATAAGTTTAGTGAGAAGCAATAAATCAAATTATAATTTTAATTAAAATTATATAATAAATAAAAAAATATATAGAATTTTGTTCAAAACACGATTTAGAAAGAAATATAACAAAACTTTCTAGTTATGGTGTTAAAACCTACAGTAAAGAAATAAAAAAAAATGATAATAAAAAATTAAATTGATAATGAACAGTTTTGTGTTTTGTTGTTAATCGCCCACAGTCACAAAGTGGTATCGTTACAAAAATTGGTTGTTGAAAAGCTGAAAGTACAAGTATTTGGAAGTTATTGTTTTGAAAAATGGAAAGCATATTGACGAATACTATGTTGTAAAAAGCTGAAAGTACAAATATTTGAAAGTTATTGTTTTGAAAAATGGAAAGCATATTGACGAATACTATGTTGTGGAAAGTTGAAATTTGAAAATTATTGTTTTTAAAAGGAGAGAGCATATTGATGGAAATTTGGTTGCGGAAAGCTGGAAGCATATTAGAATTGGAAAGATATTGTTTTGGAAAAGGGAGTCAGGATCTGGTGATGACAACGAAGAATAGTAGCTGTAAGTTTACATTTAATTTTCATTTGTAGATTGTCTGTTAATCAAATAACGTAATTTTAAATTTTTCTTTTTGTGACATTCTGAGGAATGTATAAATAGATTTTCCTTTTTATAATAAGAGATTCCTATGTTGAGATTCACTTTAGATATAAACCGGCAGTAGAATTCTTTTTTTTGTTACCAAAGGTCCAAGCGGATTCACGAAGTGGCGCCGAAACAGGAACCCTTAGTAAAGCCCGTAATTTTTTTGATTTTTTTATTATATTTACTGTAAGATTACGGTATGAATTTTTTTGAAACACAAAATATATGATTTGTGTGTGTTATTCTGGCGCAATTTTTAGTATTTTTTGGCGCAAATAACTGGAAATGTTTGTTAAACCAGTTTTTTTGCGTAGTGAAAACCAGTGTTGTGATCAAATAAAAGCTACAGCCACCTTAGCTGGTGGCTGTAGCTTTTACATTAAAATTGATCTTTAAAATCTGTCTCATCTCATTTTGTGTTGTGTATTTTTGATGCTCTGCGTAACGTTCGTTTTTTTTCATTCTCTCGTGCCACCTCGAAACGACAACATCAAATTGTTTTGTTGTAGGATAAATTTTTTGAAATTAAATTAAAGAATATTTGTTTTTTATAAAGTTAATTTATTAAAAAAGTGTTCATAAAACTTTATAAAAAAAATCTTCAGCGCGTCTTTGGTTTGTGTATTGTGTGCCACCAGTCAGCCATTTTACATTCATTTCAAAAAGTTTTCTATTCATTGGCAAACAAACCATCAATAATTTGAAATATTTCATCATCAATCTAGTTAAGTATTGTGAATTACATTTCAAACTTATTGTATTTTATTTAATAAAATATCTTGGTCATTAAATTATTTATTAAATTAACCTGAAAGTGCACGTCAGAGTTGGTGACGTAATAAAATTATTACTTCACATACAGTGTATTACAATAATACAAAAATCGTAGTTGGTTTATTTTATTTCTACAAAATAAAATCTTCTAACATTTTTTATTTTTAATAAATTGTCGTGTTATTAAATAAATATTAAACAAAATGACTCCAACACCAGAAGATTTAACAGCAGAAATAAAATCATTAAAAAAACGTATTGCTGCAATTAAAGGTCGTCTAACGTATTTCAAAAACATTCTTGATAGGGAAATTAATACAATTACACACGGTGAACTACAATCTATGCATAATCGAATATAAAATATATACATTAAATTTGATGATGCCCAATCAAATCTTGACAGACTTTTACCCGACGAAATCGATAATAGTAAACGATTTAGTTTTGAAAATGCTTATGGTGAAATATTCTAAATTAATATCACTTCTAAGTGAAAAATCGAACACTAATGTCGAATTTAGAGATCAATCGCTTACAGCAAACCCAGTTGAACATAACAAGGTTCAAACTAAAATTCCACTCCCTATGCCAGAAATCCAAGTACCACAATTTGATGGCTCGTATATTTCTTGGATCAATTTCAGAGATATATTTCCAAATCTAGTTCACGTAAATGAAACAATCATTCCAGTTTTTAAATTTCATTATTTACACACAGCTATTCGTAATGGTAAAGCTTTTCAATTCATTGAATTTCTTCCACATATCCACTGCGAGAAATTACGACGTTGCATGGAAACGTCTCTTCGAGCATTATGCGAATGATTCGCGTATTAAAAAAATACATATTAAGGAGATATACAATATCAAAGCTGTTCAAGAAAACTCTGCAGCGCCTTTTCAACTATTTATTGATACGTTCTACAAACATTTTGATGCTCTGAGGGCGCTCAATGTGGATGTCGATTCTTCAAATTTATTTCTCACACATCATTTGAGTGAAAAACTAGATTCTTCATCACGACGGAAAATAGATGAAACTTCAGTCAATTACAAAATCTTAAAGATTGAAGAATTCATGAATATTCTCAAAAACCGTGTTCAAATTCTTGAATTAAATTTCTCAAGTCAATCCAGTCAGTCAAATCAATTCAGTAAAAAACCGATTATCTCAAATAAAGTGAGTCACAAAAGTAATCAATCTACAAATTTACAAATTTGGAAGTAATCAATTTCACAGCACACTACTGTCAATCAGTAAAACATGTCGATTTTGTAATGCAGCACATTCTCCGTTTCATTGCAATAAATTAATCAATCTATCTCGTGATAAACGTAAAGATCTAGTTTTGGAACTAAAATTATGCATTAATTGTTTCGGAAAAGATCATAGATTCACTGATTGCGAGTCGGGTGTATGTCGCTTATGTTATCAGAGACATCATACGTTGCTACACGTAAACAAAAATAAAAATAATCAAAATGATCAAAAATTGCCTCTTACACGGAGCGCTAATAATTTTGATAATTTGCCTCCATCGAACAATCTTACACGGAGCGCTAATAATGTTGATAGTCTGCCTTCGAATTCTGATTCGAGTTTAAAGAGCACTTGAAATTCTGACTTATCTACTATTGCTGTCAATGTGAATGCTTTATCAGCTACATCACCTACTGCAGTCTCTAACCATGTGCATAATACTGATCCTACATCACATGTTCTACTCTTTACTGCTGTCATATGAGTTAAAAGTGATTCAGGATATAGCTTTCCCTGTCGTATTGTTATTGACCCAGGCTCGATGTCAAATTTGGTGATTGAGAAATTGTGTCAAAAACTCCATGCAAGTAAACATTCGACGCACTATCCAATTTCAGGAATTCTTGGAAATGTGAGTTGCAACAACGAAACAAATGGACATCACCGACAACAAATGTAAAGTTAAATTCATTGGTACTCTTGAAAGATGACAACGTTCCTCTGATGAAATGGATTATTGGTAGGATTGTTGCTGTACATCCAGGTATGAGGTAGACTCTTATATTCGTGTCGTCACGGTACGAACGTCATCAGGCGAATTTAAACGTGCTATTACAAGAGTATGCTTATTACATATTGAAGACAAATCAGCTGATCGTATTGAACAGGATTCTTCACCAGCTCCGTCATCATCATCATAAAATTTATTTTAAGTCAAATTTGTTTTCGCGTTAAATCATTAAATTATTAGATCGAATAATCAGTTGATTATTATCTTATGTTAATTAATTGTTTTTACTTTCAATTATTTAATTCGTGAAAATGCAACAATTTAAATTATTCTGAATTTTTATAAAAAATTGTTACATTTTCTTTTATAATTGAAATAGCATTCCATGTTTTGAAAACTACGTTGTTCAAGGTGGTCGGAATGTTCAATATGTTTTAGAATTCATTAGGTGTAAAATTGTTAAAGTCATGTTACGAAAAGCGTTAAAAATAAATCCTACCTCTAGCTTTATTCGTCCTCTGTTATGACGTCATTAAAATCTGTCTCATCTCATTTTGTGTTGTGTATTTTTCATGCTCTGCGTAACGTTCGTTTTTTTTCATTCTCTCGTGCCACCTCGAAACGACAACATCAAATTGTTTTGTTGTAGGATAAATTTTTTGAAATTAAATTAAAGAATATTTGTTTTTTATAAAGTTAATTGTTCCGAGTTTTTATTTTACAAAATCGAAAATTTATACAGTCCATTAGTTAGAATCAGCGGTAACAGCCACCTTAGCTGGCGGATTGTCGGATAAAATAAAAGCTACAGCCACCTTAGCTGGCGGATTGTCGGATCAAATAAAAGCTGCAGCCACCTTACTTGGTGTGGATCACGGAAGAAGGAGAGAAACTCAACATTCATTCAATTATTTAATTTTTTTAACCTCTAAGTTAATTTGTAACTCGAAATCAAGTAGAATAGAAAAAGAGATTTTTTTTTTATAGAAGCCAATACTAGTTAATTAATTTTTTTTTGTTAAACAAGTTCCTTGAATGTTTAAGTAATATAAAATGTGCGGTAGTGCAATAATTTAAAGATAACATAACTTATTTAAACATGTGTTGGTGAATATATATATCTATGACGTGTGGTTGATTTCCTTCTAACTCTCTCTCGGTTCTCCCTGTCTCTCTACATCACTCCTTTATTAGTATTACATCCATTTATTTGTTCTTTGCAAAACAACGTTTACAAGTCGCTGAAGTGAATTGGATCTGGCCGTGAGAATATCCTGAGTCGCTATGGGGTGTGACAAGCGACATTTCCCGTGAATTCCTCACAGGAAGAACGGTTGTGTAACGTATAGAAACCAAACCAAGTTTCTAAGAATTTGGCGCCGAAACAAAATTACTGTGTTTTATAAAAAAAAATAAATAAAAAATTATTCTTTATTGGAGTGTTGAAAGCATAGTAATTTGAATTTAATAAAAAATGGGTTTCTTTAAAATGAACGCAGTCATCATGCGGTTTTGAATAAATTGATAATCTCATATTATGTTA
Organism: Diogma glabrata; assembly: GCA_963693315.1. NCBI lineage: Eukaryota > Metazoa > Arthropoda > Insecta > Diptera > Cylindrotomidae > Diogma > Diogma glabrata. The sequence goes on from OY856187.1 coordinate 349,829,293, forward strand.
CTTTACTGCTACCGAAAAAATATTGAAAGAAAATGACGACGCTTTACTGCCGCCGTAAAAATATGAAAGTTACTTTACTGTCGCTGTAAGAAAATGAAAAAAATGGCGTTGCTTTACAGTCGCTATGATTATACAGTAAAATTTCGCAAAGCCGGAACTCGATTATGACGGAAACTGGAAAAGGAAATATTCGAAGGAAAAACTAACGGTTTTACTAACTGTATTTGGGGATGGGAAAGTATGCAAGCCTCTTGTCATTGGGAAAAGTAAAAATCCCAGATGTTTTAAAAATCTGGACAAACAAAAGCTTCCAGTGAAATATTTTGCAAACGAGAAAGCCTGAATGACCGCAAAAATGTTCGAACATTATCTAGTTCAACTAAATCTCGAAATGGAACGAAAAACTCAATGCATACTTCTTTTCTTAGGCAACGCTACATCGCAACCCGAAGCCTTTCTCTCTAATATAAAACTTGCATACTTGCCGCCGAATACAACTTCGTTTCTTCAACCAATAGACAATGGGATTGATTATACAAACGGTTTAAGTGCAATAACGAAAATTGATGTTGAAAAATGTTTTATTGAAAATGGACTGCATAGAAAAGACATCAGATATTATTGGCTCAATCAACGTCTTAGACGCGATAATGTTTCTAAATTAAGCCATCAAACTGCTAAAATCTAAACAATACAAAAATATTTTGGAAATTGTGGCTTTTTCGAATCTCAATCCACTGCAAATGAACCACTGGAAAGCTCTCAATCCACACCAAATAAATCACTGGAATATACTGAAATAGAATATTTTTTGAGTGAGCTGTACACAGATGAAACATAATAGGCGGAAGAGTACGTATTGACAAAGATCTAGCTACAGAAATGAATGACATAAATTTGGAAAGTTTGATAAATCAAGCGGATTCAAATATAGGAGATAGTTCATCCGAAGAAGAACATTTAGTCTCAGAGCAAATCGAGTCAAGACCTAGCCCATTTTATGTGGAAGAAATTATATCTGTTGAAATTTCAAATATTTTGCACCGGACACTGGTTGCTATGATTTGTATGAAGCAGTTCAACAAGTGGATATCAAATTAATAAGAGTCTATTAAAATTTAAAAAAAAGTATGGTAAAACAATCTACGTTAGATACGTATTTGACATGTGTTAACTTCTGGAAACGAATTGATCATCGATCATTTTAAAAAAAATTCGCGACGTCACTATCAGAAGATTCTTTTTTGTTACATAATCCCCACTTGTTTTTTTATGATATATTTGACCATTTATGTTTAAGAACATTAAATTAATTTTATAAATATTGTAGCACTTAAAATCCATTACAATACATTGTTGATGCTACAACCTCATCAAATCGACGAAATTTTTTATAACCACGAAGACTTTTCAGCAAAAGTAAAGTTTGAATTCAAAATAAAAGAAATAACCAAAAATAGCCACGTGGAGCTAGAACTATCAACATCAAGTGCAGTTAGTCAGTGTGATCTAAATAATTGGAAAGTGAGAGTAATTGTTCTGAAAGTGACACATTTACTGATGAAGTGAGTACAACACAATTTGTTTGCCAGTGCGAACACTTTAGTTTTGAAATTGAGACATGTTTTTAATTTTTTAGCATATAGACATCAAAGATTTTCTAAAACAAAACAAATACATTTTAAATTTTTATAAAAAAAACAAACATTTTAACAACAATTGCCGCAAACATCTTGTGAAAACTTTACACATTTTTGTAAAAAAAACCATAAAATTCAAACCTCGGCATTTTTCAACAATAGCGGATCAAATTATTATTTTGTTTCCAAAAGAGATAAAGGTAAGAACTTAATTGTCTAACGTTTTATTGGTATAATAAAATAATTTATTTCAATATATTCCAGACAACTTATTACTTGCCGCAGTTAGGCAAACGCCCTGGTGGCTTATTATATTACACGTATCACAATACATTGTCTAAATTTAGGAAAGAAGGATTTACAGAAGCCGCTAAAAAATGTTACAGTAACAACAAAAACTGCCACTTTTGCCAATGAAAATACAGGTAAATAGTTTCATACATATTTTGTGTTTATGTTTTAATATTTACACCAGTCCTTTATTTTAAACATTTATAATCATGTTTATAATTTCCAATCGGAAAAATGTAATGTTATATTAGAATACAAACTAATCATTAAATTTTTTGTGGTATTTAGAATTGCAACTGGGCAACGACTCCATTCATAAAAATAAGGATAACCATACGTGGCTGAAGCATGTTAGGCGACCATTTAGTGTGCACAAAACTATTCCTCTCTTAAACTATGAACAAAATCTATATTCGCAACGTCCTCGCGTACACCTTTATTTTTTTACTATTAAAAATTCAACGAAACTATTTTCTAACTGGGACGCTACATAAAACAACATTAAAACATAAAAATATAAGTATAATAAAATGGATAAAATATAATGGATAATCATCATTTTTTTTTTCAATAATGAAAAAATATTTTTCGCTTAAAAGGAAAAGTTCACGGTTTAAGTTTCAAAAAAAAAGAAATTCATTTTGTTTCCATTTACAATTTTCAAATAATATATAATTGAATTAAGGTAAAAGAACGTGATTAATAAAAATTTAATTTTTGTTTGAATTGGAATGGAATCGTTGGTGACTTTAATATTAACTTGTTAGTGCAAAATAATGAAAATGTCAGTACCTTGACATTTATTCACAGGATTTTGTCCTACTAAACAAAATTGACCTTAAATATTCAACAAGGACTGATGCAAGATCAGCTTCAATAATTGATCATATTTTTACAGATATTTTGATGTATCAATAAGATCTATTTTTTCATGATTCCTCTCTTTCTGATCATAAAATGATTATCCTAAGCTTCAACGGTAAACCGCCGTTGCCACAGAAAAAAATTACTAAGACTATACTTGATTAGTCTAGTATAGAAAAATCTAGTGAATGGCAGAATATTCTAAATAGTAATAATTTTAGTAATCTCACTAAAAATTTCAAATCTGCAAGTTCAAAATACTCGTAAAGTTTCGGTCCCGACTATAAGTAAGCAAAAGAATTGGATGACAGCCGAAATATTAAATCTTATTTCCGAGCGTGAGATATTTTTTAAATACAAAAAAAAATTTCCAAATGATGCGTACGTTTTGACAAAGTACGAATATTATTGCAAAGTAACTAAAAATAAAATTCAAAATGACAAAAAAGTATATAATGCTCGTCAGTTTGAGAAATGCGAAGGTTCACCACGTAAGTTTTGGGACTATCTCAAGTTTTCAATTTTTAATAAATCTCCTAGTAAAACAACTCAAACTTGTCTAGAAATTAGGTCACAAATAATTAATGATGAACAACTAATTGCGGATGAGTTCTGTAATTTTTTTACAGCGTCTAGCGCGGTTACATCTCCAAGTAACACTATAAATCAATTTTGTCAGATTGGCTGTTTGCATAATAATAATTTTTTAATTGAATTTACCAATGTCTTTGAAATTCAAAAGATTATTAATAATTTGAAAAACAATTCGGCGTCAGGATATGATTTAGTTTCCTCTAAATTTGTTAAAAACTTCAAGAGTGAATTAAGCCTGCTTCTTGTAAAACTAATAAATGAAAGCATAACAAATAATCAATTTCCTGATGTTTTTTTTATTGCTGTGATTCTTTACTACAACTTTTTCAAAATATGCAACACGATCTCGATTCAGCCTATCACTGGCTTGTGCAGTCTCATCATAATCTTAATGTACCAAAACCAAGTATCTAGTATTTCAAAACAAGAAAATAAACAAAAGTGAAGGTGTGCAGTTAAGTTATCGTAGTCAAATTATTGAAAGTGTACAAAGTTTCAACTACCTTGGTCTTATGATTAGTTCATATTTTAAATGGGAACAACACGTTCATCAAATAAAAAGTAAAATTGTTCCATACATTTTTGCCTTAAAAAAATTACGCAAGTTGATTCCAAAAAGATGTTTGATTCTAATTTATAAATGCTACATTCTGTCTCATTTCGTGTACTTGAATCCCATCTGGAGTGGAACTCCCTTATCCAAAAGCTATCGATTTTACAAAAAAAGAGCTATAAAATATGTATTAAATGTGCCATTTTCTTTTCCAAGTCATCAATTATTCGTTGATTTTATACCTCTACAGATCTTGATTGAAAAAGAATTAATCCTTTTAATTTTTAAGGTAGTAACACACCGCTTAAATTTAGCATAACTCTTACCCGTTCGTATGAGATCAATGCCTACAACACCAGAAGACGCTCACATTTTTTGCCACTGGTGTCTCAGCAAATGATATTTACCCATGTTTAATGTACTACCTGCAGATATAAAGTATGAGACTAATCTCAATAAATTTAAAGAAAAAGTAACTCAACATCTAAGATTTATCCACAAAATGTAGATTTATCCACAAAATGTAGATTTATTTTTACCTTTTTTATTAATTATTTTTATTTATAATAATTTATTAAAAATTCGTAAAGTATTGTATATGTGTATGTTTATGTTTGATTTTCTTAGTGTTATTTTTATTTTTTTTTATTACTATTCTGTTAGCTTAATTATTATATTGTATAATTGAACTCTAATATACTTAGATGATTTTCGATGTAAAAAATATTGTCAAATTTTGTAATGCCACATTACAGCATATTTATGCTAAAGTGGCTAATAATAAAGAAAAACTAAAAAAATATAGAGAATACTAACTCTAACGTTTATCCATTGGACGCCGTACTTCAAAAGTGGAAAGAAACTTTTCAATAAAGACATTCAAATATATCTGACGCTCCAATTGCAACTATATTGCACGATTGGCCATTGTACAAAAAATCTTTTGCTGATATTTTGGTATGGGCGTACAATCCGACAGAAGGCTCCATATAAAGTTCAAAATTATATTTATTTATTTACAGATCGATTTTTTCATATTTACACCATAATATTGAAAATATTTTATTCAATAACTACACAATATACAATAGTAGATTGTATTACTAGTGCGAATGCGTTTTCCAAACAAGAGTTAGATTGCCGCACGACCGCAGGGAGAGATTTTTAAATAATTAAAGTGCGCCATCTTCGTTGTAATAGTAGTAATACTAGCTCGAAAAAATAAACATAAGAATCCAACTAAATAAACACATAGTAATCCAACTGAGCTGTCAAAATTGTGCACTTTGAAAAACTAAATGAATTGTTTTTTCTTGCAATTCAAATGATGCAATGTGTTTAAGTTGTTTTTACTACATGGTAAGTTATTTAAATTATTATTTTGATATTTTAGTGCTATAAAAATATTATATATAGATAGTTATATTAATAGATTCAACTACAAATCTCACATGCAGGCGGCGTGCTAACCCGTGCACAAAATATTTTGTGGTCATATGTGCGGAAAAGTAGTTTTTTCTTGTATTTTATTCTAGTACAAAATTACATATTTTTTATGCATGTGTTACAAAAAAGTATAATTCTGACATATTTCAACACTGAAGTACACGACGAAGCTAGTAAAGAACTACTCAAATATAGCAATAATCATGCAAATAATAGCGATGCGAGTAATATTCTGTATTATTTGCATAAATAAAGATACATATATTTACACAAAATAGTAAAATATGTTTTAGAAAATTATTTTATCAAAGTAGTTTTTCGAAATAATAGTAATACAATAACTTTAGGCATTGTTATTTCAATTTTAGGCATTGTTATTTCACTTTAAGCATTGTTATTTCAATAAAAAAAAGCCTGCTTATGTACAATTTTTGAATCGCAAAAGTGAATTTTACGGTTTACTCGTACAAACATTTTATTTGTTACCGCCTTTTCAACATATGTATACTAAAAAGTAAAAAGTAAAAATAAACATAAAATTATACTATTATAATTATGATCTTTAACTTTTTAAATTTTTTTTTCTGATGGTAAAGATATTGTGTGTTTTGCATTGCTATCTGCCCTAATAAAGCCTACAGCCAAAGTTCTAAAAATTGGCAAAAAGTCAAATGAAAAAATTCTTAAAAGGGCATTAATTCACGACTCCCGTGATAAATTTATTTTACGCACAAACGAATCGTAAAACAAATTTTGCATCCTAGTTATCGTGACTGAAAGTTGAACTTTGCGCCCGTAAAATAAAAGCCCGTTGTTATATAAAACATTAGTGTATTTTTCTACTTTGCAGCCCGTAAAATAATCGCCCAAAAAATAATCATAAAATTAGAACAAACAAGAGCTATTTATGTACCAAGGGCGTTATGTAGGTTATTTGGCCCGGAAAGCGAATGGATGTCACTTGATGGGCGTAATACCCAGTAACGCCAGTGGTACATACTAGATTTTATGCTTCACTAAATAAGCTAAAAAGAATGTAATTTGTTAGTCTATATTGATATGCAAAAAAATACAAATGCATCCTAGGTAGTATGCCAAGAAAATAACTATTTTGAAGTTTAAAATAATTATTTGTTGTTTGTACGTTGCTATGTAAACAAATTCTCTTAAATTTTATAGCGTCTGAAAAAACATAGTATGACATTTAAAATAATTTGATAGTTTAGGAAAACTGTATGAACATTTAATAACTAAAGTGTTGCTAAACATTTTTAAACAAATGTAAAAATCTTTTACTAGCTAAAATTGAATAGGAATTATTTACATTTTGTAGACAAAACTACAGTAAAAATAATTTTATTTAGTTTTTTAGCTTCTTAATATAGCGGGCGTTATGAATCCATAATGCCCTCTCATAACGCCCCGGTTTTTATGAATTTGTTTATATATAGTGTATCCTCGACATTATAACAACTTTATATCATTGTGAAGCATAAATAAATTATTGTATGAAGTTTATATAGAAACTCATGGCATGTTTAGTATAATTTTCAAAATGTCTAGCGAGTTTAAAAAATTCAAAAATTGATTTATTCTACAATTAAGTTGTGCAATTGTGCGTAAAACGTTGTACATATACTCAGGCTGAAAGGAAGATTACGCCCTTGGTTCAATAAAAGCTCTCGCTTAGCGTCGGGCTTCAATATGAACCGCAGGCGTAATCTTCAACTTTCAACCCTCGATATGTAAATAACTATTTTTAATAAAAAGTACGAATAATGTTGAAAATGAAATAAAACGACAAGTGAACGAGCTGTAGGAGATGATTTTTGTAGTGTGTTTTATATTTATTTTTGTGACACGCTGTACAATCTTCCTACTTTTTGATGTGAAACATCTATTGACGCGACTTAAAAGAAAAAACAAATGATGTTACGTCACGAAAAACGGTATAACAATTTTATGCCATCACGCCTAATGAAATGTTTTGAACATAGTATGTCATATTTTCTCTAAAAAAGAGTAAATTTTATAAGAATGAAAATTATTTGGAATTTTATTATTTTATTTATAATTCTGTGGTGGTGTAATACAAAAACTACAATTTCGATCATTCGGTTTGGACTTATTCGTGTGTGTATGGGTGTGTGCATGTGTGTGCATATGTGTGTGTTATACTAGGTAAAACCATCTCCCTTGCTCGTGATCCTGTTGTATTCCTCCAGTACCAACCACTTAACGCATTCCTGTTCGCAGTGCAGGGGTTGAGTGTAGTACTCTCTCGTGTATTATAATGTTGTGTTGTCGTGGTTTTGCTGCGTCGTGTTGAGCATGGCTGCTCTTCGTTCGTGTTGTCTCAGCCGTTTCATCATACTTGTGATGATCTCATTCGCCATGTCCCAGTTGTCTTTTGAGATCAAAATAAATTGCATGAGACTTTGCGGAGTGACTTGTAATTCTCGCATATGCATATTAAGTCTCCGTTTGTTTGCTCCGTGTAGGTTCGTTACGTGCTTATTCTTGAATGAGTACTTACGGTAATATCCATGGCCATGATCTGGGATTTCTTTATAATCCTATTAAATTATTATATACAGTCCCCAAGAACCGACAGGTTCAAGGACAATAACTTTTGAATAAATAAATAAAATAAATAAATCTGCGTCAAGTAATGTTTGACGTCAATGCGCTTCCTTGTTGTCCATGCTTTTAGTCAGAGATCCTTGAAGTGGAGTGTCTTGGATGAAGTCTTCTTGTGTTGGTTGGTCACTATAATTTTATGTTGCTATACGCAGTGCCTTTTGCTGTAATATCGATCCGCATCCTAATAATATTTGCGGCCATATCAGATACCGTGCGGAAACCACAGCATATGCGTCACGATATCAGTCTGTAGGTTATTTTGATATTTCAAACATAAAATGGAGTTGAAAACGTACCTGTACTCCATAAAATGGAGTACAGGTACATGTAGGTGCCGCATGCATTAATATTGATGTGCTAGCACTACTGAGAAGCTTCCTGATCGGTTGACTAGAGCCGCCAATGTTTGGCATAAACATATAAGCAAGAGCAACCCCACTCATTAGGTTTTGTCACCAACGTACATCAGGTGGTCTTTGAAATTGATTTTGTGGCAGAACAACTCCAAGATACCTCTGGTGCTGGCCAAATGTGATGATCTGTTCATCAACCTGGATATCGATGCTTTCCACAACTTTTCTGCTACTCATTAGTACGATTTCGTTTTCTGATCGGCTAACTCTAGTCCCTGTATTGTTCAACCATTCTCTAACGCTGGTTATGGTCTGGATACAGTTGGTAATAATATTCGTGATGTTTTTGGCTCAACAACAACTATGATAATGTTATCTGCATAGCCGAAAATCGTTGTTTGTTAGGGAACACGTACTCTGAGAACCATTGTACTTGTTACATAACAGTGGTCTAAGGACAGATTCCTGGTTGACTCAATTTGTTGTATTGTACTTCTTTGAACCTGCTTCGGTATCATAGATCAGAGTTCTTCCTGTGAAGTAACTAGCTATTATACGTAACAGGTTGTCAGGTACGTGCAGTTCTTCTGGGGCTTTCAGGATTTGGTTCCAGTTGGCAGAGTTAAAAGTATTTCTAACATACAGGGTGACAGCAACACAGTATTGTTGGTCACTCTTTAGCCATCTTTTACCACTCAATGCGTTATGTGGTTGTGTATGTGTGCGTTTTTAAATTTAAAAAACAATTATTTTATAAATTGTTCTATCAACTTTTATAATTCACATCTGCTGGGTGTCCCATGACAGCTTACTTTTTTTTTAAAGGCGATCGACATTTGCTTTAAAGTGTATCAAATTTTGAATTTTAACTATCCCAAAGAGTGCATATTGGTATGGATATTTATTCAAAAGTTTTTTTATGAATTGAACCTGAACTGCAACATACACAACTCAAGACTTTTAAAAGTTATTGATGACCGTAAAAAATTGAAGCCAAACTAAAGCTTTTTTTGCTTATTGAATTAATATTTGAATTAATTTGCTTATTTGAATTTGCTTAATGAATTAATTGTATTATTATTATATAATGGAATATATTTGTTTTTTATGTAACTCTGTTTTTAACGACCTGGATAAATTATTTGCTCATTTAAAATACATTGAGATACTGACACCTAAAAGCTCTTATAAATGAGCTAATGGTTGCCAGCAAACATTTACTTCATTTAGAAGTTTTGCTAGACATATGCGAAATAAAAATTTTTCTGAGTCAAACAATGGAGTGCCTATAATAAACAACATTTCCGACGATTTAATAATTGCTGGTATTAAAGACTCCCAATGAGTACATTTGCATCTACTTTACCAAATACCCAAGAATGTTTAAATCGTTGCATTCCTTTGTTTAATTTAGAAGAAATTCGTAAACAAGTTCTATTATTCACTCTCCAATATTACAGCAAACCCAGTTCACCTAGAAAGGTGGCTAGAGAAATTCAAGAAGATGTTGTAACGACGGACTATTTCCAATTTCAAAGAAATTCGCTAATAATTTGTTAATTTATTTTCTTCAATCGTAATAAGCGTAGGAACATTTGTTTGGGCTACTATATTTTTTTGTTTCAATTAATAATTGACCTTTTTACTTAAACGTCAGCATGAAATGTTAAAAATACTTACAAATATACGGAGACCCATAGTGAATTTAAATTAATAGAAAATCTTCAGTTTTTGTATGAAAAGTGCTAAAACATAATTTAAAAATTTAACTACAAATTGTTAATAACATTTATACAAGTAGTATGTATAAAGTGGTTAAAGATATTCCATATATTTGTGTTAAAACAATGTTTTTTGGTTGCCCGTAGTGATGTTTAGTTATAGTGCAAAATCTTTAGTTTTGTATATGAAAAGAGTCAAAAAACAATTTAAACTAGTTAAAGAATAAACTAAACTACAAGTTAATAATAATATTAATACAAGGGGAATGTGTAGTGATAATTAATTAGGATATCACTACTATTTATTTATGTTGCAAAATGTATCGTTTGTTTGCTTGTTGTTTATGATAAAATAGTTATAAAATGTAGTGATAACGTTTGCGTAACACTACTGTTTATTTATATTGCAAAATTTAACGTTAGTGTGCTTGCTGTTTATGGTAAAGTCGCTTTATGTCACTTAACATTGAACTAAAACTGTTTGTAGCTCACAATAAAACCACTTGAAATATTCTTATTTTATTAATATTATATATATATAACTTTTATTTTATTTCAATTTTTCTATAAAGTTTTTAATTTTAATATTTATTTATTAAACTTATTATTTTGGCACAAAGCACTGTATTTATTTGCAATAATTTATTTGCAATAACCTTTTTTTATCACTAAATTAAATTAAAAGATTTTTTATCACTAAGGTTAAATTATTTAAATAAAAGTTGACGGCTAATGGTCATAAAAAAACAAATTATTAATTGTTGTTGTTTTAGAATTTGACTTGTTAACGGTTGTGTTTTTTTTAAATTTTAGTCACGGTTGATGATTACTTGATTTCGTAACGGTTGAATATTGACTGACTTTTTAAAAACTAATTCAAAACTCATCAGTTTAAAATTCTGGAAGGGCAATTGTTTTTTCATTTTCATTGGTCAATTTCCATACGCGACATAAAAACAGGAAACTTGTATTCATTTACATGGCTTCGGTTTAAAACAATTATTTTCATTATAACTGAATTTTGCTGAATTGCTCTTTAATTAAATGCAATAATTGTTATTTTTATTGTATTAATTGAAGTGCATTTACCATGAGTTTTATATTTCAGAATACAAATTAACTCATATTTTGAAATAAAAGGTGAACATAGGTTTCCGAATTTATGGATTTATGCTATGAGAAAACAGCTGCAAGATATAACTTCTCGCCACTATTTGTCATCGCATAAATCTGTATCACTATAAATGTTTAAATTGGTTAAATGTATTCAATAAATTATGTTAAAGTCAATATTTTTTGTTTATAATAAACCCAAAAAAAAAACTTGACATATGTGATCACTATCAGTATACCTCGATTCTGGTTCTGTTTATTTAGCGTATGGTTTTTGTTGTGACACATTAAAAATTAAACTTAAAATAGGTAGATTCTTCTATGAAATCTACCTAAAACAAAACATGGATACACATTAAATAAACTTACAATCGATTTGATTGCGCGTTTTTTAGTAAAAAAGTAAAAAGTAAAATATTTGAACATTGGGCAGTACATTTGAACATTAGATGTTTACATTGAGCGAGTCTATCCATGCTACTACATCGGGAGTTGCCAAATGGATGTCTGAGATGTTGCCATTGTAACGTCGAATTGGGCACACAGTTGCAATGTGTTTTATGGTTTGTTGTGGAGCGCCGCAGTCACACTCAGGGGACTCTGAAATGCCCCACTTGTAGAAAGAATCAGCACAACGTTCATGATTCGTTCTTATTCGGTTTAATGTAGTCCAAGTATGACGTGGTAAACCGAAACCAGGTTTGGCAGAAGTTGGGTTAGTAATAGAAAGGCCAGTTGTGTTATAATGATGCCAGGAGGTGTCCCAGGCATCCAAGATATTAAAATTAGTTGCCAGCAGGTTGCTGGCAATTTTATGTGGAGGCTTTCTTGACTTCAATCGACAACGAGTGTGGTCACCGTAATATTCGTGCAAGGGTAACGTGATGTTGTTGGTTACCTTTTTATGTTCACGCATGAGAGCATGCGAGCGTCTGAGTGCAGGTGGAGCGATATTGCTTAACACAGGGAGTAAAGGTAAAGGGGTGGATCTGGTTCTGGTTCTGTGAGAAAAAATGAAGTGGAATGGAATTATTATTTATATGCAAATATGCAAAAATCTCATTTAGTACGAAATCTCATTCCACGAAATAATTCCATGCAACCAGAATCTAGCTATAGCTGATTTGAATTTCGAAAACCTTAAATAATTGTTATTTGTTGCAAATCAAGACCGTTTTTTGTTGTCTTTAAGTAGTTTTTAATATATTTGCATTTTTATTGGTTTTGCAGTAAATTTTAATATACAATTACTGATTTCTAATTATCATTAGACAGATTATAACGACGTAACGACAGATTACATACAGAAATATAACGAAGTAACGACAGATTACATACAGCAATATAACATTGATGTTAACATAAGTTTATTGAATATATTTCACAAATTTATACACACCACTTGTATTAGTATTAATAATAATTTGTAGTTTAGTTTATTATTAAACTATTTTGAATTAATTTTTGGCACTTTTCATAAATAAAACTGAAGATTTTCCAGTAACTAAACATCACTACGGACAACCAAAAACATCGATTTAACATAAATTAATAGAATATATTTACCCAGTTTATACATAATACTTGTATAAATGTTATTAAAAATTCTTAGTTACATTTTTAAATTAGTTTTAACACTTTTCATACAATAACTGTAGATTTTGTATTAACCTAAATTTACTATGGACCTACCTAATTAAAAATTAACTATTTTATCTGTCAAAATATTTTAAGGAAAATACTCAATACATTGCAAAACATGTTTTGCATAAATGATTGTTTGTATTAGTGGAAATTGCTTGTTACAGTAATGGAGGGGAAACAGAAAATCTATGATATGTGTATATAAGCGATCAAATTGTTTAAATCAGATGATCAGTATATAAATTTAAATCAATAAATCAGTAGTGGTTTAGTAATTAATTAAAAATGAAACAGAAAAGATTATTATGTAAATTAAAATCACCAAGTATCAGTAGTGTTATGATATTGTGATACAAAAAAAAAAAAAAATGTATGTGGAAAAAAAATGTATATTCTTTTTATTAAAATGTTCATAATATTAAATTTGTTATCTTAACTTGTTTTTGAAATTGGTGTTTTTTATTCTAACACTCTGGTGTTAGTTTTCGTTTGTTATTATAAAGAGTTAAGAGCATTTTTTAGAAATAACATATTTTTGTTGTTCGTATAAGAAGGCGGCTTCGGAGATAGCGAAACCGTTGTTTTTGCCACTCCGGTTATTGGAGCAAGTTAAATCGATGCTGGCTGACAAAGACGCAACGGATGTAATTGAATTGGATGCTCAAAAATTGTGTTCAAAAAAATATACCGTTGTAATGACATCATCGTTTTTATGGAACATCAAGGAAATGATTTAATTCGATTTAGTATTATATGTCTGATTGTTCATCGTTTGAATTTGATCATCGTTGGAGAGATTAACATAGTGAATTTGCATTCTACGACGGGTCTATGAATGACGCTTTATAGCTTGGAAAAGTGGTTTTTGGAATGCAATTTGTTAATTTGTGACGGCCTTCAATCAACATTTGTTCCCCAGAACTGGTTTTAGAAGAAGACAACATTAAAGAAATAAATTTATGTAAGCTCTTTTGATTTGATTTATAGAATTTTTTTGTGATTTATTTTTATACTGCTAAATTATTTTCTCTGTTAGCTAATTAATAGTTTCATTACATTATTCAATATGTGATTCTGTGATAAGGGATTTGCAAGTGTTATTTGTTTGTCATAGATTCAGTTTTCATATATGTTTTGAATATTACGGTTTAATATTATAAATTCGTTTTAAAAGTCCAAAATTACGTAACATGGCGCCGAAACAGGGACCTGGGTTCTTTGTAGGAGATATAAGTTGATAAATTTTTTGCGCAAATAAGGGCGTTGTCAAACCAGTTTTTGGCGCAGATATCTGGCGCAATTTTTTTTTATAAAACCAGTTTTAGTTTTTGTGTTACAAATGATTTTTGATTAAAACCAGTTTAGGGTTTTTTATTATGAATTTTGTAAATTTTGAGTAAAACCAGTTTGGTTTTAAATATTGTATTTTTGTTTGAATTTTTATAAAATATATAAAATAATGTACACTGTTAATTGTACAAATTTATAAAGTTTTTTGTGAGGTATATTTTTAGAATGTAATATATTTTTTTAAATAAAATTTCTTGAAATGGTAGACCTAAGAAGCCATCCATGGGGCTTCTGTCATGAGTCAATATAACAAGACCCTAATACCTAATTAGTAAACTTAATTCTATTACGCAAACAAATTATTCCAATAAATTCGAAACAACATTAATAATAATGCATCGCGACATAAACAAAATATTGAATTTTCAATATTGGGAGGTTTGAATAATAATTTTATTATTATTATTTAAACTGGGTTACAAAAACCAATGTAGGAAATTGAATGTTTTGTTCTATTTTTCGTTGATTACAAAAATTGGCACAAATTAGTTATATTGGTCATGACAATTATGAATTATGATTACTGGTAAAATAATTATTATATAAATAAAATAAAGACACTTCAATAGTTGAGTTGTGCTAAAATATTTAAAGAAGTGAGTTGTTTTGTTAAACTTAAATGGTTGAGTTGTGATTGAAAATTTAAGAAAAAGAGTTTTGAGTTAAGTTTGAAAATTTAAATAAAAGAATTGTAAAACACCAGTTTAAAACGAGTTGTTGAATAACAAGATCAGGATCAGAGATCAAGCCAGTAACGTAAGTTAGACATTTTAAAGTGAGTCGGAAAACTAATGTATAAATTTAAATAATGATTTAGAATTCAAACATAAGAAATATAATACTAATTTAAATAAAAAGTTGAATTGTTTCTAAGTTGTTTTCATAAAT
Organism: Diogma glabrata; assembly: GCA_963693315.1. Lineage (NCBI taxonomy): Eukaryota > Metazoa > Arthropoda > Insecta > Diptera > Cylindrotomidae > Diogma > Diogma glabrata. The sequence continues at coordinate 349,844,393 of OY856187.1, forward strand.
TAAAATTATAAAGTTTGACAAAAGATCTATTATTAGTGAGTTTTATATAAATAAAAATAATAAAAATACAAAAAAATTTAAATCGTATAACGAATATTTAAGTGTTATTATTTGATGCACAAAAGTTTTTGATTATATTGACTGACACTCAACACCTCGACCACAACACTTCACCCCTTAACATTGATGATGTTCTTAGGTCGCCTCTGTCCATTATGGACATGCGATCGACAGATCATTGGTTCTCCTCTTCATTTCGAGGAAGTTTTCTGGTGTCAAGGAGTGGCTACTGCTGTGTTTGTACTTAGGTACAAACCAGTAGTACCATTCCTTACTCAGGACTTCTTCAATGGAATATTATATATTGTATAACCAATTCATTTTTTTGTCTGGATTAGGGGCTTCATCCCATACAATTTCAATATTAGCTCTACTTAAATAATCATTAGTTTTTGAAATAGAACAATGTCTATGGAGTTTAAGACTTGAAGTCTGGCACTCGGGAGCGTTCTCCAGAAATGGCATTAGTTCTATTGGTAATTTATTTTTAGGTTGAGGAACCACAACTGGGTCAGTGGAACTTAGGTCCTGTTGTGGTTGCCTCTGATAAGATTGGGAGATCTCGTTTAGCATTTAAACATAAAAGATTACGTTCGACCCTAAAAACGAAAAGCTCGTATTAGATTTTGAGTTAGTGATAAAATAATTAAGAAACAACAACAAAACAAAATTAATTCTGTGGTATTATAGTTAACTATAGTGTAATAGGCTATTGAAACCAAACTTTATTAAATAATAGAAAAAAAAATGCATGCAAATCAAATCATTATTTTATAAAAACATATGTGGTATGTACTAAAATAAAATGAAAATTGATAACAAAAAGAAACAAAACAATCCATACTGTTTGTCTGGCGATCCGCCGTTAGATCATTTTTTCTTTCCAATTGAATTATGTGAAGTGTTGTTGTGTTTTTGGGTTGATGAAACTATTCGGTGGAGTTCTCAGGGAACTTACCTGTAAAAAAAATATAAGTAGAAGAAAATGAAAGATAAACTAATATACGCAAGAGGAAGTGAAACAAAGAAATAACCGTAAAGAATTATTTCTATAGATTCAACGTCATCTGGAATATCAAATGCTTACACAAATATAGAACGTAGGCTTTGAAGACAGCATTTGAAAACCTAAATATATATGTGTATATATTTATAAATATATGCAAGTTGGAAATTGTCAGGAAGGTGGAGACTACAGTAAGAAAGGGAAAAGGAAATAAATTATATAGCGAGGAACAGAATTAGATGGGGAGATTGCTGAAACACAGTGAATTATATATTAGTCAAGGGACCGGGAAATTTTAACCAAAAAAAAAAATACGACCACAGGATCCACCAACATCCACCAATAATTAAGTTCTTTTTATTATTTTACTTTAATATACATATTATTATCAGAGTTAGATTAGATTATAAAAATGATAGGCTAATACATTTGGTATAAGAGATTTCAAACTCTACAACTCGTCTGGAGGATTCTTTCCCGGCTAGTTTCTTTTTGTTTGTTTAGACTAATTGTGAAATAAAGTCCAAGTGGCTACAGTGTAACATATTTATTAATGTATGGTTTTGAAGAAAACTTTAAAAATATTCTAAACTGTAAACATATCTGTCAATATGCAAAAACGACTATAAAAGATTAAGCTAATTTTATAAGAAATTCATTCATTAACAGTGAATTTAAATTAGTAAAACTTTTAATAAACTCGGATATGTAGGCTAAGTCATGAGTAATCCAATTAGATAATACTATAGGTCAGGTAATACAAAGAACCAGAATTTTTTAGGAAAAAAAATACTTAGAAATAATCCACTTAGCTCACATGCTTATTCCCTTACGGTTTGTTATTATTCCTTTCCAACTTCGCCTGACCATCTCAAACATAAATTAAATAACGTTTTCCTAACAGCTGTTTTTAATTCAAAAAACTTAAAGAATCAAGGTAACAATCACATATTATTTTCTTTTGTTGAAGAATCAAAAGAAATTAAAGAAACAGGAATTTTAATTAAAAGTTCAACGGGAGAAAAACGAGTTCATTTTATACTTGGCCTATTCCTGGGAGACAATTTAGGTCTAAATGGCATATTAGGTTTTAAAAAATCGTTTTCTGCAAAAAGTTATTGCCGACTTTGCTCTTGCCAAATAATAGATGTCGAAATTTATGCATAGAAAATCCTGAACTCATTAGAACAATAGACACATATAACAATGATATAACCAAAAACGATAGTTAAGAAACAGGTATAAATGAAATATCTATATTTAATGAATTGAAATCATTTATGTTGTTCAGAATTTCGATATGGCAAAAATTTTATCTGATCTTATGCACAAAAAATTCTTCGATTTAGATACTTAGTTTGCGGAAGCAAGGTTTCAATTATAAAGAATTAGAAATAGGCAACATGTCACCCAAAATTAGGATTGAAGATAATAAAACACTAAAATTTAAAATGACAGCAAGAAAAATGTGATGCTTTGTGCACTTAAATAATTGGAGATCTTGTTCCGTCTAATGATGAAACTTGGACGTTTTTTACAAATACGTTAAAGATGTTGGAAATTATTTTCTCATCTGAGTTCGATACCGAAAAGGTATCAACTTTACAAAATTTAATAGTAACACACAATACAGAATATAAAGACCTTTTTAATGAACATTTAAAACCAAAGTTCCACTTTCTTACTCACTATTATACCGTTATTAACAAATCAGGACCGTTAAAATATTTGTGGGCTATCCCGCTCGAATACAAACATGACTTTAAAACATACCTGTCAAGAAAACATACAGTGTCAAGAAAAAATGTCCCTTTAACAATTGTCATGAAGCATATGTTCCAGTTTGGCTAAAATTTATTAAATAATAAAACTTTTAATCAACTTTATTCGTCAACAGGCCACCTATTAAATGACATTGACACTATTAATTTTGATTTGGTTAAATCGCATATGGATAATTATAATAGTGACAAGGAATATATTTGTTATACTTCTGTAAATTTTTGCGGCACAATTTTTAAAAAAGACTTTTATGTAGTCAAATCATTAGAACTGGTATTTGCATTTTGAAAATTGTCGAACTAATTCAAGTAGAAAATGGAATAAACATTTTATGCAAACATTTAAGTGCTTAGTAATCAGTATATTGACCATATAGTGGGTTATTTAGTTATAGGTGAACTAAATATATACTCTCTTTTAAATATAAACGAAATCAAACAGTCGCCAATTCATACTTATAAATTACCAAATGGTAATGTTACGACACGACTAAAAGGATGTTTTTAGAAGTGATTCATTTCATTTTCAGTATTATTTGTATTTTAATAAAATAAAATCAGTATAAAATCAGTTGTTGTGGGAACAACATTGATTTTATTTTTCTTTATTTTAATTTTGGTTTTTGTTAATTCAAAAAAAATAATAAAATAAATGATTCAAATTTAAACAAGTTTCAGTTTCATAAATAAGTAAATAAATAAATAAACTGTAAATATTTACATATATGTATATGTATATATATATATATATATATATATATATATATATATATATATATATATATATATATACATATATATATATATATATATATATATATATATATATATATATATATATATATATATGGGTAATTCTTTTATAAACCGAACACCTTTCTGACAGACCCATTTTTGATTTGGCTGAAATTTTTTAGGGGTTTTTTATCGAAAAAAAGATATACGTGTAAGAGGATTTTTTTTTTTGGGAAAATAGAGCTGTTCTAAATTTCGAGAATTCCGTGATTTTTGGCTTGACGACTTATTTTCAAAAACTCATAACTTAGGTTTTATAGAAGATAGAAGCTTTTTATTTTTTTTATTTGAAAGTTAAAAGATGGAATTTTTAAAAATAAATTTTTTTAACTAAAGTTATTAACAAATTCCTATTGTTATAAACAAATAAAATGTTAAAATTAAATTTTAAACATTGCCCTACCCATGAAATTAGTTTTTAATATAATTATCGTATTCAACGTTCAATTTCCTATAAAAATAGTTATTTGTGTAACTAGTGTGCGAAATGATACTTTGGTGTTCGAGAATTAAATTTTTTGACGAGGCGTCAGCCGAGTCAAAAAATTATTCGAGAACACCAAAGTCATTTCGCACACAAGTTGCACACAACATTTTTTCTACAACTCTTGCATTTTATTATAATTAATTAGAATCATATTTTTATATCAAAATACCTATGAGAAATATTATTTGCGTTTTCATTAAATTAAATTTCGTTGTTATGGAAACAACAATGTTTGAAGTCAATAAAGTTTTAAATAGTGACATTTTGATATAAGCTCTGCGTTTGTGGTAAAAAAAGTGTTACTTAAAAATAATGGAATTTTGTGAAAGTGAAGATGAGTTTTCTGGTACCCCACCGGAAATAAAAGATTCGGCTAACTCTGTTATTTCTAATCTTCTACCAGAGAAATCGAAGCGGCAATATGAGAAGACATATGGTCAATTTAAAGATTGGTGCGAGATGAAGAAAGCTATCGGTCGTACCAAAACCCGACCCCTCATCCTATCCTTATATACCCAGAATTTGTCAATCTTACCTCACGCCTATTTTCTTAAAATCAAATCTCAATTTTTAATAATTAATTAAAATAAATTCGTTAATATAAAAAAATTTATCTGATGTATTATGTTATGTTAAATTTATAAATATATTGCTGATAGTATTGTTATTGTTGTTAATATAGTGTATGGATTATTTTGCGTATTTGTTAAGTCAATCTGAGGTAATTTTTTTGGAGTTAATTTTACTGTTCCTAGGTAATTGTAATGTATTGTTTTGTTTAGGTTAAGAGATTAATTCAATTAGCAATAAACCTATTTATATTAAGATAACTATCTCGTGCCTATTTACTGTATAATATAAAATCAAATCGAATTTTCTTCGTATTAAATATATAAATTTAAAAACTATTTAACGTATAATTTTATTTCTTTGGTATTTTTTGTATTAAATTTCTAGATATTACGATGTGTGAATTCATAGGATGAGAGAATATTTCGTTAACATCTAAGTCAACATTCTAATCAACATCCTAAGTCACGAGTGTAAAGTCATTATTGATTGTTGCCAATCAATGCAAAACTTAATATCTGACGTAAAGTCAATATGTTGTTATATTTTTGGTTAGGAAATATAGACAACATTAGGGGAATTTTTAATTTCAGATTGGTTTTTGAGAACAATTAAGCTTAAGTACATATTGGAAATCATTTGAATTTTGCAATTCGAAATAACCTTTTCATTTTCTCTAAAATTCCTTTAGAAAAAATTTTGTTGTGTTTCGTGTCAGGATTTGAACTACATTCATCAGAGACACATTGTTCAAATTCCGTGTGTCTTACACAACTTAGCCAAAGCGGCGATGACGAAACATATTTTAATTTTGATGTTCAGGTAATTTCTAAACTGAAACTTCATCATTTTTCATATTTACTCAAGTTGAATTTTTCATCTATGATTACATATTGAAAATTGTATTTCTTTGGTATTTTTTGTATTAAATTTCTAGATATTACGATGTGTGAATTCATAGGATGAGAGAATATTTCGTTAACATCTAAGTCAACATTCTAATCAACATCCTAAGTCACGAGTGTAAAGTCATTATTGATTGTTGCCAATCAATGCGAAACTTAATATCTGACGTAAAGTCAATATGTTGTTATATTTTTGGTTAGGAAATATAGACAACATTAGGGGAATTTTTAATTTCAGATTGGTTTTTGAGAACAATTAAGCTTAAGTACATATTGGAAATCATTTGAATTTTGCAATTCGAAATAACTTTTTCATTTTCTCTAAAATTCCTTTAGAAAAAATTTTGTTGTGTTTCGTGTCAGGATTTGAACTACATTCATCAGAGACACATTGTTCAAATTCCGTGTGTCTTACACAACTTAGCCAAAGCGGCGATGACGAAATATATTTTAATTTTGATGTTCAGATAATTTCTAAATTGAAACTTCATCATTTTTCATATTTACTCAAGTTGAATTTTTCATCTATGATTACATATTGAAAATTGTATTTCTTTGGTATTTTTTGTATTAAATTTCTAGATATTACGATGTGTGAATTCATAGGATGAGAGAATATTTCGTTAACATCTAAGTCAACATCCTAAGTCACGAGTGTAAAGTCATTATTGATTGTTGCCAATCAATGCGAAACTTAATATCTGACGTAAAGTCAATATGTTGTTATATTTTTGGTTAGGAAATATAGACAACATTAGGGGAATTTTTAATTTCAGATTGGTTTTTGAGAACAATTAAGCTTAAGTACATATTGGAAATCATTTGAACTTTGCAATTCGAAATAACTTTTTCATTTTCTCTAAAATTCCTTTAGAAAAAATTTTGTTGTGTTTCGTGTCAGGATTTGAACTACATTCATCAGAGACACATTGTTCAAATTCCGTGTGTCTTACACAACTTAGCCAAAGCGGCGATGACGAAACATATTTTAATTTTGATGTTCAGATAATTTCTAAATTGAAACTTCATCATTTTTCATATTTACTCAAGTTGAATTTTTCATCTATGATTACATATTGAAAATTGTATTTCTTTGGTATTTTTTGTATTAAATTTCTAGATATTACGATGTGTGAATTCATAGGATGAGAGAATATTTCGTTAACATCTAAGTCAACATTCTAATCAACATCCTAAGTCACGAGTGTAAAGTCATTATTGATTGTTGCCAATCAATGCAAAACTTAATATCTGACGTAAAGTCAATATGTTGTTATATTTTTGGTTAGGAAATATAGACAACATTAGGGGAATTTTTAATTTCAGATTGGTTTTTGAGAACAATTCAAATCCTGACACGAAACACAACAAAATTTTTTCTAAAGGAATTTTAGAGAAAATGAAAAAGTTATTTCGAATTGCAAAATTCAAATGATTTCCAATATGTACTTAAGCTTAATTGTTCTCAAAAACCAATCTGAAATTAAAAATTCCCCTAATGTTGTCTATATTTCCTAACCAAAAATATAACAACATATTGACTTTACGTCAGATATTAAGTTTCGCATTGATTGGCAACAATCAATAATGACTTTACACTCGTGACTTAGGATGTTGATTAGAATGTTGACTTAGATGTTAACGAAATATTCTCTCATCCTATGAATTCACACATCGTAATATCTAGAAATTTAATACAAAAAATACCAAAGAAATACAATTTTCAATATGTAATCATAGATGAAAAATTCAACTTGAGTAAATATGAAAAATGATGAAGTTTCAATTTAGAAATTATCTGAACATCAAAATTAAAATATGTTTCGTCATCGCCGCTTTGGCTAAGTTGTGTAAGACACACGGAATTTGAACAATGTGTCTCTGATGAATGTAGTTCAAATCCTGACACGAAACACAACAAAATTTTTTCTAAAGGAATTTTAGAGAAAATGAAAAAGTTATTTCGAATTGCAAAATTCAAATGATTTCCAATATGTACTTAAGCTTAATTGTTCTCAAAAACCAATCTGAAATTAAAAATTCCCCTAATGTTGTCTATATTTCCTAACCAAAAATATAACAACATATTGACTTTACGTCAGATATTAAGTTTCGCATTGATTGGCAACAATCAATAATGACTTTACACTCGTGACTTAGGATGTTGATTAGAATGTTGACTTAGATGTTAACGAAATATTCTCTCATCCTATGAATTCACACATCGTAATATCTAGAAATTTAATACAAAAAATACCAAAGAAATACAATTTTCAATATGTAATCATAGATGAAAAATTCAACTTGAGTAAATATGAAAAATGATGAAGTTTCAATTTAGAAATTATCTGAACATCAAAATTAAAATATGTTTCGTCATCGCCGCTTTGGCTAAGTTGTGTAAGACACACGGAATTTGAACAATGTGTCTCTGATGAATGTAGTTCAAATCCTGACACGAAACACAACAAAATTTTTTCTAAAGGAATTTTAGAGAAAATGAAAAAGTTATTTCGAATTGCAAAATTCAAATGATTTCCAATATGTACTTAAGCTTAATTGTTCTCAAAAACCAAAGTATAATTTTATGTTTACCGTATTGTGGAAAATAATTTTTCATCCATTATATGTTTATTATTTGTTATTATATATAATTCATATTAGGTTTTCAAGAAGTTCATTAAATTTAAAGATTTTAGTATGTTTAGTATGTACAATCAATTGTGCAATTTGATGACTATTTAGTTTTAATTTTTAGTTTGATGAAATTTAATCTTTTAGGAAATAGTGTTGAAAGTTAATTTTTTTTATACTTTTAATAATTATATATTAAGTTCAAGGTAACTTTTGTTATGTAAACAAAAATAATTTTATGAATTTGAGTAGACTACATTAAATTTTATATTTAATTTTATATTTTACATATGTTTTTTTTAGATATGCAGTTATAATTGAAAATTTGGAATTCTTATGTAGTAAATATGTTGTATTCAGATTACTTAGAGTAATGTTATGTTAGTTTTTAAATTTTTAAAGATTCGTATAAGTTTTGTTTCTATTTGAGTATTAGTTTTTTTTGTTTCATTTATTCATACTAGCTAATTCTTATAACTTGTGTGCTAATCTTTTAGAATAGTAACATTTAAATTTTTTTTGTAAAAACACGTATCAACTTTACAAATCTTACAAGATCACATTGCAACAGTCAAAATGCTGAGAGTAATCACCGAGCACTTGATGGTGGATGAATTGCAGGTTGAGTGTGAGGTCCGGTGTATCCCTGGTCACACAATTATTGAAGAAATTAAAAACCTCACCGATTGTCTGTCTAAAGAATCAGATGGAAGTTTAGCTCCTCCAAGTGAAATACATTTAAAAGCTTCAGAGTGTCCAGAGGAAGAGTTTAGTCTTTGTGCTTCCAAACTTACTACACTTACGCGTGTGCTGAAAGATACTGTCACGTTGAGTGATGACATCAAAATTAATAAGTTAGAGATTACAACTTCGCGTATTTGGCATATCCGAGGACGGTTACACCGTATGAAAAGTTTCACTGGATCCAAAGCTTGCTCGTTGTTAGAGTGGTGTGACATGTTGTCAAATGGTTTACAAGAAGCTCTTCTTCAAACAAGCTTCCTAGGAAACCAAGTCGTCACAATCCCAACCCAAAACAAAGTGCTGGACAAATCTCAATCAGTAGATGAAACTGCCAGACCTGTCCGGAATACGCCACGTGTAGCTAGCCCGTATGATAATAATATCCCAAATGGTTCCGCCATAGATAAAGTCACCCGCCTCTCTCTCTGTTCTACATCAGAATTAGTCATAACTGAAATACCAAGTGTTTCACCGACGAGCGAGAAAATCTGCTGTCAAGAATCTAACGAGATTTCGTTCTTCCAACCAGTGATAAACTATTCCAGCCCTACGAGCATCAGCAATGGTAGCTCTCTAAATCAATTAACCTTGCAAGAGCCAAACGAAATCTCTCGTAATTCCACTAATGAGCTTGATGTTTTATTTTCCGAGAATTTCACTATGAAAAAGCGCCATCAATTAAAATCATCTGTTGGGCTTGATGGTCCACATGCCAAAACTCTAATAACAAATGTTTTGAAACGCCTATCTTTCTTTCCATGGCATTCCAAAAATATACATGCAACTAATTTTCGAAAGAAACATTTTCCAAATAACAAAATCCGTTTCTGTTGCTATAAAATATTGAGCAATCGGATTCGATTAAAGAAAATTGCAGGGTTATATTCGAATAAAATTGAACGAGCTCAGTATTGTTTATTACGGCTCATGTTTTTAAAACAACGCTTTTCATCGGACAGCTTCGCACATAAGCTGTCGAAAATACAGTTTTCTTCGATAAATAATCAGTTGATAATCTCTGTAGTCGTGAAAACTTACAAGGAGTGGCGACCTGGGTGTACAAACGTACCAACGTACAAGGAGTGGCGACCTGGGTGGTCTTGTTAATAAATTCTCTTTCCCACTTTTCTTCTTTTGTTGTTTACTATATTTCAAATTTTTTTTTTTTTCGTTTTCCTTTCCAACAATTTCACAATCGTTTTAATTATTTAAACTCAATTTTATCGGCACTTAATTTGGCCTAAGTCGGTCACATTCATATTTATTTTTTTTTGCGTTTCAATTGTTTCCAAATTTTTAAGTACCAAATTTTATAATGTTAACTCACACGCCGCACATTATATTTACGATATCGTTCAAATCGAAATTTTATCTAGGGAAGACTTCACCTTCTGTTGGTGTTGTTGTAATGTGAGGGCTATATGAGAGCTCTTATCTTTCAGGTCGTGTGGTACGTCCCCACGATTGTGCCGGATGGAAAATCTTTCCTATCCATCTTCTTTCCATTCGTCACATTTCCCCATTCTCTTAATTGGATATTATTTCGAAATTATAAAAAAACCGCCTTCAAAATTCATCTCAAATCTATTTGTTTAATAAAAATTGGTTGATATTTTACAAACAATAAAATTTGATGGAAATAATATTTGCATTGTATTACATTGCAAATTCATTACACAAAACGAAGGTAAATGAACTAATTGACGACACATGAATTATGTTAAACTAATTAATGTGTCGATATTAAGTTTCATTACCCTTGGTGTGTAAGTAAATTGAATTTTATTTGATTGTAATTTGAAAACCAATCAAATTACAAATTTTGTTATATTATTTTTTAATTAATTGGCAAAAATTTTCCAACACCTTTTTTTTATTTTTACTAATTGAATAAAAATTTTATTGCTTTAATCGGTAGTCAAGTCAGGAATTCTGAAGTGGACAAATGTTTCACTTGGATTCCTCAGTAGTTAATAAAGTGTGTGTTTTGGTGTCGGTACAATAGGAGTCGAGTCTGGAATTTTGAAGTGGGCATATGTCCCATTTAAATTCCATTATTTTTTTAAGTATTTATCGGTATCGAGTATAGTTTGTAGTACATATCGGTTTTAGTTGTGGTTTTGTAGTTTTGTAAGGTTTGTTTTGTTTTGGTGGTGTAGTGTATGCATTGTGTTTTGTGCAGATAAATTGTCCTATTCAATTTAAGAAAAATAAATGAAAGAATTTGACAATAAAAGTATGTTGTAATTAAAGAAATAATATAATAAGAAAAAAAAACACCTAAAAGAAAACAATTTTAAAATAAAAAAGTTAGTGGTTAAGGGTATAAAACTAAAACTGTTAAAGCTAAGATACGTAATTGTATAATTAATAAGATATGAGTATACTATATACTACTAGTTAATGTGCTCGACTGTTTGAAAAGGATAAATAAAAAGTAAATTGTGGAAATTAAACAACATTAATTCCTGTGTTTCAATTCAACATTAATTCCTGTGTTTCACCAAGAAGCCTCCAGAGTAACCAGTTGATTTGCAGCAAGGTCTTAATAAGTATATCGATTCGGAGCTGTCTGAAGCCTCCAGAGTAGCCAGTTGGTAGCAAGATTCATATTGGAATATCGGTGCATAGCTGTCTGAAGGTATGGGTTTTTTATTTATTTTTGTGGTGTTAAGTATAAATTAAATATGTGTTAATTTCAAATCCTTGTGGTGTGAGATGAGGTTCGTCAAACCTCTGGGTTTCCTTCCCATTCCCTCCTCCCCCTACGTTAACTGGCCCTTTTTGAAATGAATTGCCTTCCCATTGTTGTTTTCTTAACCGTCGTGGTTTTGTTGTATTATTTTATTTATGGCAGTCCCTTACATCGAGATGCGTGTAGCCAAACCCCACCCCAGTCTGAGCAAAAGTCGTGGAATGACTGCCTGTGGCTACACAAAAACGCATCCCGATATTTGTTATATTTCCGGCGGGTTATTTTCAGATATTCGGTTGGGTGAAAAACATAGTTGTAGACGTTTCAATGTCTCAATTAATTTGAATTTCATGGACAATCTCTTGTCTTCCGATGTTCGGAGGCTATGTCAATCACCCAGCATCTTTAATCCCAGCCTGCCGGTTATAGTGCCGCATACTAAAAATTATATTCAACGCACATTTACAGTTTCCAATTTGGACTATATAAATCTTTATCGAAAATATTTAAGTCTTCGGCCAAAAAATGCCAGTAATCCACGTTTGTTCGTTAAATACCAAAACAATAAATGTATTAATCAAGTTGTGGGTATTAATACGATTGGAGCAGTACCTTCTTTGATAGCAAAGTACTTGAATTTGACAAATCCTGAAACTTACACTGGACATTGCTTTAGGAGAACGTCCGCTACTTTACTAGCTAATGCAGGGGCCGATATATGCAGTCTGAAACGCCACGGAGGATGGAAATCCTCGACTGTGGCCGAAGGGTACATTGAGGATTCAATCCAGAATAAAATATTGATTTCAAATAAAATATTAAATTGTGAAATTAACAATTCTGCTCCATCAACATCAAAAGCAACTAACTTTGCAATTCCAGGATTAAATATTGGAACATGCAATGACTGTACCATTAATATTAATTTTAATAAAAATTAGAATATAAGTTTTTGGTTTTTGATATAATTTAATAAAATTAAAATGTACCATAATTTTTCGAATTTGAATTAATTGGAGTTTCATCCTAAATCACCTTCCCTTGTCTAAACTCCTGATTGTGTCACCCTAGTGCGCGAAATAAATTTTAACCTTAAATGAAAAAAAGTGACACTTCGCAAACTGACATAAATGCGCAAACATCATCTTTTTTTGACAGTTGTAGAAAAAAGTATTTTTTTTTAATGGAGAAATGATATTTACTGTTAGAAATAAATTAATTTATCGAGTGCGGGACGTCAAAAAATTCCATATATGGGCATTCTTTTACATACCGAACAGATTAGGACAAAATGTGACTAAGACATTTTTGATTCAGCTGAAAAATTTTTTACGGGTTCTATATAAACATAACGATATACTTGTTTGAGGATTTTTTCTTTTTTTTTTTAGGGGAAATAGCGGAAATTGCGAGAATTTTGTGATTTTTGGCTTGAAGACTTGTTTTCAAAGATTCATTACTTCGGTTCTGGTAGAGATAGACACTTTTTGTCTGTTTTATTTTAAGAAATAGAGATGCAATTTAAAAAAAAAATGTTATTTTTAAAAATTATTAACAAATTCCTATTGTTATAAACAAATAAAATGTTAAAATCAATTTTTAGTCATTATCTAAACAAAAAAAAGAAAGTTTAGTATGACCACCGTATTCTACGTTCAATTTTCAATAAGAAACGTATATTTAATTAATGGAGAAATAAGTTTTACTGTTAGAAATAAACTAATTTATCGAGCGCGAGACGATAAAAATTTTTATAAATTTTTGTCGTCCGGCGCTGGAAAAATAAGCTTATTTCTAACAGTAAAACTCATTTCTTCATTAATTAAATATACGTTTCTTATTGAAAATTGAACGCTGAATACGATGATTACACTAAACACTCTTTATTTATTTTAGATAATAACTAAAAACTGATTTCAAAATTTTATTTGTTTATAACAATAGGAATTTGTTAATAATTTTTATAAATAACAGTTTTTTTTAAATTGCATCTCTATTCTTTAAAATAAAACAGACAAAAAGTGTCTGTCTCTACCAGAACCGAAGTTATGAATCTTTGAAAACAAGCCTTCAAGCCAAAAATCACAAAATTCTCGAAATTTTAGAATCGCTCTATTTCCCCTAAAAATAAAAAATCCTCAAACAAGTATATCGTTATGTTTATATAGAGCCCGTAAAAAAATTTTCAGCTGAATCAAAAATGTCTTAGTCACATTTTGTCCTAATCTGTTCGGTATGTAAAAGAATGCCCCTATATGGAATTTTTTGTCGTCCCGCGCTCGATAAATTAATTTATTTCTAACAGTAAATATCATTTCTCCATTTAAAAAAAATACTCTTTTTATAGGAAATTGAACGTTGAATACGATAATTATATTAAAAACTAATTTCATGGCTGGGGCAATGGTTAAAATTTAATTTTAACATTTTATTTGTTTATAACAATAGGAATTTGTTAATAACTTTAGTTAAAAATATTTATTTTTAAAAAATTCCATCTTTTAACTTTCAAATAAAAAAAATAAAATGTTTCTATTTTCTATAAAACCTAAGTTATGAATTTTTGAAAATAAGTTCAAGCCAAAAATCACGAAATTCTCGAAATTTAGAACAGCTCTATTTTCCAAAAAAAAAAAAAATCCTCGAACACATATCTTTTTTTTCGATAAAAATCCCCTAAAAAAAATTTCAGCCAAATCAAAAATGGGTCGGTCAGATTTTGTCCAAATCTGTTCGGTTTATAAAAGAATTACCCATATATCTTGTGTATACTTACAATTAATTGTGTACAGTGCATTTTATTGCCAAAAGTTTTCCTCTTATTGTTCATTAAATAATTTTTCGCGATGACAACAACAAAATCAAATATTCTGAATATTCGATTTTCTTTCACAGTAGTTGTGTTAACGTATCAAGGTCGGAGATTGAGTTGATCCTTTCTTCCCATCAAATTATTCTAAAACAATTAAATAAGTCATCAACAACTTAAAAGGCTAGATTTAATTTCCATAAATTCCCACGATATATATTAAATAACGAAATCTAAATAACGTAAAATAATATTAAAGTTGATGACATTACAGAAATAAATTTAAATAAAATTTATCGAAATAAATATAATTCCTGCTGAACGAGGCAATTATATTTATTTAATATATGATTGACCGATATTAACTTTATATAATAAATCGATTGATAATTGGTTAATCGATTTAATTATTAAAATAAAGGTAAAACTAAGAGGGGATAATAGTGGAGAAACCCTTTACCAATTTCACTATAAATTGAATGTAAATTATAATGAAAAAGTAATTAATAAACTTATCTGAAAGTTTAAAGTTTTAGTTTTTCTTAAACCTTTAACTGGAAGAAAGTCTGCCCAATAGGCCTCAGTCTACGGGTTAAACATGGTATTTCCAGTTACAAAGACTTTCTTCCCATCATAAATACAAAGATAATAAGTGGACGCCGAAGTATAGTAGATCAACGAATAAGTCCACCATATGGCGACCTAGAAACAACGAACCTGAAAGGCCACAACGAAATTTAACAAAAAAAAACTTGGAAGCAGCAAATAAGAATACACACAAGGTATGGAAAGACAAGAAAAAGAAACACTACAGGAACTACTAAAGGACCCGAGAGCAGGACCACGCCCAATAACTATAGAACAATACAAAAAACGCAACTGCATACAGATTAGAAAAACAACTAAGATCCAAGAAACCAAGATAAACGTAAGAAGGGGAGGCAGAACTCCGACGAAACATTGCAGAATGTTACCGTATGATGAGCATCACGAAGGGTGAAGAAAGGGCAGAACACCACCGTAGAGCTCAAAAATTGAAACAAGAAAAAAAAAGAGCTGCTCAAAGTAAAGAAATCTAATAAAAAAGACGCTATAATTTTAAAATAAATACAATCAAGAAATATTTATAAAAACAAATATTATGTAATTTTCATAAAAACAATTAGCATGTAAAAATAGTAATAATAATTTTTTTTTCCATAAATATAAGTTTACACAAAAATTGTTAGTGTAACTAACGTTAAAATAAATACAAGAAAAAAAAATAAAAATAATAAATTTTCTTTTCATAAATATAAGAATAAACAAAATTGTTAGTATAAAGTTAAATAAACAAAAATTTTCAATAAATAGCATTTACGCCTAAGAAACACAAAATACTATATATAACTTAAAAATTTAATGTTTACGCCTAAATGCATGGTTAGTATTGAACGTATATAACTTAAAACTAAAAATAAAATGAAAATATATATGTCAATAAATAAATGAATTTCTTTAGGTCAGATAATGTAATAATAAAAAACAAATTATTAACCTTGTATTATGTATGCTAAAAATGAAAGAATATATGTCGAATCGAATATTAAATGTCGTTCGATTGACATAATTATAATT
This sequence comes from Diogma glabrata, assembly GCA_963693315.1. Lineage (NCBI taxonomy): Eukaryota > Metazoa > Arthropoda > Insecta > Diptera > Cylindrotomidae > Diogma > Diogma glabrata. Next base: position 349,860,496 of record OY856187.1, read on the forward strand.
TGTAATTAAAAATGATTTTACAGTAGAAATAGAAACTAAGCGAAATATTTTATTTATAAAAATTAAGATATATGTATATTATGTAACCGTTACTCAAATTTTTTTTTAATAGATAGTTTATGTAAAAAACTATAATTTGTTTTAGAGTAATGAGAAAAATAAAGAATTTTTTTTACTAGATAGTTTATGTAACAAACTACATTTTATAATTAAGTAAATGTAATGAGAAAAATTTTTTTAATAAGAAACTATATTTAGTTTTAAATAAATATAACAAAATTTTTTTTTTGAGTCTCCAAAAACGTGGAAAGAGGGACTTTGGGAGTTCATAATTAAGATACCCAATAAAAATTGAATAAAATAAAATAGCACTTTTAATATTGTAACGATTCACAGTAATGTAAGGAGATCAATAAGTAGCACATTTCAATAGATACCGGAGATGATATTTCACTCCTTTATATTAAAAGAAAAATAACAGACGATACTTATAAAATGATTGGTGTAACGATGAATCGCACACTTTAGGTACGATTATAATTAGATTTAGATGACGAAAAAGGATATCAGCACTTCCACATAAAAAGATAGTGTAATTTTAGACGAAGAAATACAAGATGGTGTATTTATAGCCCTCAGGGATCACTGGTCTGATTAGACCGTGATACGGGACTTGGCGAACCCGAGGTACCTGAGCTATAGTGGGCTCTAGCCTGCTATTGCAAACCGTAAACCTGTTGTCATGTCTAGCGGGAACGGGGACCTTGGCTTAGCCGCCCGGGTCGCGGGAAGGTGCTCCCTTATTAGCACCCCCTGGTGGGTACACACTAGAGAGGACTCTTGCAGGGTCAAACCACAAAAGTACCATCCTCTGGGCACCTGTCGCCCCCAGTTGTATATAGACTTCTAACAGGTATAGACGAAGGCCTGTTGGTGACCTTTATTGCGTCTAAACTCGTGGGAACAATATGGATAAATATTTTAGTAACCTTTCAAATTTTTTAAAAACTTTGTTTTCACCTGTTTATTATTTCTTACATCCTATCATGAAATATTGGCCTATGTCATATTTTATTATATGATAGGATTTATTGTTTAGTTACCCATTTTTAAAAAAAATTATATTTAGATCAAATGACTATCACATTTGATAAAAAACTTTTTAAAAAACACATCCAAAATATTTGTGGATTGAATGCCAACCGGGACGCCGTGCAACATCATCTCGAGCACGACCAACCGCATATTCTTTTTCTTACAGAAACACAAGTTTCTGAAAACTATCCCTATGACGTAACACTAAATCCCAAATATAGGCTTGAATCAGCTTTTAAACTCCATCAAGGTGTATGTGCATACATTCATGAGAGTGTTGCATATAAACGCTTTCCAAATTATAAAGTATATGGTGATGGCTACAGTACAGTAGTATTAAAGGTTTGTCTACCTGAAATTTCTTTTTTCACAATAGCTCTATACCGGTCCCCAAACAAACATAATCCCAATTTTTTTAATGACTTGACTAATGTTGTCGACGAAATTAGAGCACAATTTCAAAGTTGTGAGGTTATCGTTACCGGTGACTTCAACGTCCACAACAAATCGTGGTTGGAATTTTCCAAAATGACCGACGACAACAATGGAAGGCAGGCAGAAATATTTGCTGCATCGCACGACCTGACGCAGATTGTAAAAAGCCCAACTTTCACTCCTCGTAATGGCGGTGATAAAAGTTTTCTCTTAGACCTTTATCTCACATCTATGCCAGATATTACGAGTGTCAATGTCGATAAGGGTAGTATTGGAAATTCTGACCATTATCTAATCACATCAGTTATCAAAACTGATTTGCTACAAACTAGAGTTCCCAAATCCCGTAAAATATTTCACTTTTCAAAAATGGACACCAATGGTCTCCGAAGTTTTTTTCAAGGTTTCCCTTTTGATCGTCATTGTTTTTATACTGACGATGTAAATGTTTCTGCTCAAAACTTTACTGAAACCATTCAATTCGGTATTGACAAATTCGTTCCCTTTTCAATAATGAAACCCCAACAAAAATATTTGTTTTCGAAAGCAGCCAAATTGGCTCTTAGAAACAAACGTAGATTATTTAATATTTGGATTCACAAAAAGAACTCTGTTAATCGATCCCAATATTTAAAGGCTAATAAAATATCAAACCAGATAATCGAAAACGAAAAAGCAGAGATTGACAGAGCGAAAGCGGCAAAACTTTCGAGTATGTCAATTTCTGACAAAAGTTTTTACAGTGCCATTAATTCTTTAAATTGTGGTACTAAATCTTCTATCCCTCCTATCATTGATGGTGACTCAATCATTACTGACCCTGCAAGGAAAGCTACATTGTTCGCGGAACGCTTTGCTTCAAATTCAACAGTTTTAGAAACTCCCAAAGAAATACCCCAAACCCAGTCTTCAGGAGTTAATATGAAACAATTACATTTCAAACCCAAAATTGTCGAAAAACTTTTAAGGGGGTTAAACAACAACAAAGCTTCTGGTCTGGACAACATTCCTCCTGTTATTCTAAAAACATTTTCAAAAGAACTTGCACCAACCCTCACCAAAATATTTTATAAATCCTATAAATCTGGTATTTATCCATCCTGCTGGAAGTTGGCCAATGTCCAGCCTGTCCCAAAAAAAGGAACGAAATGTGATATTTCAAATTATAGACCAATAGCCTTACTCCCAGTCATGTCTAAAATATACGAGCACTATATTAATTCACACATATCCAAATTTTTGGAAGACAACCATTTGATATCTGACAGCCAATACGGTTTTAGAAACAAAAGATCAACAACCGATCTATTGAACTATGTGGCACATATTTGGAATAGCATACTTGAGAAAGGTGGTGAAACGTACGTAATCGCATTAGACATCTCAAAAGCATTTGATCGAATTTGGCATGCCAACTTGATCAACAAGCTCGTTGCGTACGGTTTTCATCCCGCAGTCGTGAAGTTGATTCAAAATTTTCTGTCTAACCGATACATCTCGGTATCTATAGATGGCTTGTCTTCTGAGTCCAAATTAATTAACGCTGGTGTACCCCAAAGCTCAGTTTTATCTCCCACTTTATTTTTAATTTATATCAACGAACTGTTGCAAATCACCAGTAACCCAATAAATAGTTTTGCAGATGATAGTACACTGCACAAGTCATTCGTCCCCCTATCTTCAAAGGGTAAAATGCATGAACGAATAAATCCCGTCCGGAGAGACGCTGCCATAAATGTAAACGAGGACCTAAAGAAAGGCGCCGATTGGGGTGACAAAGATTTGGTCAATTTTAATTCCACCAAAACACAGCTATTGATTGTTTCCAGATCAAAGACCGAGTTTCCCAACGATATTTCAATTAATATGTGTGACGACCAAATACGCGAATGTGAAAGCATTTGTTTATTGGGAGTCACAATATCCAATGACTTACTCTGGAACGATCATATAATGGCCATGGCAAAGAGCGCGTCAAGAAAACTCGGCCTCCTCAATAGATGTAAAAAATATTTTACTCCGCATCAATTACTCCACATTTATAAGTCCTATATTCGTCCCTGTATGGAGTATTGTTGTCAAGTTTGGGGCGCTGCATCTGTTACTATCCTGGCTCTTTTGGACTCTGTTCAAAAGCGAGCTATGCGAATTGTTGGTGATCGAGATTTAACATTAGGTCTTGATTCCCTGCAACATCGTCGCACTGTTGCTGATCTCGTTGTTTTTTATAAATATCGTCACCAGCAGTGCTCGGATGAAATCAGGTCCATAATGCCTCAGACATATGTTTTTCCCCGTTTTACTCGTCAATCGGTGTGTGCGGGCGGTCGAACTGTCGAGATTACTCACTGTCATAGTAATAGAACGCAAAGAGATTTCTTTGTGCGTACATCGTACACATGGAATGCTTTGCCCGAATCAATAGTCTCGAGTGCTTTCAATCCACAAAGATTTAAAAAAAGCGTCCACCTATACCTCAAGACGCATGTTGTTGTGGGACCTACGTCTTAAAAGGTATCTATGTGTTGTTGTGACACATTTTGTAATTCCTACTACACAACACTTCTTATTATAAAAAAAAAAAAAAAAAAAAAAAAAAATACCAAAAAGGCATCAACGATTTAAAGATCACAATTCGTATTAAAAATATCAACTAACAATCTTCGAAGAATGTCATCCATAGCACTAGCTGGTCTAGCAGCAGAAGCATTCTTATATGTCGATGACATATTTATATTCGGGTGTAGCTTCAAAACACCACGATACGAACCTGATTTGAACCTTAGAACGAGAAAAACGATTAGGCCCAATGTATACAACAAAATAAAGAATCTGGAGAAAGAAAGATACACGCAACCGTTAGAAGAATTAAAAATCGAAACTTGGATAATACAACAAAATTAATTGATGAATTACGAGCCACGCCATAAACTTTTTTAGACCGTACGCCTATGGGAGAAAATTCACAGTGGTGACAGACCACAGGCCATTAGTGAGTCTGTTCACGCACAAAAATCCGTCATCAAAACTAACAAGGATCAGGTTAGACTTATCTGACTATGATTTCCAAATCATTTATAAACAAGGAAAGATGAATGCAAATGCTGACGCATTATCTAGAATAGAAGTAAACTCAGACACGCTTAAAGCGATGATACCGACATCCACGGTAAATACAGTTAAAACGAGGGCTATGGCAAGAAAAGAGAATTACAAAACAGAGGAAAACACCGCAGAGTTGAAAACGAAGTGCACGCTGTATTCATGGAACTGCACCTCTATATCTGAAATAAGAAATATGAGAACCTTGTCATTCGAAGATAAAGAATCACGTGATAAAATAAAGAAAAAATGTATTGACTACAATGAAAATAATGATAGTTTGCGAATAATTGAATTGAATAAAAAGAATAAGAGAGGAATCCTAGTAATATATAGTAAAAATCCAAGTATCGCCTTAGGGAATACACTGGAGAAGCTGATATTGATTATGAAAAAGGAAAAAATAGAGAATCTAGCGCTAGAGATTAATGATAGTATATTCACACATGTAGATGTGAATAAATTTAAAAATGAATTCAATAAGCTGCAGCAGAAGAATAATAAAGAAAATATGCAAACAAATTTAAAGATAATAATTTATGAAGCACCTCAAAGAATTACAGATAGAAATAAAATGGATGAATTAATAAAAGTTTACCACGATACACCACACACCGGAGGACATGCAGGTGTTAAAAGAACAATTAACAAATCAAAACAAAAATACGTCTGGAAAAATATGAGTAGAATGATAAAGAATTATGTACAAAAATGTGAATCATGTGCTAAAAATAAACAAATTAGAAATGTTAAGGAAAAATTAACCATAACCGATACACCGACAACAAGCTTTGAAACAATTTCAATGGACTCAGTTGGACCATTGCGACTTACGGATAGCAAAAGATATATTCTTACGATTCAATGCGATTTAACGAAATACATTGAAGCGATACCGATAGAAAACAAAGAAGCAAAAACAATAGCCGCTTTGGCTTTGTTCGTAGAAAAATTCATTCTAAAATACGGTAATTTTAAAAAATTAAAAACAGACTTAGGGACAGAATTCGTTAATGAATTAATGAGAAATGTATGTGCATTCTTTAAAATATCCCATATAACCTCGACACCATATCACCATGAGACACTTGGTTCTATAGAGAGAAACCATAGAGTGTTGAATGAATACCTTCTTTCATTCACGAGTGATTATAACTGGGAAGAGTGGATTCCATATTTTGTGTTTTGTTACAACACAACACCACATACAGACACCGGGTACACACCGTATGAGTTGATTTATGGAAAGCTAGCAAGCCTTCCATCGGACGAGAAATTGACTAATGACGCACCAATATACAATTTTGATAACTACGCAGAAGAATTAAGATTTCGCTTACGACAGGCTCAAAGCAAAGCGAAAGAGCTTCTAATAATAGCAAAAATAAACCGAAAAAATATCTATGATAGAAACGCGAATCCGATAGACATAGAAAAAGGTGATTAGGTTTGGTTAAAAGTAGGTGAAAGAAAAAAGTTAGACTCACCATTCGATGGACCGTATGAGGTCATAGAAATATTAGAAAATAATGTTAAGATAAAAATGGGCAATAAAGAAAAATGTGTACATAAAAACAGATTAAAGAAAAGTTAGAATTAGTTAAAATTGCCAAAATAATAGTTAAGTAATAAGAATTAAATAGTAAAATAGAATAAAGTTATATTACTTGTAAACAATAAAAATATGTAACAATATCTCCAATAATTAAGTATAAATAATATCAAAAAAGGTCAAAGTCATAATAACAATGAAAATTTATCTTCAATAAATTTTCACTTAGGTGTGGGGATGTAACATATGTATGACTAATCTAATTGACATACATTACATATATTATTCTTCCCATCAAATTATTCTAAAACAATTAAATAAGTCATCAACAACTTAAAAGGCTAGATCTAATTTCCATAAATTCCCACGATATATATTAAATAACGAAATCTAAATAACGTAAAATAATATTAAAGTTGATGACATTACAGAAATAAGTTTAAATAAAATTTATCGAAATAAATATAATTCCTGCTGAACGAGGCAATTATATTTATTTAATATATGATTGACCGATATTAACTTTATATAATAAATCGATTGATAATTGGTTAATCGATTTAATTATTAAAATAAAGGTAAAACTAAGAGGGGATAATAGTGGAGAAACCCTTTACCAATTTCACTATAAATTGAATGTAAATTATAATGAAAAAGTAATTAATAAACTTATCTGAAAGTTTAAAGTTTTAGTTTTTCTTAAACCTTTAACTGGAAGAAAGTCTGCCCAATAGGTCTCAGTCTACGGGTTAAACATGGTATTTCCAGTTACAAAGACTTTCTTCCCATCATAAATACAAAGATAATAAGTGGACGCCGAAGTATAGTAGATCAACGAATAAGTCCACCATATTACTGCTGATAACGCCAAAATGAAGTCAGAAATTAGTATTTTAAAAACCACAGTTAACAACATTGAACAGGGTGCTTTGCAAAATTGTATCGAGTTGTATGGTTATCCGCATGTACAAAATGATCGTTTAAAGTCGTCTGTCATCTGGTTTTTTGATACAGTTTTGAATATTTAATTGGATGATACAAATATACATAAACGTTTTTGGAGAAAAATAAAAAGCGATTCGTCGACTGACAATCTTAGTATTGTTAGTGTTGAATTATCGGATATCGGAATCAAAAACAATATATTACGAGCTAAACGGAGTCCGTGTTGTTACCGTACCATTAATAGTAGTTGTTAAAAGTCTAGATAACAACAAGTTGGCGTCTGAAACTAAGGACCCTTTAACCTTATTAACTTTATATACCGTAAGGATGGTGAGTTATTTCGAGTTATTTTGGAGCGAGTTCTGTTTTTTTTTGAAAACCAGTTTAGGTTTTTTTTATAAATAATTTTTGAAATTGTAACGCAAAGTGGGCGTTGTCAACCAGTTTGGGGTTGTGTTAATGTTAATGTTAGTCGGAAACCAGTTTTGGTTCTTCGTGTTTTTTTTTCTGAATAATTTTTAATAAAACCAGTTGGGTTTGTTTTCGTTTTATTAAATAATAACAAATATTTGAATATTTAGCTTTTAATTAAAAACCAATTTAGGTTTTTTTTGGAATTCTTTTTTGAATTTTTTGATAATTATGTACACAATTAAACACCAAGGTGTAGCGGCACTTACGAGTGTAGCTATATTATACTTCACGTATCCCACTATAACTTTTTATATTAATAAACAGTTTTTAACTAAAACAAAAGATATCAAATTCCAAGCGCTTGACGCAGCAATTCTGTTATTTCGATATATTAAAAAGAAGAATATATATATTTCATTATGTGTTGTGCCGCGGTTAGTGTAACTAGTTATAAAACTTTTATAAATAAATATTAAATGTTAACATGAGTGTGTGTTTTATTCAATATAAATATAAATCCCGGAAAGTATATAATATATGGCGACCTGGCCACGGGAGGCGAATGCTGAAATAAAAAAACAAATTATTTTTCAAACTACCAACCGCGAGCGGATTGTTAAACTATAACTAACACCATACAATCCAGTAACCATAATCAACAACAACATCAATTCATCATACCATACGGATTGTGAAACAACGCCCAACATAAAACGCATTCAGCAACCACAATACAGATTGGACGATGCTAACAATCAAACAGATTCCTGTTGTTCGAGAATGAATCAAAGCATAGTCAGATAGTCAGGTACAAAATTTTATTTTATAAAGTGCAAGTGAAATATCATTATCATGTGCTAAACGGAAAAAAAAATCCAATTACATATACACGTATTCGAATTTCTTTTATATACACGTACAAATAGAGATTGTATCACGTAAAATTCTCATATAAAACCCATTCATATAAAAATTTTAAATAATAATTTTAATACTAATCTTTCAAATAAGATAAAACCTAAAGTAAACAAAAAAGAAGAATTAAGAATTATTTAAACTAAAATCTTTTTTACACTCCATCTCTATAAGAATAAGAAAAAGAAATTTTCTATTTTTCTTTATACGATGTGCAACTCAAAAGTTGACGCACCGATTAAAACAAAAAACGAAAACAGCGTAATTCACCTTGAACACTTAGAAAAAATTAACGCATTGCACGAGAAGGTAGACAACCAAACTACAATATTATACTACAGTGTAGTAATAATCAGTATAATTTTATTCCTAACATTTCTCTATATTGTATATAGAATTACTTTATTTTTTTTTTTTTATTAATTAGTTAGACATGTTTAGCATTTTAAAAAAAATAAGTGTACAAATAACCCGTGCGGTTACACAAGAAAATTTAAACCAAGTTGGAAACAACGTAAACATATAGATTTTTATAAATAATTATAATTTTTTCTCCTTAAAAAGATTGATAGTTAATTACTTGTTTGATTAACAAATAAATTCAAAAAATTCTAATTTCTTATTCTAATTTAGAGAATACGTTACGATTCAAACAACTTATGAATTATTTTTAATGCTAACAATTTATATGAAACAGTCTCAAAGTTTTATTAGAGATTAGTTGTTAAATCTTTTATTTCAACAAGCATATTTCCATAGATAATCAAATAAAGTTAAAAAATAAAATTTTTTTTATTCTAAATAAGAATTAGAATTGAGACGTTATACTTAAGTGAATTAAGAATTATTTTGTGATTAACAATTAAATAATCTTTCTTTGCATTGTTTACAAGTAAACTTTACATAATAAACAAGGAAACAAATAAAATGCGAGTTAATTATTGCTTATGATTTAATATGATTTAATTCCATTATTATTAAATAAAACAAAAATAAAAATATAACCAGTAATTTCTTATCTACAAACTAAAACAAAATTTTGTTCTTTTTAAATGTTTAATATATTTTATGATGTACAATGATGAACACATTGGTTTATAGTCATGAACTTACGTCATAGGTTTACATTACACATCAATATGAGTGTGTAGTATCTCCAAATCAATATCCAAACACCTTCCCACGGAAAAAAATTTTGTGTTCATCGTTAACTATTCTACCTAACTTTCCTTTTAATTCCTTTAACGATAAACCCCAAATTTTTTTCCGTGGGACTGGGAGGAGGAATGTAGTATCTCCAAATCAATATCCAAACACCTAAACTCCCAAACTACCTTGCTAACACTCTAATAAATTTCAAATCTAGTATCTCTAAATATTCCAAATTAATTAATAACATTCCTCAATAATAAACAAATTGTCCAACAAATACACAACACTGACATAAACTCTAGTTTTCCATTACATCGTTTTCAATTATATATCAAAATTTCACAACCTTACATTTATTTAAACTTTTATTAAAACAATATTTTCACTAATAACCTAAATCTTTTTTTAAATTAAAGTAAAAATAAACGTTAATTTCGCGAAATTACATTACGTAATTTTTAAATAACAAAAAACTAAAGAATGGTCAGTAGGTCGTTTTCATTGCAATACCAATTAATAATAAATATCAATTTAAAATCAATTTCCAAACGTAATCAATTTAAAATTATAAACGAAATTTTTAATCAATAGCTAAGCAGTTAGTGTTCAGACAATTAACGGAGTCGTTTTGGTAGTCGGAATAAACAAATCTATTTAAAAACAGTTTTTTACAAAATCAATAAAATCAGTCATTTCTCGTTATTCATAAAAAATCAGCAGTTAAGTGAAAATTCAGCAGTAAGTTAGATAATTAATGAAAATCATACCAGTTCAGTAAAGATAATTTTTAATATAAATATAATATAAGAAGTTTTAAAATAAGTGTGAATAATATTAAGTGGGAAATGTACAAAAACTAACTAAGAAATTACTATAAGTAAAATAAAATTTAAATCTGTATAAACTACTTAACGAGTTTATTTGAACTAATCAATGTTGGTGATTGTGCTCTTAAAAGTGAGTCAATATAAAGTGAAAATAGAGTTTCAATAACAATAGTAGTGTCTCAGATTGCTATAAAACCACTACATTTCAGTTTGTTATAAGTAGTGGCAGTCATCTCAGTTGCACTACATTTTATAGTAGCTAATATTCAATACAACATCCTAACAACAAACTCATTATCAACTAAACAATAGTAGTGTTAAAAACAGTACTGCACTACATTGTCAAATAAATAGTGCACCAAAGCTACAATTGGCACTACATTTAATTAACATAGTAGTGCTATATCAAAAAATTGCACTGCATAATATTATATAGTAGTGTACGTGAATATAATTGCACTACAAGTGTCTACACTACAATATGAGTGTTATTATTGTTATTATATTATTCTTTTACGAATTTAAAACTTAAAAATAAAGGCTTGTTTTGTTTTCATTCATTTCTTTTACAAAAAACAATTATTTCTTTTTCAAATACCGAAACGATAATTAGTAAAATAGTAAAAATAATTTGCGAATAATAATAAGAAAGTGTATCAAAAATTTGAACATACTTTATGAACAATTCTATGATAAAAAACCCTTCGAATCGAAAATTCAATTCATTTTTTGCATTTTCTGAGAAGATTTACTATAGTAATATTTTTTTTCACCATCGGAAAGTAGAGATTTCAATGAACAGAAAGCATACCAACTTTTTAAAAAAGCTGATATTTTGACGGGTGAATTTTCGATTGAAAATTAGGGTGCTTTTTCGATATTAATTCAAAATAAGGTGAAAAAAAATTTCAAATCAAATAAATTACAGCGTATTTGGGACATAAAAAGGTAAGTTTTCACCAAATTTCATGAAAAAAAAATTTTTTTTGTAAAAGATAAAAATAAAAAACCAAAAACTTGGTTTTTTGAATTTTTCACATAAGCTTTGAGGTTATGTGAAAAAATGGTTAATACAAAAGTTTTAGATCTTTTTATTACCTACAACTTTGATATTTAACTTTTTTCCATAGGACTTTTAGTTTGCCGTAAATCGAGATAAACCGTTTTTTACCCGTTTTATGAAACGATGATTATTAGAGATTAAACAAATTCTTAGTACAGCTTACCATCCACAAACAATAGGTAAGGTCGAGAGAAATCATAAAGAACTAAATGCCTATTTAAGACATTACTTAAACGAAAATCACACAGATTGGGATGAGTGGATACCAATTTATACTTTATGTTATAATACAACCCCTAGCGCTTACCATGCATACACACCTGTTGAACTGATATTTGGTAAAACTGTAAATCTTGACGACATTAAAAAAACTGCAAAATCTTACAATTTAGAACAATATGCGTCACTTATCAGGCAACGAATAATAACTGCAAATTCAAGACTTAAACACATTTTAGAAAAAGAAAAACTGAAACGAAAATTTACTTACGATAGAAATAACAATAATCCAATATCACTCAAACCAGGAGACAAAGTGTACTTAGAACAAGAAGACAAACACAAACTAGATTTATGTAGGTCCATACGAGATAGTTCGAAACTTGCCCAACAATAATATAGAAATCAAATTAAATAACAGAAAATACACAACTGTTCATCGAAACAGGGTAAAACTAGCTAACTACTAGCAAAAAAAATATCATATAAAAAGATAAATAACTATTGTTTTCAAATTTGTAATTTTTGATAATCCTAGAAGTATAGAAAATATAATGGTATAAATATAAATAGAGCATAAACAATTAAACACAATTTTTGTATTTAACGTTTGTTTAATTTAAATGGAATGAATAACATTTTAAAGGCAAATAATGGATTTTTTATTCGCCTATATATTAAAGTGTTACTTTATTACTGTGATTTGCGGCTTTAAAGTATCACTTTTCAACTATTTATTTTGTCGTCATAGCTACGTCCAAAAAAGTAAAAAGCATTTGTATTTGTTTAAATTCTATGAAAAATAATTTTTTTTATCAAAGCAACCCGCAAATTCAAAATTTCATTATCCAATTAAAATAGTTGTTATCATTTGTTGTCATAGAATTTGGAAAAAATAATAAATATTTTTTCAAAGGTTACTTGTTCCACATATTTTTATTTTAAAATTTATGAAAATAAAAATGAAGATAAATAATTTTAATTTAGAATAAACAACTTTTCTTAAAATATTTTGCTTGCGGCGAATAAAAAATAGTATATGATGCACGGACGTAAGCTATTTTGGACTTAATGTGGGTGCAAATCTCGGCTAGCGCCTCGATTTGCAAACTCCACATCCGTCCAAAATCTTTAGCTTTACGTCCTAGCATCATAATGTACTATTATAAGCCTAGTTTAAAACAAACAAAATAATTTTAAGTAAGTAATTAAACTAATTTTTGTATTTAATGTTTTATTTAAACGAAATGAAAAAATTTTTTTTTAACATTTTAAAGGCAAATAATGGATTTTGTAAGCCTACCTAGTTTAAATAAACAAAATAATTTAAGTAATATACTGCAGTAATAAGTTTAACATTTTTAAAGGTAAAATAATGGATTTTAGTTACCCGAAATAAGTTACCAAGTTATTTGAAATAAGCAAATAAATCAAAATAAAACTAGTAATATAATAAAATAATTCTAAAAATATAATCAACTATAATAATAAAATTTTATATGTTAATTAACTAATAAAATAAAAATTCAATTTTAATTCATAATTTTACATTTTGACAATACTTTAACTAAAAAAAAGGGGAACGGTCAGCACTGATGAAAAAAAATATATGAAAAACAAAACTTAACAGATATGATATATTGTAACAAACTTATTTAAATAAAATAATAACAAATGTAATATAAAGAACCGAATAACTACGGATCATAATTAGAGTAGCTAACTAATTACCGAGGTAGTGATTATTCAGTTGCTTATAAAAATATAATAGAATGGTCTCGAGCAGCTTTGATAAACTTTTATAATTAGCTTTTCACTTAAAAAATAAAAAATAAAAAGGGGAAGGTGTAGCGGCGCTTACGAGTGTAGCTATATTATACTTCACGTATCCCACTATAACTTTTTATATTAATAAACAGTTTTTAACTAAAACAAAAGATATCAAATTCCAAGCGCTTGACGCAGCAATTCTGTTATTTCGATATTTTAAAAAGAAAAATATATTTCATTATGTGTTGTGCCGCGGTTAGTGTAACTAGTTATAAAACTTTTATAAATAAATATTAAATGTTAACCTGAGTGTGTGTTATATTCAATATAAATATAAATCCCGGAAAGTATATAATATAAAGGACTTCCTGTGGAAGTTTCAGTTAGGGCCTTATACTTTGTAAAAGATAGGGAAAATAAGGAACCAGGTAGGGCGCAGACCCCATTACGAAGGAAGTCACGACCGTGGGGAGAGTATGAGGCATGGCCAGAGCCAGACCCGCAACTCACCGTTGATCGGATGATGGAAGTACTGCTGGAACTGGTGTTCCAGAGACTTCCACCACCTGAGCAAACGGTGAGTGGGCAAGAAAGGAGAGGTCTCAGAGATCGGCGGCGATGGGACGAATTTAAAAACATGAAGAAGACAACATTCAAGATAAATTAATGTAAGCTTTTTATTGAATTTTAATTTATATAAGTTTTGATTTATTTTTTTACTAAATTATTTTATTTGTTAGCCAATTAATAAGTTTCTTTACAATTTCAAAGTGATTCATCATAAGAGATTTGCAAGTGTTAATTAGTTTGACGTAGATTCAGTTTTCATATATTTTTTTGAGCTTTTCGGTGTAAAATAATATCATTATTTTGTGTATAAAAGTCCAAATCAGTTCACTATTTAGCGGTAAGCAATAACAGCAAGTAGAATGTCTCACCCGTGTAAACCTACTTACAAATTTCCCATAAAAAACCAACAAAACAAAGACAAAAACTAAATGCGACAGCACCATGATTATTAAAAAAGAAAGGTGATGAGATAAATAAAACATTGACAAACATTCATTCCATTTTTAACAATAAAACAAAACGCGCTACTTAAAAATTTAAAAAGATGGCTAAAAATATTCTTGTTTCAAAATGCATTAAAGTGATTATATTATAAATCAATATGCAAAAAAATTAAAGAAAAAAAAATATAAAGTTTTTTTTTGTGATACATACGCGCTTGCTGTGAGTGATACATAAAAACAAAGAAAAAAACATCACGTGTTAATCTTTCCAAAATGGATATTTGTGGATCTCATTATTGATATAAAAAATAGTACCAAAGTTAATATTGGCACTACAGCCCAATGACATAAATAAAGAATACAAACCTTATTTCAATATACAAAGCTCTTTGTCTGCAGAAAAAAATTGTATTTATTACGGAGTCCTAGTTCCAAGCTCATTACAAAACAAAACCTTAGATATTTTACATAGACAGCACATAGGGATAGTAAGAATGAAGATGTTGGCCAGATCAATGGTCTGGTGGCGTGGAATCGATAAATCTATTGAGGAATATGTGAAAAATTGTGGCATATGTCACTTAGAACAAAGAAATGTTAAGGATTGTCCAAACGTAAGTTGACCCAAACCTGAGTTTCCATGTGAGAGAATACATATAGAGCTTTTCAATTTGGAAAGTACCATTTCTTGATCTCAGTTGATAGTTTTAGTAAGTGGATGGACATATATCTAATGAATCGTACAACAGCATCCAACGTAATATCAAAATTAAAATCACAGTTTGCGGGCTTTGGATTGCCAAAGGAAGTGGTGTCTGATAATGGTCCATCATTTACCTAGATTGAATTTGAAAAGTTTTGTACGAATAATAATATTAAATCGTACAAATAATAATATTAAATATTAAATTAAGTCACAGCCCTCCATATCATCCTGAAAGCAATGGGTTAGTCGAAAGAGGTGTACAAACGGTAAAGAACGTTCTAAAAAAAATTTGCATTCACCGGGAATTTATATCAAGGATCAAATAGTAAATTTAATTTCATACCGAAATACTCCATTAACTGTGACTGGTTATACTCCAAGTGAGATGGTTCTGAAATATAAGCCTAATACAACCTTGTCTGTATTAAATGAAAAAATTAAAGTCCATTCCAATAGAGAGAAAAAAGTAAAATTTGATTTAAATTAAAATTATTACATAATTTTGATCTTTCTCAAAAAACAATCGATTTTGTATTACAATAATTTTAGATGTAATCATGCAAAATGGAGTGAGGGGATAATTTTAAAACGTAACGATTATAATATGGAGTGATAACGAAAACCGATTATAATATGGAGTGATGGGTACACTTATCAAAACAGAAAATCTACCTTGACAAACGCTTTACTATCTTTTAGCGTGGAAAAGAATATCACAGTAGAGCAAAAGTTCATTGAAAAAGGACACACTCAAATAGAGGCGGATTCTATTCATGCTACTATTGAAAGACAAATAAAGAATAAGCCAATGTATTTTCCAAACGATTATTGCGAATATTCTTTGAAAGTAAGACAGCATCCTGAACCATACGAAATTAAAAGACTATCATTCGATTTTGTCAGAAGCTATGACAAAAATAAGATCTATCCGTCAATTCGACCGGGGAGGAAGGTCCGAGACCCCACTGTTAATAACATAAAGGTAATCAAGTATTTACTGGTTGGCGAAGTTCAAATAAAACTGAATTTTGATTCTGAATTTATTGAAATACCTATAAGAAAAAAGAAAGGTTTGGCTGTTAATAAATTGTAGGGTTTTGAGCAAAGCCATACTGCTACTATTAATACAAAATATCAAAAATGGGTTCATCAGCTTAAAAATGTTATCCCGCAGGATTATCACTCCTTTTATGATAATCTTCCCCATTCGGATAAAATGTAATTTGAAGTGATGGTGTACGTACCTTTATTTTTTGTTTGTTTTAAGAATGAAATTTATATTAATATTATACTGGAGTTATTATTCAATAAAATGATTTTTTTATCAAATTATTATATTTGATATTTTTTTATCAGTAGTAATTTCCCCTACGAGGTCGTAGGCCGAGAACTATTATCAATACCACTTGCTTGAGAAATTTTACAAAAAATTATTCGAATTTATTACCTAACTAGGGGAATTCGTTTAGAAAATTTTTTGTCATATTTTATTTCTTTATATATTTTTTATGAATTATACGTCTGGCTTACTGTGATATCAGTGAATTATTTTAAAAATTATTTGATAATTCACTGATATCGCAGTATTCACTGATATCGCCAGACGTATAACTATTTGTTATTATTAGTATTTGGCAACGCTGCTGTGGCCATCAGAAGATCAGGAGCTGCGGCCAGCAACACGATTATTACAACAAATAACGTACAGGTGGTAGTTCGAGGAATGCCAGCTGGCGACTTAGCAAATCTCAATGAATTACATCAGTTATTGATCAGGAAAATGACAGGCAACACAGGCAATGAAATCAACCTGACTGCCGCAGATCAGATGTTGAATGAATTCTTGGAAGATATGCGGATCATGCGTATAACACATACCTTCCCTGCAAAGTGGTTGGTCAATAACAGGGTTTGGAAATGCTGTCAACATTCCTTGCAAAAGCAGCAAGCCCCAATTGAATTGAACTATGCAGATGTCGAAGACGGTACTAATCTACTCTGGAATGCAGCCGTTGACAAATTTAATGAGCAAAAAGTAATTGCACCTACTATGCCAGCTGACAACTTGGCAAATATGTCGAACAAGTTTTCAGTAGATCCCTTTTGTTGTATCATAAACCATTATAGGATCACGTCCCCGGAAGAGACCAGGAACTTGAGAGAGTTGCGAAGCATTCTGACAAAAGTGGCTGGATTTACTCAGTCCTCATCAATCAGTGCGGCGAGTTGGGCTCGATTCACCCGCACAAATTCTCAGTGGGATTTCTTCTGGGACAACATAACTGTTGGCAACTCCTTATACGACAATCCCGCTAAGCTCACTAAGAACCGCTTGCTAGCTTGCGCTTGTGCCTTATTTCCAGGAGTGGACCCCACTGCGTTATTTGCTTATCCGGAGCATGAGACAGAAGTTCCGAAGAAAATAGCACAGATTTATCAGTTAGAGAAAGATTACAATGAAATCATTGTAGATGCCAATAAACCCAAACAATTATCAGATGCCAGGAGATCTACAATATCTGGAATCGTAGATTCGTAATGCGCATTAATACAGTTACGAGCAACATAGTTTGAGTCGTCCGAGTTCCTATGGCAATAAACTTAGCTCGATTATGGTACGAGACCTTTCAAATGTATTAACGAGTGTTCTCGATCCAGCATATTTTATTGTAATTGATTCATAAGCCTTTAGACAAAATAGTGAGATATCCATAAACCAATGTAAATTTGTGTGCAACTTCTTAATCCAATCGAAGTTATTTCTGAGTTAATACTTTTTACAGACATTATTGCAATATAGTTTTTAAATTATAATTAAATCGAAATTTCGCCATGATTAATATTAACACATTAACATATAAAATAAACGAAAACCACATACAATTCATTTCAGCACTAAATTATATTTACAGAAATATTTACACAACTTAAATATAGTATTTACATTAAATGAATGTGCTAGACGCACATCTTATTTAAAAGACAACCATGCAACGACTGTTAAATAAAACAAACGCAAAAATAGAATAGAGAACATAGAATGTTCTGGAACTTTGAAAATTTCACCAATCAGCGATGGCGTCATCATTGTTATTTTATTTATAAAGGTGCGTTCATACTTATGCACCTGTTAGTGCGTTCGTTTGCTACAAGTATAATTTAAATTGTAACATATGTTATGACTAAGGCTGTATTCTAAACCAAAACTTATTTGAAACTTATTTGTGGTGACTTACTTATTCGAATAAGTAACCTAAAAAGGTGACTTATTTGAAATTTTTTTTCCATAGAAAAATCTAATTCGATTTGACAGTGTCAAATATTTTTATGTTTGTTTACTAAATGATTTTAAGGAATAAAACTTCTTTTTCGATTCGTAATAAAATTGATGTAATAATTTAAAATGAAAAAAATAGTTTTGAAAACTCTTTTAATTGATCAAATCAAATAAATCGTTTTAATTAAATTTATTTTCCAATTTGCTTTTTCTTGCTGTCAAAATAAGTATGCTAAATCGTTTAGAATAGCTTTTAAATACTTATTTAAAATGGCGGTGAATAAGTAAGTCTACATAAATAAGTTTCAAATACGTCGTCGTTTAGAAAACAGCCTAATTCAATTAACATACAATACATATGTTATTCTTCCCATCAAATTAACTTAAATAATTAAGCAAGTCATGAACCAAAACAAATAACAAGTTATATAGAACAAACTAAGCTCAAATAACTAAATTCCCATAATATATTTTAAATTATGTAATTTAACTTATATAAAATTTTATTAAAATTGATGACTACAAACAAAAATTAAATAAAATTAAAATCACGAAAATAAATATATTTTCCGCTGAATAAGGTAAATATATTTATTTCACATATAATTGACCGATATTACCTGTATATAATAAATCGATTGTTAATTGGTTAATCGATTAATTTATTAAAATAAATAGAATCCTGGGAGGGGATTTTCACAGATTATAGCGGAGAAATCTTATACCAATTTTACTATAAATTGAACGAAAATTGTAATGAAAAGATAATTAATAAACTTATCTTAAAGTTTAGTTTACGTAAACCTATAACTGGAAGAAAGTCTGCCCAATAGGCCTATTGTCTACGGGTTAAACGTGGCATTTCCAGTTGCAAAGACTTTCTTCCCATATCGTAATTTAAAAAAATACAGTGGACATCAAAGCAAGACAGCTCATCAAGATACGTCCACCATAAAATGTTATTGATCAAATTGAATGATGTCCTTACATTTTAGAGAATTTCATTGGGTTAAATTAAAATAAAACTAAGGCAAACAATTTTCGTTAAAAAACATTGGTTTAAAGAATTAGTAAAATAAATTGTAATGGATATAAGAATAAATTATTTTTTCGAGAGTCTGACAAACTGAATGTGCGACAAAATATTTAAAAAAAAAGGCATTGTAACAAAACGTAACCGTCTCACATGAGTTTTTCTTATTTTTTTTCATTTTTTGGATTGAATACATATTTCGAAATATATTTTCTCTACGATCGTGCAAAAAGTGACTATTTTTTTCACTATGTACTGTGCCAAAAGTTTAATTTTTTGCACTAGTGCAAAAAGTACCTTACTAGTGCAAAAAGTTTTTGCACTAGTGTAAAAGGTACTTTACTATCGTACAACAAATAAGCACTTTTTGCACTAGTTACACAAATAACTATTTTGTACGAGTAAACCGTGAAATGCACTGTTCAATTCAAAAATTGTTCGTAAAGCATTTCTTTTTTTCCTATTGAAATGACAATGCCAAAATTGAAATTACAATGCCAAAATTGAAATAACAATGCCTTAAGTTATTATTATTATTTAATTTGAAAAACTACTTGGATAAAATAATTTTTTTTAAAAATATTTTACTATTTTGTGTAAATATATAGGCGCGTTCCATTGAAAATCAAACTTGCTCAAATTTGCTTTGATCTACTCTACCTCGAACAAGTTGTGTAGTTGAAAAGCAGTTTATTTTTCGATTTTATTTAGATCAGTTATAAACTTGTTTTGGTATTTTTAGTTATAAAATGGACCATTCAGATCTAAATATAAGCCCGACATAAATATTTTCAATAATAATAAAAATGTGTGGTTATATTTGAAATATTTTCAAATTTTTGGCGTTCCATTGGTGATCTACTCAAAAGCTGCTTTGAGTAGCTATTTTGTTCCAAAGGAACGCATGTTATGTATTATTTATGCAAATAATACAGAATCTTACTCGTACAAAAAATCTTGTATGCGATTCGGGCATAATGTACATACTTTACGGCCTTAATACATAAATAGCTATTAAAGCGCAATAATACAAAAACAAATATTATGTTTATAAAATAGATTACGAATTAAAACTTTTTTTATTCCTCCTGTAAAATCGTGTTTTGCACATACGTTCTTTCACTGTTAAACCGACATGTCGCTCCTATATGGAGTATCGGCAAAAAATAAAATTATATAAGATTATGTTGTACACCAAACATTAGTTCATATAAAAAGGAAAACGATACAAAAAGCAGGTACTGCAAAAGTTACTACAAATACATAGGCTTTTGTTGTTTACTTTGTAATATTTTTAACACATTTTCATGTTAGGATAATAAAAATAATATAAAATAAAACATCAAATTTTTTAAAAAAATTTGTTTGCAGCAACAAAACTAAAATTGGGTTGGCAATAATCCAGCTAGTGAAATATTTGTAGATTATGTGGCGCATCGTCTTCCTCAACGATTAAAACCTAGATAAGGAGTTACATGAAGACTCGTTTCTTCGTGCAAGCAATAGCTTGCTATCATCAACGAATATTCCATAACTAAGATTGAAGTTGCAACCGTTGACTGAATATAGTTCCACCGCCAGCACACCAAAGATATCCCCTTGGCTAGGAACATCTCTTTGCTATTGCGTGGTATGTGATATCTCGTATATCAATAAGGGAAGGTTAGTGGTTTTCAAAATTTTTTGGTGTTAAAATCTGTCCAATTTTTTCTGAAAAACTCAAATTCCAGTAATGTTCATTGCAAAAAAAAACAAAACAAAACAAAAATGGGTTAATAAATATGAATTTTGTGTGTTTTTATGTATTATTAAAAAATTTTGTTCTAACAACGAACAAACATAAATAAAACATTCACATACGGCAACATACGGCACTTTATTAATTTGGATGTTTACAGAACCTTTTACTTTATGCAACCCCTAATACTCTGATCTCGATTTTTTAAACAACCAGTACAAAACAACAATTTTCAAAATTTAGTTTAAATTCCGGTTTCACCGTTATTCAATACCAGGCGTTCAATGTATTTCTACTTTAGTATTTGTCAAACTATTGCAGGCAGTCATGCCATGATTTATACTAAGTCTTATGTAAACCGCCTTTTACTTATCTATCACACAATTAAGATTCATCTCTTTTAACAGACTTAATACTAGACAGGAGATTTGTATAATATTATAAATATTCGTTATTATATAGTCCTTACTATAACCAGACATTAGATCATTCGTGTATTTTTTTCGTTTATAATAACGAACAGATTCGTGAACATAAAGATTTAGATTTTTTATTTTTTCCTTCTTTCAACGGTTCTTCGCTATTAACCGTATCTGGATCGATAGATTCATCAGACGAACATCTTTTAAGTTTTTGTAATTTTGATTTTAACTGTGTTGGTGATACACCTCCACCAGCTAATTTTATATTTTCTCTAATATTACTATCTAACCCAATATTTTGAACAACAAATTCGTCATTTTGTATAATCATTTCATGAAAAGGTGAATGAGATTCTATACTATCTGGTGTATATGGATCTGGAAACCTTTCTTCATATGTATTCAAGTATTGTGTATTAATACGATTAACAATAATATTATTAGGTAAAATTGATCTTTTAGAAATTAAAGTACGACGATGTTCAACTGGTTGACGATTTATTATATTTCGACAAATCGGACATATTGTCCCATCTGTTTCCATTTGATCATTACGAGCACTTATATTTTCATTACTTTCATATAATGATGCGCATACGCAAACGCTTAAATTATTATCGGTATCGATTACATTAATTTGAACTGAATTATTAAAATTTCTATTATTTTCTATTACTACATTATTATCAAAATTTAAATTATCCTTTTTACGATTTAAACATTGACTTTCAATAACTTTTATATATTGATTTGTACAATACAAGCATTTACTGTGCTCTATTAATGTATGTGAATATTTTTCATGCCCACAACAACAAGTAACTATACCTTGATTCGTTTTTATATTCATATGAAGATATACTGGCTGTAAAAACGAATTTATTAAAAAATTTAACTATAAATAACTAAATTCTTTTTAATATCATTTGATGACGATATTGTCTCTAGAAAATCTAGAATATTATTGAAAAACGGACTTACCTTATGATCTCCCATACACACATCTTTACCAATAATATTGTAAGTAGCGGCATTCTTATCATTTATTAAATGATTTGCAGTTGGACTCATTAAAATTCGATCACACCACGCAGGACATCTTGTCAGCATAAAACTATATGGCAATTGTGGATCTTCCTCATACGGATATGACGGCGGAAATTTAATTGGATATTCGAGTAAAATTTTTTTCAATGGATCTAATTCACAATCAAATTGTTGTAACTAAAATAGAAAATGTACAATACACTTATCTGTATTTAATTTCAAATTTAACTTACCCAGGTATCTTTAAATTTATCTTGATAATCATATTTGAACTCCTTTTTTCCTATAGTTAAAACTGTTTTACCATTTGAATCACGATAGTGCATTTTTGTATAATCATGTCTTATATTTTGGTGTCGTAACGGTGTTAAGTCTTCTGTGAGTTTCTAAATTATAGAATAAATTACAATAAAATAAATATTATTTATTGAAATATGTTTACCTTTATAACACCTTTGGTATTGCAACGAAAATTAAAATCACCAAATATGAAAAATGGAACATTTTCATTCGCTCTATCTTTGAAAAATCTATAAGAAGAAAAATTGAATTTAGTAAGCAAAATTTCTACTTAATTTTAAAGTCAGCTTGTGGTAGTAAAAAGGAGAGTTTCAAATTCCTGACCTCTTTTCCGTCACCAACCCTGTAGTATGGATTTCTTCTATATATTTGTGACATTCTGCAATCAAAGTAATGCGCGGATAAATTTACTAAACAAAACTAATATAAATAATTGACAACACATAAGTTATGATAAAATAATGAATTTGTGGATATGAGAAATCTGTCACCCCCGATGTGTTTTAGTTTTACCAAGGATTGGAAATGGCGATGGTATTCTCTCCTAAAATTTTGTTTTTGAAGTCTGAGATGAATTGAGCAACGTATATATTAATTGAGTAATCAAATTTTATGCAACTGCACTTTCAATCTTTTATAGTTTGTTTATATTCGATTTGTTTCAGAAAGACAAGTACTAGAGGTCATGATATTAATGTTGGTAATGTCGATAAATTAAACCATTCTATAAGAATCGTATCTAGCGCTACACTCGTAATTCTAGCACTACACTCCACCGAACAAGATCTAAATCTGCTTTTTCATAGAATAAATCGCATCAATTTTTTTTTAATTTTTAGTTTGTTACATTATTTAGTCATCGACAACTTAAGTTCTTGGACATAAACTCATTCTTTATGGTTCCACATTCTACTTAATGACGACGTCTCACATGATTTAGTTGGTCAAAAATCTTGACGTAAAATTCCTGTCGAACCATTTGTGTAGATCTTACGCAAGTCGTTTTTATACTTATACAGTTGTGTGATGCTAGATGCCGGATTTTTCTGTACGCGTTTCTGTAAACATTTTCGGTTACGTTGCATGCGACACTTTCACTCGGTTTTATACAGCGCTCTTTTGTCGCTGCCATGATTTCTGTTTCATGTGTCTATCACCTCTACATATCTTTTACAATTATTATTCTGAACAGTCTGTAGCATTTTGATCGCTTTCTGTTTAAAAGCCATATTAACGTTCAAAACGTTTTTTATTGTTCCAACAATTCTTAACTGCTGCCGCTGCTCAATTCGTCCACATTTGTAAACAATTACATTAGGAACTTCGTATGTCGACTACGATATTCTCCAGCGTACTCCAGTCCCTACTGACAAAGAGTTCAAGAGAGATATTACAATTGCCAATAGCAGTGAGATATCACTAGCCAAGGTGATAACTTAGGGGTGCTGGCGGATGAACTCTATTCAGTCAACGGTGGCACCCACAATCTAAGTTATGAAGTATTATTTGATGATGGTAGTTGGTACGTTATTGCTTACTAGAAGAATCAAGCCTTCATATAACTCTATGTGTGGGCTTTGATCATTTAGGAAAACAGTTCGTCACTTGATCAAGGAATATGCTATTAGCTGGATTATTGGCAACCCCATCCCATTTTAGTCTTGTTTCTGCAAATTTTTTAAAGAAAATTGGTTTTATCACTTATTTTATTTTTATTTTTTCTATGCTATCATGAAATATTGGACTATCTAATATTTTATATGTGATAGGATTTTTGTTTATTTATCCCTTCTTTAAACAAATGTAAAAAAAAAACAAAACAAAAAATTAATTATTTAATTCTATTTTTTTTTTTTATTAATCTTTAATCAATGAATAATTAATATTATAATCTTAAACTCTGTTCACGATAAACTTAGGTTTAAAAAGGAATTCCTTATGTGAAACTACATTGTACAAATAAATAAATAAAACAAAACAAAAGATTTTTGTTCAACTGCACCTTAGAACGCAAGTTGTTGTGGGACCTTGGTCTTAAAAGGTTTTAATATGTTGTTGTGACACATGTAATATCTACTACTATACACCACATTTTATTAAAGAGAAAAACTTTGTTGATGTGAACACTTTGTTCATTTCAAGTTTCAGGCGGACAAGTTGTAGAGTCATGATTTTACCGCTGTTAAATGTCGAGAAATTAAAGGATTCTATAAAAACGATGGTCATAATAATAAACTAAAGTTGTTAAAAGTAAAATGATCGGTTTGCTGTAAAACTTGAAAAACATCAAAAATGTAAATACAGTAGTTTTTTAGAGAGGTTAGGTACACAAAATAAAATTAAAAAATCTTTAAAAATAAGATACTGTCTGCCTTCTAAGAGTTTTCGCGTTTGTTTTGTACTTCTCTCGTTTCAGATTAACTTTCAAATAATGCATTGTACATTTGGAATTCGATGAAAAATAAATGTATACTTTGTAAACTTAATTGTGTCGACCATCGGGACTATTTATTTATATATTTTTTATTTTTAAGTTTTAGTTCATAAACGTACATACATTTTTGTAGCTTGGTATGTTTATTTAAAATTTTAGCTTAAATAGTTATATGAAATGTTTTTATTCTCGCAGTATCCAATTTGCTTATCAAAATGTATCATTTCTTTGGCTTGGTACTTTTACGTTGTGTATTAAACCCTAAAAACAAACTCCTGATTTGGTTCCTTTGACGTTCTTACCGCTGAAAAGTGCGTGTGATAAGATATCATTTCTTTTTATTTGTTTTTTTACGTTGTGTACCTAACCTCTCTAAAAAAAACTGCTGTATTTACATTTTTGATGTTTTGTGCCGCTAAGATATCATTTCTTTTTGTTTGTTTTGTTTTTGTACATTGTGTATTAGACATCTTTAAAAATCTGCTGAATTTACATTTTTGATGTTTTTTTCTGGTGATATAATTTCTTTTTGTTGCTCTATATAAAAAAATTTAACATCAATATCCGATTTTTAATCCATAACTAATCCATGTTCAATTATTACCAATCCATATCCATTCCATACCCAATCCATAACAAATCCATATCAAATCCATATCCAATCCATATTCAATTCATATCCAATCCATATACAATCCATATCAAATTCATATCCAATTCATATCCAATTCATATCCAATCCATATCCAATCCATATCCAATCTATATCTAATCCATATCCAATCCATATTCAATACATATCTAATCATTATCTAATCCATATCCAATCCATATCCAATTCATACTCAATTCATATCCAATCCATATCCAATCCATATCCAATCCATATCCAATCCATATCCAATCCATATCCAATCCACATTCAATCCATATCTAATCCATATCTAACCCATATCCAATCCAATCCATATCCAATCCATATTCAATCCATATCTAATCCATATCCAATCTATATCCAATCCATATCCAATCCATATCCAATCCATATCCAATCCATATCGAATCCATATCCAATCCATATCCAATTCATATACAAAACCATATTCAACCCATATCAAATCAATATCCAATCTATATTTAATACATATCCAATTCATGTCCATGTCATATCCATACGAAGTCCAATCCATATCCCCATCCATATCCATATCTTTATCTTTATCCATATCCACATCCATATACATATCCATCTCTACATCCATATTCATATCCACCTTCATATCCATATCCATATTTAAATCTATATCCAGCCCAAGTTAACAAAAATCATCTTAAAATTAGGAACAATAACATATTTATGATACTAGTGTAAACTACTGTAGATTTTTTAAAAGTGATATTACGTTTTTTGATTAGTAGCCCGTATAATTGTTGTACCAGCAACAATTATCTTTGCTCCAGCTTTAGCACACTCATTAATTGTTTCTGGTCCAACTCCTCCATCAACCTCTATATCTAATGTTAGGGTAATTTTCACGTGGCCATTACACTTTTGGCATAATATCACTCATAAATTTTTGACCATTAAAACCGGGTTCAACGGTCATAATCAAAATCATATCAGCTAAGGGAAAGTACTCTTCCACAAGCTCAACCGGAGTGCCTGGTTTTAAAGCTAAACCAACCTTCATTCCAGTTTCTTTAACTTTCCTTGAAACTTCTGCAACAATTGTTTGAACCGGTTCAAACAATATTTTATTTAAAAACTACTTATTTTACTATTAAAAAATATAATACGTAAATGGCGGTTTGTATGTTTACTAATTTTGACAGATTTTTTAAATCTATTTGTATTCTTTATTGTATTTTATGCTTGCTCTAGCTAAAAATCTAGATTCAAACAAAAGTTTTTAGGGCAAAAAAAATCACTTATTTTGGTTTAAATAGAACACGTATTGTAAAAAAAAATTGATCTCAGATCAAAAAGGGGCGTATTAGAGCAATTTTTTTAGCAAAAAGAATTCGACATCAGATATTTTTGCGGTGAAGTGATAAAAAACTTATCATTTCACCGCTTCACAGTTACAGAATTTGGCCGCAGCTCGAACCAAAAATGCCTTTGAAAGCAAAAATTGGACCCTCAATTTTAAACGCAGATTTATCAGAATTATATATAGAATCAAAAAACTCCTCAAGAATGGTGCAAATTATTTCCATTTAGATGTTGTGGATGTTCATTTTGTTCCTAACCTAACTTTTGGACATCCGATAGTTAAATGTTGACGAAATAAAATAAAGGATGCTTTCTTTGAAACTCATATGATGGCATCGAACCCAGATCAACGGATGGAACCAATGGCCGATGCTGGTGTTGATCAATATACTTTCCATGTTGAACCGGTTCAAACAATTGTTGCAGAAGTTTCAAGGAAAGTTAAAGAAACTGTGTAACGCTTTGGAGCAACGAAACACCAAAACTATTAAAATCTAAAGGGTCCCTGTTTCGGCGCCATGTAACGAATTTGAACTTTTATGAAAACTATTTATTTTACTTTTATGCCAGATAGCTCAAAACTATATGAAAACTGAAACTACGACAAACTCTAATCTTGGAAATCTCTTATCACTAGAATTTTATATTGAACACAAAGAAAATACTAATTGACTAACATAAAATATCTTAGCAGTCTCACAAATTCTTTAATAAAAATCATAAATCAAAGCAAGCTTACAGTATATTTTTCATTTGAATGTTGATCCACCATCTCCATCACCATGATGACGATAAATTGGTTGTAATAATATTTGTATTAATCGAAGAATTATGATATCGTCAGTATCAAAAACTATCATTGCACAGCCAACTAATATTCCCCAAACAATGAATGTCACATTCGAGGTGTATTACGATAGACCGATAAAAATAATAAATCTTGGCCATTTGTTTGATTTAAATTCGATGATATTGATGTCGTCAAATCATTCACCACAAATTCCATTTTTCTTTAGCCTTTTTAAGTTAGAGAAGGTTGTATCCAAATTGATCAACAGATTTTATATAAATTTTAAAGGAAATGATAAAAAACTTTCCTTAATTTATCTCCACCATTCTTTATTTTCATTTGAAAAAAAAATTCACATCGGAGACGATAACAACAATCACCATCTTTTTCCTTTTTTTTTATTTAATTTATAGAACTACTGAGTATCACATTATATTTTTCTCTTCCACTACTAAGACTTAACACATTAAAAAAACACTTCAATAACGCAACTAACAGAATATTTAATTTTCTATAAAAACTTTCAATAAAAATTTACATTTTTACATTTATTTTGATCATTTCATGCATGAATCAACTATCAATAACATTTGAGTTTTAAATATGTACTAATCGATCTTCATCAAACAATCGGATTTTTATATCGTATTTGTATATATGTATAGCCGTATCTTACGTAATGAAACAGATCATCTGTTTCATTTTTTTATTTATCAACACTTGTATTTAATTACTTGGATTTGTTTCAATAAAAAAAACAGTGGTATAGACAAACGTCTCTGTTTGGAGAAAATTAATAAAATTATCATTAAATTGAAAAAACTATTATTTTTAGAGTAAAAGAGTAAAAATTGAAATAGTCCGCCGTAACAACTGGAATGAAGGTTGGTTTAGCTTTAAAACCAGGCACACCGGTTGAGCTTGTAGTACTTTCCCTTAGCTGATATGATTTTGATTATGACCGTTGAACCCGGTTTTGATATGACATGGACATGAATTGGATATGGATTGGATATGTATTAAATATAGATTGGATATTGATTTGATATGGGTTGAATATGGGTTTGCATATGAATTGGATATGGATTGGATATGGATTGGATATGTATTAAATATAGATTGGATATTGATTTGATATGGGTTGAATATGGGTTTGCATATGAATTGGATATGGATTGGATATGGATTGGATATGGATTGAATACGGATTGGATATGGATTGGATATGGATTGGATATGGATTAGATATGGATTAGATATGGATTGAATATGGAATGGATATGGATTGGATATGGATTAGATATGAACATAGCACTGTGCAATATGTAAAAACATTTTAAGGGTAAACACTACATCCATCCAGTGTAACATCTTTAAGGGATGGTGTCATCTCAAGAACTGCTAAGACCTTGTCATACATAAGCAATGTACCAAAAACTATATAGCGCCGTGTTGCCAGGCATCAAGTCAACATTCAAACACGAGCTCGCATCAGAACGCAATGCGAATGAACACACATCCGGAAACCCCAAGCGATGTGAAAATAATGCAACCGATCTATTGAACTATGTAGCACATCTTTGGAATAGCATACTTGTGAAAGGTAGTGAAACGTACGTAATCGCATTAGACATCTCAAAAGCATTTGATCGAATCTGGCATGCCAACTTGATCAACAAGCTCGTTGCGTACGGGTTTCATCCCGCAGTTGTGAAGTTGATTCAAAATTTTCTGTCTACCGACACATCTCGGTATCTATAGATGGCTTTATTTCTGAGTGCAAATTAATTAACGCTGGTGTACCCCAAGGCTCAGTTTTATCTCCCACTTTATTTTTAATTTATATCAACGAACTGTTGCAAATCACCAATAACCCAATAAATAGTTTTGCAGATGATAGTTACTGCACAAGTCATTCGTCCCCCTATCTTCAAAGGGTAAAATGCATGAACGAATAAATCCCGCCCGGAGAGACGCTGCCATAAATATAAACGAGGACCTAAAAAAAGTCGCGAATTGGGGTGACAAAAATTTGGTCAATTTTAATTCCACCAAAACACAGCTATTGATTGTTTCCAGAACAAAGATCGAGTTTCCCAATGATATTTCAATTAATATGTATGACGATAAAATAGACGAATGTGAAAACATTCGTTTATTGGAAGTCACAATTTCCAATGACTTACACTGGAACGATCAATCACGGCCATGGCAAAGAGCGCATCAAGAAAACTCGGTTTTCTCAATAGATGTAAAAAATATTTTACTCCGTATCAATTACTCCACATTTATAAGTCCTATATTCGTCTCTGCATGGAGTATTGTTGTCAAGTTTGGGGCGCTGCATCTGTAACCATCTTGGGCCTTTTGGACTCTGTTCAAAAGCGTGCTATACGAATTGTTGGTGATCGAAATTAAACATTAAATCTTGATTCCCTACAACATCGTCGCACTGTTGCTGATCTCGTTGTTTTTTATAAATATCGTCAACAGCAGTGTTTGGATGAAATTAGATCTATAATGCCTCAGACATATTCTTTTCCTTGTTCAACTCGTCAATCTGTTTGTGCAAATAGTCAAACTGTCGGGATTACTCACTGCCATAGTAACAAAATGCAAAGAGATTTCTTTGTGCGTACATCGTACAAATGGAATGCTTTGCCTGAATCAATAGTCTCGAGTGCCTTCAATCCACAAAGATTTAAAAAAAGTGTTCACCAACACCTCAAGATGCATGTTGTTGTGGGACCTATAAGGTCTTAAAAGGTATCTATGTGTTGTTGTGACACATTTTGTAATTTCTTTTCTACTACACAACACTTCTTACTAAAAAAAAAAAAATGGTCTCATAAACAAGATAGATGACATAATAAACTATATGTGCAATAACGATATTCTAGTCGCGGTTTAATAAAGAAAACTAAACCATTCAAAGCTATTGGACCCGATAGCATCTCAGTCATCATGCTTAAATATATTGTTACCAAAGTATTGTACTTTCTCACTAACACACTCAACATATCGCTCTAAATACCCTCCAGATACCTAATATCTGGAAAACGCAAGCATGAGCCCTATCTTGAAGACTAGAAAACTTAAGAAAAATGAGAATCTTACAAACCGATCTCCATCCTTTCATCGGTCGCAAAACTTATTGAAGCACTTCTGTTATTTCGGTTAACCAGATCTTGCAATTTGGCGTCACACCAACATGGCTTTAGGATAGCACATAGTATAACCACCGCTCTTCACAAGATCCAAAATCAAATCAGCGATGGCCTGAACAAAAAAGAACCCTATGTTAAAACAATATTAGTTGCACTAGACTTATCTAAAGCATTCGACACAGTATCGCACGCTGCACTACTGACTGATATATTTAACACAAACCTGCCAGGTTTAATAAAGCGTTGGTTGTAGCAAATAAACAAATAAATAAATAAAGGTGGAGTTCTCTCGCATTAATTGTTAAATCTCTACCTAAGCAATTTCGAATTCCGCAGGTCGTTGCGGACGAGATCAAACTACCGCGCAGCACCAGATTCATTCTAGGGCAGTTAAGATCTGGTTGGTCACGCATCCTAAATAACTACATAAATAAAATTGAGCAGAAAATTTTTGACAAGTGTCCCGCATGTGAAGACACGCCACATGATACAGACCACCTATTCAATTGTCCAGAAGAACCTACCAACCTTACGAAGGAAGATTTGTGGTAACACTCAAGGGAATTGGCAGAGTTCCTGAATCTAGACATGGAGCCGGATGAGTAGCACTGCACCCGTCGCTACAACAACAACAACAACCTAATAATTATAGATCAATTGCAATTCTGTCGACTTTAGCTAAGATATTTGAAAAATATGTAAACTTTTTTCTAATATTTAGTGGTGTCACGAATTATCGATGCTGACCTGTAAGTTTTTTATTCGCCCATGTATGAAATGGGTATTTCTCTGTACAGAAGGGTAATAATGAGTAAATTGCTCAGCTTAGGTCGCTTTAGCATCGACGATATGTGATTGAAATGACAATCTATTCTAAATGCAACTTTAATTAATCGTCCTTCAGAGAAATTCAAAACATCCTTCCAACCGACAAACAAGAGCTTCAGAAATGTCCCACCCTTTTGTAGACCAAGTACCACGTTGTAGAACAGTTTCGTTTCAGAACGATTAATTTAATATTGTGGCGTAATTGTGGAATTTACTTTCCTCTCCGTTTTTGCCGACGAATTCAACCCTCAGCAGAACATTAAAAAAAATGTGCATCACTAATTCAAAAACATAGTCTAACTCGTTCCTTATATTTTCCCAAATTCCATCCTTTTCTAGTTGACATGGTATACTCGGATAAAAGGAGTCTTATTAATATTTCATATTTATTGTGCAAAACTAAATCATAAAAAAAACAAAAGACTAGAGGTTTTTTGCCTCAGGACCGTGCCTTTTGCAAAAGGAGCCAGGTTTTTTGTATTTTGCAAGGGACCTCAGGATAAAACAAAAGAATTAAAGGTCTACATAACTACCTATGGTCATATGGTATGTATGATCACATCATCGACACACAATAAAAAAAATAGTGAATTTAATATAATCCTAAGAACCAAAAATAATACTATTCACAAATGATGCGGTTGAGTTGAAAAAAAGATTATAATTTTTATCTTGAAACATTAATTACTTTACTTTGTGGTTTCATGTTATTTGTTTTTCAGAGAAATAACATTAACAAAATCAACAAAACTAGCATAAATATAATATTCGTTTTTATATAAACGAAACAAAATAATATTAAAACTTACCGCTCTAAAGTATGCACCAATGCTCGTCTTCTACTTTTACAGTAAACTGATGGGAATTCTTCGCATGCAGCTAAATTAGATGCATCATGGAATAAATGAATATTTATCATATCTATCACCGTACCATCAATACGCCAACGTGTTCTCAAAAATCCTTTTCTGGACCATTTACACTGTAAATAATAAAAATTAATTTTCCAATTAACTTTTTTTTACACATTAATTTATTACCTCAGGAAAAAAATGTTGTGGAAATTTTGATTTTTCTTTGGTTGCAATTGTTTCTATATTTCCAGTATGAATATTTTTTCCTTCCACAGTATCCCATTGATGTGTTAAAAAGTTCCATATATCAATATCACGAATTGTTTTTCGAACAAAATATAAATTTCCAAGAGCCTACGGATCAAATAATATTTCTAGTTGTTAAAACATTATAAGGATGTAAACTTTAATCTCGGATTACAATAAAATTAAATTTTGTTAAAATGGATTAAAAATAATAAATGATGACGATAACAGTTTTAGCCCTCGTACGTCACGTATACACTGTATCCTATAATAAACTATCTTAATGGAAACATGATTTTTTGTATGATTATTACAAAACCTGCTACATTTAGACATGCAAACCCTACATTGTTGTTGCAGAATTATCATTGAAATATTAGAACAATAAATTTCCTTTCGAAGGGAATTATATAATAAAATCATTTTGTGAATTCATTTATTTACTAAATCCACGATGTAATTACATCATTTGTGATATCAAATTTCGGTGGGATGTTCGTGATGAGAATACATAATATTTATTAGGTAGACAAATCGTATTAATAAAATAAAATTATTATTATTGTTTTTAGTTTGTGATTACAATACTTACAGTAAAATTTTCAGCGGAACTAAAATCTTCATCTAGATACACTCGAATTCTATTGAATTCTATTAATTCTTCGGCTTCACATAGAATTTTTATAAAATCTTGGACATATTCCATAGATTTCTCATATGTTTTTCCTCCAACCTCTTGTAAATGTAAGGCAATGAAACTCGGGCGTTTTTCTTTTACAATAGCCACAAACTCCGCTATCCATGTTTTCAGTAAACGATCAGGCTAAAAAGTATAATAATAAAACTATAACAAAAATTTATTTTCAAATGTTTGAGGAACGAACATCTTCAAATACACTTCCAACATTAGCTGTAACCAGAAGAACTGGAACATTTTCCATGATTTAATTATCAAAAACTTTATCCAGATTTAATGTAAATATAAGCGTAATATCAGTGTTATGAGTTCACCATCTTTTAAATTCTCTAAATTTCATATAAATTTTAATAGTAAACTATTTTAACTATATAAAAATTAAGAAATAATAATATTAAACCAAAACGCAAAATCGCACAACCTTTTAAATCAATGAAAATACACAAAACTTTAATAAAACTTGGATATTAATTTGATTATGAGTAAAAATCATGACAAACTAATCAAAATTTTCTTCTAGTTTTCTTGTAAATGTCATAATTTTTTTTTCAAAACAATACGCATGATTTCTTTTTGTGACATTAACCTCTTTTATTTTGGAACTTCAAATGAAAACATTAAATCGGTAATTAATTAGTGCTTCCACTTGATTTCAAATCTCTTGCTTGATATTTAATCATTTGTAATAACTATTAAGTTTTTATATCGTTATAATAATAATTTGATTAATCTTATCAAAAATTTTTACATTTAACTTTAGTTTTTTTAAGGGGAAATAAATTTCTCTTATCAACAAAATAGAAATTGCCCAAATAAGCTTAGTACAAAAAAATACCACCGACAGCATCAGTGTCAGATAAAAATTAAATTGACACTTGTTTTATAATTATTACTATTTAAAGACAAAAATCGAAATGTAGAGTTTTATAAAGTGTTTAAAGTTTATTTAAAAATGTCTGTAAGTGATATTCAAGCAACTAATTCAACACCAAATCCTCCACCATTACTTAATTATATTAATTTATTTAACAAAACAAATAAAAGTCCTCTAAGCAAAACATTTGAATTGAATGAGTGTACATGGGCAATTAATTATCCAGATATTCAAAAAGCTTTCTTTTTAGCAAGAGTTTGTTTAATAAAACCACCAAAATATTGTAAATATTTTAAAATTTATCCAATTATACAAAACGGGCCGACATGTGGATTAACAGCGGTTAGTATGCTATTCAGTGGTAAACCATCGCCTGAAACTTTATTAGAAAATGCAAAAATGAAAAATATGACCAAAAACGGTGAAATGTTTAGTGCGAAAATTTTACTTGAAATTTTCAAAGAAAGTATTGATTGTAGTGAAATCAATATTGATAAACAAAATTTTCAATGTTTTTTATTTGATGGAAATATGAACTGTGATACATTACGATCGTTGTTAAAAAAAGATGCCGTCGTGTTATTTCCGTTTGTAGAATAATAGTTTTAATTTCCAAACATGTTTATTTTATTTTATTTATTTATAGTTTCGATGTTGATTTAAATTTCTCGCCGTGTTTAAAAAATGGAACAAAAGCACATTGGGGATTAATTGTAGGATCAGCCGTTAGCTATTCAGATGAGGTGAGTTTTGCAATACCGAAAAAGCACATCATAATGATAAAGAAGTTTATTAAAAATAAAAAATGTCGATAAAAATGTATATTTTAAAACTAACTGTTATTTACGATTCCAATTTCCTTTTAAATCTTAGTTTTATGTAATTGCACGACACGGAAAATCTAAAAATTTAGCGCTATGGCCTTTAGAAGATGTTGCAAAAAGTAATTCCAATTTGAATGAGATTGATTCGTCAAAGGATGAACTATTCGTTCTGCCAGATGGGGGTATCTCAGGCAAAAATGGTTTGAAACAAAAATGTATTGTGATTGTAGGGTTAAAAAATGAAATTATAAATGTAATATAATAATAGTTTATGTAAAAAGATAACTTATTTAAAAGAAACTTATATTTTTGAAAAATGTATTTAAACTTTGTGGAAAATTGTTTGAAAAAATTAAAATTAATTTATCCATGAATATTTCGATTATTAAGTATCTGTAAAGAATAATAAATTGTCTAGTCGTCAGCCGGTTAGTTCAAACTGTCGAGATCTCACGCTGTTATAAATGCTGAATGGAGAGGGACTTGTTGACTCGAACTGCATATAAATAGAATGCTTAGCTGAAATAAATAGTCTCACGTTGCTTCAGTCCAAAAAACACATCCACCAACATGATAGAAGGAATTATGTTGTCAGATCTATGCCTTAAATTGTATCTTTGTCGATGACCTAACGGACAAATTTGATTCTCTATAATCTATATCATCCAAGAAAAAAATTATAATTGAAAATGATTGCCAAGTCTCTGACTTCATCCATATAGTTGATGGTTCTTCTCATATATTGGATCAATATGTTAAATAATCGACCGAAATAATAAAAAAACATATTCAGAAACAATTGAATTATACCCGAACAATATAAATAAAAATTCCTCAAAGTATAATATGAAGAAGAGAACAAAAAAAAAGTTAACAAAGGTAAGTTAAGATAAATGAAATTCTTTCTCAACATAATATAAAAAATATAGAAGGAATGTGAGAAATATAATTATATTTGTATTGCATTTTCCTCTACAAACTACTTTCTGCGAATTCTTTACCTATATATTTAAATGAAAACAATATATGTATATATATATATATATATATATATATATATATATATATATATATATATATATATATATATATATATATATATATATACATATATATATATATATATTATATATATATATATATATATATATATATATATATATATATATATATATATATATATATATATATATATATATATATATATATATGCATAAGTGGAATAATCCGTTACACTTTAAGTTCATTTAAAATAGCACAACTGAATTTAAATCAGTAAAGTGCGTGTAGTCAAGACTTTATAATGTTAAATTGTATTTAAAGTTGCATAAAATATTAATCAAAACCGTTTTATATTCAATTAAAAATTAACTGTTCATTTTTTTTGTAAATTAATATTATCTCAAAATGTAATATAAAGATTCACTTAGAAAACCGATGTGATTTGAATAACATTAAATTTTGTTTAAAATTAATAGAAAAGTTTCATTTATTTAACTTTGAGGAAACTTAATTCTACAACTTAGGGGCTCAACCGGGATTAGCATTTTGATAATAATCAAGCAACAACGGATCCAAGAAAAAAATTAAACGGTGAAATTTTAAACAAAAATTTTTGATTAAATATTTTATACAAAAATTATCCATGAGGTGTATTCTAAATTAAGGTGTTATTTAGAAACAATAAGAAGGTGTCTTGCTGCAGTGCTGTGCTGCATATATATATATATATATATATATATATATATATATATATATACGGATTATTCCACTCGGTCATTCGGCCCG
Organism: Diogma glabrata; assembly: GCA_963693315.1. Classification (NCBI taxonomy): domain Eukaryota; kingdom Metazoa; phylum Arthropoda; class Insecta; order Diptera; family Cylindrotomidae; genus Diogma; species Diogma glabrata. Next base: position 349,898,016 of record OY856187.1, read on the forward strand.
GATGAGCTGTGCATTTGATCATCTTCTTCATCCGTTATCTCCTGATAGTAGTTTTATATATACTGGGCACTTGTTGATGTATTTTTAGTACCCTCAGCATCACCAACTTTCTGAACTTCATAACGATCTCGACCACATACTTTAGTGACTTGATATGAACCTTCGATATAATATCGATGTTTTTAAATACAGTTTGACTTAAAATCACCTCGTTTGTTTTAAATAAATAATGCACCTTTAAATACTATACAAAAAGTTACACTGCAGCAAGACACCTTCTTATTGTTTCTAAATAACACCTTAATTTAGAATACACCTCATGGATAATTTTTGTATAAAATATTTAATCAAAAATTTTTGTTTAAAATTTCACCGTTTAATTTTTTACCTGGATCCGTTGTTGCTTGATTATTATCAAAATGCTAATCCCGGTTGAGCCCCCAAGTTGTAGAATTAAGTTTCCTCAAAGTTAAATAAATGAAACTTTTCTATTAATTTTAAACAAAATTTAATGTTATTCAAATCACATCGGTTTTCTAAGTGAATCTTTATATTACATTTTGAGATAATATTAATTTACAAAAAAAATGAACAGTTAATTTTTAATTGAATATAAAACGGCTTTGATTAATATTTTATGCAACTTTAAATACAATTTAACATTATAAAGTCTTGACTACACGCACTTTACTGATTTAAATTCAGTTGTGCTATTTTAAATGAACTTAAAGTGTAACGGATTATTCCACTTATGCATATATATATATATATATATTAGACTGGTCGTTAAAAACTAAATTTTCCGAGACGCCCCCCAGAAAAATTCTTTGTGGTCAAAAAACCATAACGGCTTTATTTTTTTTTTTTTTAAGTGAAAAGAACACGTGCCGCAAAATCATCGAAGTTTATTTTTTGATAAAATTGTTAATATCTCATAAAATATGCAGATGTCAAAAAAAATCATTTAATCATTTTTGCAGGAAATTTAATTCTCTACAAAAAAGGTCCAAGTCATTTTTTTCCTAAAACCTATATTTCTGATGATATTTTGAAATAAAACTTGAAATTCTTCGAAACTCGTATAACCAAATGATGAAAATTACGACGAAAAAGTACTAATTTTGATTTTTTTTGTCACGATTATTTTTTTATACATTTCATTCTATAGCATAAGAAGAAAATTAGGAGTTTTTCGTCATCTTTATTTTTTATGTCTTTTAAAAATTACGAAAACTTACAAGTTAATTTTCAAAATATCATGAGAACTATACGTTTTCGGGAAAAAATGGCTTGGACATTTTTTGTAGAAAATTAAATTTCCTACAAAAATGCGTATGTGATTTTTTTTGACATTTGCATATTTTATGAGATATTTGAAAAAATCTACGAATTTTTCAAAAAATCAACTTCAACGATTTTGCGGCACGTGTTCTTTTGATTTAAAAAAAAAAAAAATAATGCCGTTGTGGTTTTTTGACCCCAAAGAATTTTTCTAGGGGGCGTCTCGGCAAATTTAGTTTTTAACGACCAGTCTAATATATATATATATATATATATATATATATATATATATATATATATATATATATATATATATATATATATATATATATATATATATATATATATATATATATATATATATATATATATATATATATATATATATACCCAATTCTGTTTTTACACGGTAGATACGTTCCAGGAAAAGACGTATAAAAAAAAACCGTGCATAAAAAGACATGCAGCACATAGAAAAAAAGGGGATTGGTTCCATACCCTTTATTTCTGTAAAAAATAGGTAAAATAAAATGATTTGTACAAAAAAACTATTAAGTCTATATAAAAGCCAAATTAAATTTTTTGTGCATGTATGCACAGTTCATTTGATAAAAAAACAAAAATTAAATCAGAGATCAGCAACAGTGCGACAATGTTGTAGGAAATCAATATTTGATGTTAAATTTAGCCTATAGCCTAGATCGAAATAGATGCACCACATAAGACTTGACAACAATATTCCATACATGGACGAATGTAGAACTTATAAATGTGGAATAAATTATACGGAGTCAAATATTTTTCACATCTATTTAGGATGCTATTTGTTCGTCATAGATACTAATGGAAGTATCATTGGGGAACTCGGTCTATGATCTGAAAACAATCAATAGCTGTTTTTTTGGTGGAATTAGAATTGAATAAATTTTTTTACCCCAATCGGCGACTTTATTCTCGGTCCTCGGTCCTTTTCTCCTTCAAGGTCCTCGTTTACATTTATAACAACGTATCTCCGGGCGAGATTTATTTTTTCATTCATTTTACCTTTGAAGATAGAGGAACGAATGACCTGTGCAATGTACTGTATGTCATCTGCAAAACTATTTGTCGTGTTACTGAAAATTTTCAACAGGTCATTGATATAAATTAAAAATAGAGTGGGGAATAAAACTGTGCCTTGGAGAACACCAGTAATAATTAATTTAGACTCAGAAAAAAAACTATCGATGGATAACTATCGAAATGTTTTGATCGGTGAGACAATTTTGAATATGCTTTACGTCTACATGAAATTGGCATGCCAGATTCGATCAAATGCTTTTCAGATGTCTAATGCAATAACGTACGTTTCACCACCTCAATCAAACATACTGTTCCAATGACGGGCTATTATCCCAACAGATATGGCATTTGAGTTCAAACGTTTAGTTTCCAGTGCAACTCGAATTTGCAATGACGATCAACAAAGCACAAGGACAGTTACTGCAAGTATGTGGACTAGATTTGGAGAGCCCGTGCTTTTCACATTGACAACAAGTGGCGGATTACCATAGAGGCGGAAGAGGCGGCCGCCTCGGGCCCCACATGCACAGGGGCCCCCTCACTACAAATAGTATTGATATTTTATAGGTATTCAAATAACAGATGACTGCGTTCATTCAACCAAAGTTTTTAAACCTAAAGATTTTTTTAATATTATCCCACATGTAAAAGTGTTAGGTTGTCAATTTGTATTACTTTTTTTCATGTATGTATTTATTTTAATAATTCTAATTTAATAGTTTTATAATTTTTTAATGTACAAATTCGTTTTCCAATTTGTATAGTAAAAAAACATTTTGTTTTGAAAAGTTCCACTGTTACGAATGAATATTAATACTAATACTAATAAAAACAAAATCCAGATAAGTATTTTTTGGATATTTGAAGTATATTTGAGTTTTATGTTTTCATCAATGATTTTGGATTTTTTTTAAGACCTACAATTTATTGAAAGCATTAAACTGAAAACCTCAATTTTAAGCATATAATTGTACATATTTTAGATTAATTTCATATATAACTAAATAAATGAAAACTTTTTAGCGTGTAGGATTGAAATCTTTTATTGTATGCTTAAAATCCATGTATTTTTTATACAATACATACTAAATTCATCATTTGGATTAACGTTTGAAAAGGGTTTCCATATGATGATATAGTATAGGTGTTTTAGCTTTAGTTGTATATTTCGTTTTATCAACGTTGATTGGAAAAAAGATTGTCTAAAAAATTTGTTTGAAATTTTGAAAAAAAGATTGTTTGTAACTGGACGTATTGATACTCAAATAGCTCGTGAATTTGAAGTACAACAAAAATACTGGCGGGAAGTTTTAAAAAGAGTTGCAGCTACAGTAAAGCTATTAGCTACTTTGGGTTTAGCATTTCGTGGGTCATCGAGAAGATATTGATTAGAACAGAAAAGAAAATTTTATGACATGCATTGAGTACCTATCCCAATTTGATGATTTTCTTAAAAATGTAGGCTGTAGGTACAGCCATCCAGGAAAAGGTAATGTAAGTTATTTATCACATACCACATGCGATGAATTTATAAATTTAATGGGAACTGAAGTAAAAGAACACCTAATTCAAGAAATTCAGGACTCTTTATATTATTCAATTATTGTTGATTCTACGCCAGACGTGAACCACACTGACCAACTAAGTTTTATATTAAGGTACATTGATAAAGTGGGCGATGCGAGAGAACGATTTTTGGATTTTTACAAATTGAAAATCACAATTCAGAATATCTAGCACAACTTATTTTGAAAACTTTAAACAATTTGTCTTTGGATATTAAAAATTGTCGCGGTCAAACATATATGGCCGGAAAATATAATGGTTTACAAGCCAGAATTAAAACTCTAAGTGAGACCGTCAATTTTTATTCCTTTGTACAAGTCATACGCTTAATTTAATTGGAAATTATGCTGCAGATGCCTATTCTACGGCGGTGTATTATTTTAACTTTATCCAAAATATATATGTATTCTTTTCTTCATCTACTCACAGATGGAAGTTGCTTATTGATAATTTTTCCGATCCTAATTCCAAACATATTAAAAAATTAAGTGACACAAGTGACAAGAGGTCTGCAAGAGCTGATGCAGTATCCGCCTTGCGGTTTAATTACAAAAATATAAAATTAGCTAGCTCTTTCGATGAATATGAATTGCCTTATTAACCGTTCTATGGGATATATTATTGCAAAGAATCAATAGTACTAGAAAATCATTTCAAAATATTCAAACGAACTTATTACAAGGAGTAAAACTGTTTAATTCTTTGTCACAATTTATAAGGGATGTTCCGAATGATTTTGAGAGCATAGAAAAGCAAGCAAACTTATTAACAGACAATATTAGCTACAAAGAAGGACGAAAAAGAAAACGCAAAATTATGTATGATGAATCATCTGCAAATGATACACAGCTAGTAGGACGAGAATTGTTTATTATAAATACTCACAATATGATCTGTGATAGACTTGCCACTGAAATGTCTACCAGAACGTCCATATATGAAACTGTTTTAAATAATTTTAAATTATTTTTTGATCAAAATATATCCAGTGATGAAGTTGACAAGTGTATTTTAGAATTGCCAAATACATATGCGAGGGATATAGAAGTACAATATTTTAAAGACGAAGTACATCATTTTTTAAAATATATAAAAGAAGAGAACATCACTTGTCCATTTAAGATGTACAAGGTAATCATTGATGGCCTGCAATCTTCATTTCCCAATGTGGAAACTATTTTAAAAATATTTCTTACATTACCGATATGCAACGCAAGTGGGGAACGATCTTTCTCCGTTCTGAAGCGGATAAAAAATTATTTAAGAAATAGTCTTAATCAAACTCATTTGCAAAATTTTTGGTAAAATCTTAGGCCTCAAAATTTTGTTCCGCCTCAGTGGCATAATCCGCCACTGTTGACAACTGTATGTGGCTGGCGCGTTAGGAAAACCTTCTGATTTATTCGTGTACGCACTAGACGGAAAAACAAAACATATAGAGTACTCATAAACATTTGAATAAATAAATAGAATTAAAACGAGATTTTGAAATTTTTTTCCATATTAAAATGAATAAGTTGCAATAAAAATGACAATTGAATATTTTCATAACGAGTTTTCCTGAATTCCCTTTCTTATGAGATAGGGCAATATGCGGCGGGCATAATGTTAAATAAACAAAACTTTTACACTTTTTGGCGTAAAAAATAAAATTTTGAGAGATTTGGTGAGTGATTAAGATCAAAGTAATTATTTTAATTCACTGGAATTTAGCAATTTGAAAGCCTTTTTCATTTTCTCTCAGAAAAACTTCTTTACACTGAAAAAAAAACTTTCATTCCATACATGGACGAATGTAGAACTTATAAATGTGGAGTAAATTATACGGAGTCAAATATTTTTCACATCTATTTAGGATGCTATTTGTTCGTCATAGATACTAATGGAAGTATCATTGGGGAACTCGGTCTATGATCTGAAAACAATCAATAGCTGCATTTTGGTGGAATTAGAATTGAATAAATTTTTTTACCCCAATCGGCGACTTTTTCTCGGTCCTCGGTCCTTTGCTCCTTCAAGGTCCTCGTTTACATTTATAACAACGTTTCTCTCAACGTTTATTTTTAGTTTATAGATAGCCTTTGATAAATGAAAAATACGGCTTCAAGTAGAATTTTTTTAAAAATAGACCAAAATAAACCAAATTAAAAAGGGTCGAGTCAAAATGTCGCAAAATTTTGCTGAACTTGACTGAAATTGCTTTTTAAAAAGTTCATTTAATAATAAAATATTTGATATTTAACATAAAAAAAATCTGAATCTAAAAATCGCCATTTTTATAATTTTCCTTCAGAACAAAAAAAACTGATTCCCGACAGTCATATGCACAACGAATTTTATCTCTAAAACAAAAAATGACGCTAATCCTAAACTTTCACAAGTTGTTAGACATAAAATAAGCTTCAATTTAGTTTAAAAAAAAAAAAAAAAGGTTATGCCATCTTTTTTTCAATTACACCGCTTTTTTCTTATGTTACACTGTTAAAAATTATTTCAAAAAATTAACAGTGTACATTTTTAAAAACTTTGTTCTAATACCTATTCAACGACATATCATTTATGAAAATCGATTGAGTAGTTTTTCTACAATCGCTCGTCAAAATACACTCACATCACAAAATAACAAAAATTGAGGGGCACCCTGTGAAGACCCCTGGTCGAAAAAAAAAATTCTAAGAGAACTTGTATTTTTTATTTATCAAAGACTATCTATAAACAAAAAATAATCAAAATTAAAAGGGGTCAAGTCAAAACGTTGTTGAATCTTCGTGAAATTGCTCATATATATATATATATATATATATATATATATATATATATATATATATATATATATATATATATATATATATATATATATATATATATATATATATATATATATATATATATATATATATATATATATATATATATATATATATATATATATATATATATATATATATATATATATATATATATATATATATATATATATATATATATATATATATATATATATATATATATATATATATATATATATATATATATATATATATATATATATATATATATATATATATATATATATATATATATATATATATATATATATTATATATATATATATATATATATATATATATTTTGTTTTCCAGTCCAACGATTAAGTTATTTTTTATTAATCCAGTCAATGATGTCAGAGAAAGTGGGAATACCATCATGGTGGTAAAATAATGTTGTTCTTTGTCACATGGAAACATCTTTAGAACTGTCAAAAATTTGATCACACAGTTTACATACAAAGCAAGTCCAATGGAGAAGCTGAACTTCAGTGCATTAGAAGTAATTTTTTAAGTGTTCGTTAGCCTTTTTTGAAGACCCTCTTAGCTTCAGTTGAGGTTAAACATACATCCCCTCCTCCATAGAATTGTTTTCTTAAAATTGTGCAATTATATAAAACCAATGAACCACTCCTTAATCCGTTCCTTTATATATTTGTTTTTTATTTTAAGTATTTATACAAGGACGTTTCAGAACTAATAAGATTCTCTGTTCTTAAACATTTTATCAAGGATTTTCAGAAAGTTAACGAAAACTTCAAGCATAGTTTTTAAGAACAGTTTCGAAGAAAAAAGAATATTAAGCAATAGTCTACCTAGTGTCCTAGTCCAATAACCTATACTCTCAATTTAAATTTATCTTAATTTATTTCTAATTCCGATCTTGTGCAGCCCTTCCCTCACCAATCAATAAATATGCCTAAGCTTATAACACCTGCCGAGCATTCAAGTATCTCATACATTCAGCCCTGACGAAGACCCGCCTCTCGTCTTTAGGCTTTAGCATGAATTAAATCCATAACCCTTTTTCAAAAACTGAACACTTAATATACCCAGACCACAGCTTGGTAAAATGGCAGCTGTTTTGAGTACGCGATGGTTGTACAAACACAAGCTTGTCCTTTCTAATTAGCATCCAAAAAATTTAATATAATAAGGCGTAAACCTATCCATTTACCATAGGGCAAATACCTTAGGTCAAATCAAGGTAATTCACGTTCAAATCCTCTTTAAGAATAACAGTTTCATATAGTTCTTAACTAAGCATATAAATATCTCAGTTCGTCCAGCCGTAAGCGACGAACAATAACCCTAGCACCGTTAATCGGAAACTCCAACGCTAAAAACTTTATGTTCTCGGATGAGTGTTTCAGTTTCAATGTACCCTTGACCTGATTCGCGAAATTATAACATACATAAAACACTACTCCATCTTCTCCTTACCAACTACGGATGCAAAACCGCCATCATTTTTGAAAACCGGTTTTCGGTTTTTAAAAATATTAAAACCGGTTTTTACGGTTTTCATAATCTTTTTACACCTAAAACTTAAATTTGACCGTTAATATTCTTATAAAAAACACATTTTATTAGAAAACATATATTTAATTCGTTATAATAAAATAAAAATATTGATTTTAATTTTTAACCATCAATTTACTCAAATATAGTACGTCCATATCAATTCAAAAAAGTCTTTCATAAGAAATTCATTATGGCTTTTTTTTATTATTATTTTAGAATGCTCGAATTAAGTATAATTGATCTGATAATGCCGAAGAAAATAACCTTTCTGACTTCTACTCATGCGGTTTCTCAGTTTTTCTGGCTCAAAAAAAATCACTTCTGGGGAACTAATTCAACTCTTTTTTAGACTTCTTTACCGAATTAATTAGAAATTGTTGTGGTGAGTGATTAAACTCAGTAATATCAGTGCCGTGATTCGAATCCTGAGACCACAGATATTCTTATCAACTGCATCGCGGCGCGGCGATGATTATTCGACTATCGAAACTTCATCATCATACATTATATGCTTAGTATTCTGCTCGAGCGAAGCTCAATTTTAACAAGGTCTCCACAAAAATACAGATAAAACTGAAGCTAAAAATTGTATGTAGACATTTATAGAGATAAGTTTTGACAGTTGTCTTACATTTTAGCCATTAACCCATTTTCAGTCCTTTTTGTCCTTTTAATTTGATCTACACGCTCAACCTCAAGAGCATCATTATTTATTTCGTTATTGGCACTCTCGAAAACGTTTTCAAAATACGAATCATCTAAACATTCGGCTTCAAAATACATTTTGAAAACTAAAAAGGATGATTTTTTTTACAAACGCACATTTACTTTAAACACACAATTACTTTAAACGCACGCTTAGTAATGTCGAATTCTTTTTGCCAAAAAAATGCTCTAATACGCCCCTTTTTGATCTGAGATCAATTTTTTTTTGGCATTATGTGTTCTATTTAACCAAAAAAAGTGATATTTTTCGCCCTAAAAACTTTTGTTTGAATCTAGATTTTTAGCTCGAGCAAGCATAAAATACAATAAAGAATACAAATACATTTAAAAAGTCTGTCAAAATTAGTAAACAAACAAAACGCCATTTACTTATTATTTTTTTAATAGTGAAATAATTACTTTTTAAATAAAATATTGTTTAAATCGTGTTTTAAAATAAAAATTAATAATAAACTAATTAATTAAATACAATTAATTATAAAAATATTCAATGACAGTTCATAAATGCAACTACAAAACTGGATCATATTTTTTCATGTTCTTTTTATGAAAAAAAAAATCACTGTTTCGCTCTGGACAAAAAGAATTCGACATAAATACAATAAAAATGTCAAAATTTAGCGTTCAATTTAATGTCTCGTGCATTTAATATGCTGCGAAAACTGTGTAGACATTGTAGTAGAGCCATCTATAGTACAATACGCCAACTATTATTTTGAAATTATTTCCGCGTCGAGCAGCATACAGCAGCCAAATTCTGTAATTGTGAAGCGGTGAAGTGATAAGTTTTTTAATGAAAAGAAACGAAGAAATTTTTATCACTTCACCGCTTCACAGTTACAGAATTTGGCTGCTGATCAGCGAACTCATTAGCAAAATTTTTAATTTTATTTTTTAAGAGCTAAATTTCACGTCAAATTTATATGAAATTTTTAGCTTCGCTCGAGCAGGATACTGAGCTTAAGCGGAGACGGAAAAACAAAAACAAAAAATTTATATATAAACGATATGGGATATAACGAAAACGGTCACGGTCGCATATGTCGAGGTAGATCAAAAAAACTTTGTACATGTGTGTTCTGTTAGTATCTTGGACAAGTTCGTGAATCAGCAAAATCCGACACCTGGTTAAGAAACTAGGTAGAGGTTTTTTTCTAAAAAAAATTGATTTTTTAATACCGTTATAACGGCCGTTTGGATACTAATATTTTAAAAAATTAACAAACTTAGAATCTTTGGAATCTTTTTTATCAATTTATTCTAAAAATAGACCTATGCAATTAGAGGTTCCTGAGTGAGCGGCTCCACCAAAAAAGTTAGAAATTTTTTTTTTAAAACTATCGGCCCTCTCACGGTCGCATTTGTAGAGCCAGATCAAAAACCTTTTTTTAAAAATGTGTGTTTTATTAATATCTTGGACAAGTTCGTAAATCAGCCAAATCCGACACATGGTTAAGAAACAAGAGGCTTTATACTAAAAAAAGTCTGTTTTTTAGATCCATTATATTGGACGTTTGGATAACAATATTTTTAAAAACTTCATAAATTTAGAATCTTTGAAACCTTTTTTATCAATTTCTTTCAAAAAATAGACCTCTACACTTGGAGGCTCCAACAAAAAAGCTTGTAAAACACAAAATGCGTTTGAATCAACCGGCACTCTCTCGGTCGCATTTGTGGAGCCAAATCAAAAAACCTTTTTTAAAAATGTGTGTTTTATGAATATCTTGGACAAGTTCGTAAATCAGCAAAATCCAACACATGGTTAAGAAACTAGAGGCTTTGTACTAGGAAAAAATTGATTTGTTAAATCCGTTATAACGGCCGTTTGCATACTAATATTTTTAAAATCTTCATAAATTTAGAATCTGTGGAAACATTTTAATCCGTTTCTTTTAAATATAAACCTCTGCAGTTAGAGGTTTTTGACTTGTCGGCTTCAACAAAAAAGTTTGCAAAAATCCCCAACAACAAGAATTTGCAAAAACTTTATAACAGTCAATGAAAAAAAAATGAAAAGATTTGAATAGAAGAAATTATTTTTTACTTCACCACAATTTTAAATTATGTGAAGTAATGCAATCTATCGTGAAAATAAAATCTTACATACCCCAAATTTTGTTTTTTCTTTTGTTTTGGACCATCCTCTATCTAAATATCCAATAAAAATTTTGGTGTACGTATGTATGTGCGTGGGTGGGTGTGTGGGTGACCTTTCTGCATAGGATCTTGATAAAAATTTGGCAAATGATACAGGTTCACTTGAAAATGGAAGATCTGGATTCATTTCAAATTTGGACAAAATGGCGGGGGGTCTCCCGAGCACCTCTAAGTTTAAACCTTGAATAACTTCTAATTCCGGTTTATGATCTTATTGAAACTTAGTGTATAAGGTTTTAGTACAGTTTTCAATATTTCTGCATACCAACTTCCGGTTTGTCACTTCCGGTTAAAAAGTTTTTTTTCAAGGGTTTATTCCTACTGTAGCCTACAATTACCGATCGACTTTCATGAAACGTTGGTAAAAACTTTCAAGTATCATGAAAAAGAGTTTATCAGCTTTTGGAGTACATTGAATAAAGGGTTGGGGGTCCATCATACAACAGGTGGTTTTTACCCAATGTGTTTTATGTTTGTTGGGAGCATAAAACATTCGTTCGTGAATGAATTTTGATGACACTTTGGAAAAAAATGTAAATATGTATGACAAGGAACTGATTAGTTTTTGAGCGAAGTGACCAAAGTGGTGTAGGGTCCACGGAGCACCTGTTTTTTCAAAAGCTCAATAACATCTGAACCTGATAATCGAATTGAATGAAACTTGGTACATCAGCATATAGTATAGTTCACAACAGTTCTGCATCCCAACTTCCGGTTTTTCACTTCCGGTAAAACAAATTTTTTTGTAATTTTTTGCAGTTTTTTCAGTGTCTTTATGCACACTACAGCCTACAATAATGAAGTGATTATGATGAAACTTATGGAAAAGGTTCCAATTAGTGTGAGAAGATAATTATTATCTTTTGGGACACATTGATCAAAGTGGTGGGGGGTCTACCATACAAATGCCGACTTTTCACACTTTGTTTTTAAAGTTTGTTGGGAGCATACAGACTCCATTCATTAATTTATTTTAATGACAATTAGAAAAAAGATGGAGACTTAAATAACAAAAAACTGATTAGTTTTTGGACAATATTGTACTAAATGGTGGTAGGCCTCCCGAACACCTGTTTATTGTGTCACAATTTTTTCAATGTTTGTTGGGAGCACATAGCATTCGTTCGTGATTGAATTTCGATGAAACTTTGGAAAAAGATGCAACTATGTATGGCAAGGAACTGGTTAGTTTTTGAGCGAAAGTGAACAAAGTGGTGGGGGTGTCCCGAGCACCTGTTTTTTTGAAAGCTCAACAACATCTGTACCCGATAATCGAATTGGATGAAACTTTGCACATAAGCATTTAGTACGGTTCACAACAGTTCTGCATCCTAACTTCCGGTTTTTCACTTCCGGTAAAAAAATTTTTTGTAATTTTTCCATTTTGTGTGAGAAGATAGTTATCATCTTTTGGGACACATTGATCAAAGTGGCGGGGGGTATACCATACAAATGCTGACTTTTCACACTTTGTTTTTAAAGTTTGTTGGGAGCATACAGACTTCATTCATTAATTTATTTTAATGACAATTAGAAAAAAGATGGAGACTTAAATGACAAGGAACTGATTAGTTTTTGGACAATATTAAAGTAAGTGGTGGGGGATTCCCGAACACCTGTTTACTGTGTCACAATTTTTTAAATGTTTGTTGGGAGCACACAGCATTCGTTCGTGAATAAATTTTGATGACACTTTAGAAAAAAATGCAACTATGTATGGCAAGAAACTGATTAGTTTTTGAGCGATAGTGAACAAAGTGGTGGGGGGTGTCCCATACACCTGTATTTTTGCAAGCTCAATAAAATCTGTACCTGATAATCGAATTGGATGAAACTTTGCACATAAGCATTTAGTACGGTTCACAACAGTTCTGCATCCCAACTTCCGATTTTTCAATTTTTTTTAAATTTTTCCATTTTTTATTGGCAAGGAACTGATTAGTTTTTGAGCGATAGTGAACAAAGTAGTGGGGGCTGTCCCATATACCTGTTTGTTTAAAAACTCAATAACATTTGTACCTGATAATCGAATTAGATGAAACTTGATACATAGCCATTTAGTACAGTTCACAACAGTTCTGCAGCCCAACTTCCTGTTTGCCACTTCCGGTTAAAATTTTTTTTTACTTTTTCTCGTACAACAGAATTTATGTTTGATGGGATACTACTGCTTTCTTTAATATTTTTAAAATTAGAACTACGCGAAATCTATAACATTGGTTAGCTTTTAATTAAAGTATTTGACGGGTATTAGCTCATTATATATCCAGAACACCATGTTTCCAGAGCTGTGGTGAAGTCAGCCTATGCATCAGCGTCGCAATATTTTTTTTTTAGATATAAACTATTTTGATATTTTACAGTAATTGCACGACATATGATATAGAGTAGTTTGCTTTTTTTTTTTCATATAGTGTCATAATTTGTCACACACGTGTTCTGTGGTAGATTTGATATTTGTTTGTTGTAAAATTGGTTATTGGATAGATGTAGTATTGCTTATATGTAGCTAATTACTTCGGTCTGAAAGACCTAAGTATTACATTCATGAGCCAAAAATGACATTCTTACCCCCACTTTTTTTGGCATTCCTCGGCGTTTTAGGATTCTGAATACTGATTCTAAAAAAGCAAAAAAAAAATGTATGTCTGTCTGCCTGTCTCTCATTACCTACGCTGCAGGGAAAACCGCTGGAGGGATTTCAAAAATTTTTTTTCTAAAAATAGGTATACTCAAGGGACAGGCCCGTAAGGACGCTGTGTTCGATAACTGTACCGGAAGTGTGTCAAAAAAATCATTAAGTGTGTCAAAAACAGCAAATTTTCATATTTTTGGCCTAAAAAACGTTCGTTTTAAGTGATTACGAGTAGGAACATTGAATTTGGAGAAATCTTGATGGAAGGGATTGGTATGTGAGATCAAAAACTAGATTATTGCATTATAAGTTCGTCAAAAAATGTTGTCAAGTGTGTCAAAGAAAGATTATTTATTTTTTTACCCAATTTTTTGGAAAAATTATTTGTTTGAAATGAAATTTTATTATTATTATTGAGAACTATGGCATTATAGGTTTGTCAAAAAAAAATGTTGTCAAGTGTGTCAAAATAATGATTTTTATTTATTTTTTTGCCCAATTTTTTGGAAAAAAATAAAATTAATAATTTGTATGGCATGAAATTTTATTATTATTATAGAGAATTATGGCATTATAAGTTTGTCAAAAAAATGTTGTCACGTGTGTCAAAATAAAGATTTTTATTTATTTTTTTACCCAATCTTTTGGAAAAAAATAAAATTAATAATTTGTATGACATGAAATTTTATTATTATTATAGAGAATTATGGCATTATAAGTTTGTCAAAAAAATAATGTCAAGTGTGTCATAAAATGATTTCATTTATTTTTTTAGTCAATTTTTTGGGTTTTTATGACGTAAATGTAATTGAACATGAATTTGGACATGGACATTTTTGAATTTGTTATAGTTTTTGAAATATTTTTGGAATTTTGAAAAAGTTTGTATTTTTGATTTTGTAATAATTTTTGCAATATTTTTAGAATTTTGGAAAAGTTTGAATTTTTAAGAATTTTTGGAAAGTTATTGGAATTTAGAAAAAGTTTAAATATTTGATTTTATTCTAATTTTTGGAATATTTTTGGAATTTTGAAAAAAGTTTGATTTTAATTAAATTTTTACAATATTTTTGGAATTTTGAAAGAAATATGAATTTGTGATTTTGTAATATTTTATCGAAACGTTAAATGGAGAGGTTTTTGAGTAGTTTGCCGAGTGTATCATCTTTTCACTAAATTATATTAATTTACGATCTGTTTTAATTTTCCGGCAACGTATTGATGTTTCGTGTTAGTTTTGTAATAAATTTCTAAACAGAGATAAAAACATACTTGTACTTTAACAAAGAGTTATGTTTGATATACATCGCTGCCCAAAACTAAAAACCATGTCCTCATAAAAGTTTTTTGCCGAAAACTATATCAAAATCCTTAACCCAGACCGAAGTCTTGATATCTCAGAGCTGTGAGATTTCAGCCCCTCCATTTTTTCTTTTTAAAATTTGTTCGATATCTGTTTGTAATTAGTTTGTTCGACATTCTGCCGCTCGGAATTTTAAAATATAGTTTGGCAATTTGAGCATGATTTTGAGTAAATTTAAAATTTCAAAAAATTAAATAAAAATAAATTTTCTATTAAATTCAAGAATGGCCGACTTTTTTAATATTTTCTTTGATTAAATATGGACCGATTCTTGCAACAGTTGTCATTTATGAGCTTAAAAAGCTTTTTATCTCACTTGATATTATTACTCAGTATTTTGCTTTGTTGGGGAGTAGTTTTTTTCTTTGTTAAGATAGTTATACAGCAAGTAACTGTATATGATTATCCTTTTGTTTTCATCAGAGCAACAAGTTGAAATACAAAATAATAAACAAACATAGTAGAGCATAAGGCCCGCTATACACTTGAGCTAAACTATTCGAACTATGTTTTTAAAAAAATAATGATTTAACGCGAATAATATTTTTTAAACAAAATGTAATGAATGTAATGTTTCCTTTTTTATTTTCTTTTTTTAAATGTTTTGTTTCCGTAATGTTTTTTTGTATAATTACGTTGTATTCAAAAAACATAGTTCGCGTTTAGCTCAAGTGTATAGCGGGCCTTAAGCTCTATCTCAGATTTTTTTGTTGTAGCAAGCGTTTTATGGAGTATGTATATTCCTTATAATATTTTGACAGATAAAATGACACAGTAGTAAGCCATGCTAGTAGGCCCATAGAATAACGGAAAAAGATATGGCTAAGATATGTGTTGTTGTCGGTTACAAGTCGGAATTTTTTTAATCTCTGGGGGAGGGTACTCACATAATGAACCTGCCGAGTCCACTCGCCCGGAACCTGGGGACTGGAGTTATTCAACAAATTCGGCTGGAAATTTTTTTTGCTTCCTTGTAAGGGATATAACTCGTAAATGGTGCACTTTAGGATACTGGTGCCATGGAACGTTCTTGTTCCTTAAATGTTTTTCTATAACTTAAAATTAAAAAATTTTTTTTTGTTGCAAATTTTTGCAAAAAACTGCGAAAAAATGTCTAAAACACGATATTTTTCAATTGAATTTAGTTATTTGCAAATAAATGTTTATAATATAATTGACCCCTCTATCTTGTAGCTAAAACCTCAACCAAAAATATAAGTTTCGGAACGTTCATTCGTTCAATAGTTTTTGCACAATTCCATTTTGCACTTAATGTCTGAAAAAAAGTTGTTAACTTTGGGTAGGCCGCAAGGTCTGAGTTTTTATCTGATCGCAATCTGCTTGGCATCAGTCAAAAGGGTAAAATGTCAGATTTAATTAACAACTGTGTTGCCTAAGACCATATTCAATATTAACAACAATTACAGCGGTTCAAAAAACGGGAAAAATTATTTGCAAATAACTAAATTCAATTGAAAAATATTGTGTTTTTGACATTTTTTCGCAGTTTTTTGCAAAAATTTGCAACAAAAAAATTTTTTAATTTTTTTTTTTAATTTTAAGTTATAGAAAAACGTTTAAGGAATAAGAACGTTCCATGGCACCAGTATCCTAAAGTGCACCATTTACGAGTTATATCGCTTACAAGAAAGCAACAAAAATTTTCCAGCCGAATTTGTTGAATAACTCCAGTCCCCAGGTTCCGAGCAAGTGGACTCGGCAGGTCCATTATGTGAGTACCCTCCCCTATAGATGAAATTTGATATTTTATTTGATATTAAAAATTAGTTAACTTATTAGCTTTATCATTCGTTATTCTTAATATACATATTTACGAATGTTTAGTGCATTAAAAAGCCTGTTTTAGGAAAAAGCCGTGGTCTCATAAAACAACAACAAACTAAAATTATTTACTATACTTATATGTAAATAATTGTAGTTTGTTCAATTCTTTTTAATAGAGCGGTCAGCTAAATCATAGCTCAAACAATAAAAAGCGTTGTGCATTTAATTGATGTTGTGTACCATGTTTCAAAAGATCCTTACATTCGTGCACAAACTGATTTAAATAAACGTGTAAATCTATCGGTTTTCCTTTTGCGCAAAATATACCAATGGCCGTGGGATTAAAAAATTCAATTTCATTACTTGAAAAAAGAATAGGCCGAAACTTTGTTTTTGAAATTTTTTTATATATTGGCAACCCATCAATATTAATATTTAATGGTATCCTGAGATAATGGTCTATGGACCGATAGATCTATAGGTTATTATCAATGTTTTGTTTTAAAAAAATTGAAATCTTGATGGCAGTAATACCACCACTTGCAATAAACTTATTTAAATAGGGTGTTTGTGTCAGCAAACTTAACAGTTTTTCTGTGCCTGATGCGATATATAATTTTTCCAATGCCCCAGTTATTCTTTTAAGTTTCTGCATCTCCTTATTCGTTCAGCTTGGATTCAGGATCTTCCTCGATCCTAACCTAATTCATCTATTTAATTTCTCATTACTTAATCTTCTCTGACATTTTCTAGAATAATTTAAAGGCTCTTCCTACAAATGATATTTATTTTATCTGCCAGCTCTAAATAAGGAAAAAGCAACTACCAACAGCATCAAATGTGTGTAAAACAAGTTTGTATTAAAGAACTTAAATGCAAAACCAATACACTCTATGTATGCTTTAATGCAGTGCTAATACGAGATAATTTTATGCTCAAGGAATTTTTTTATTCCAATATATAGTGTGGTCTTTAAGATTATTATTATAAGCTCTAAAAGTGGTTATAGAGCTCATTAATAAAGCTAAATGCTCTACAAGGAAAAAGAGCTAGAACTGTTAGGCAACAATGAATTAGAGCAGTGTAAATTTTGCTTAAAGCTGAGAAAAACTATTTATTACGTTTAAGAGCTATCAGGCTACAACTTTGTTATTGACATTTTTCCTGTAGCTTTAGCCATTTATGAAATAAAAACAAAAGAACAAGAAATTCATATAAAATTGACTTTAGTGATCTGTACTGTGTCACCGGTGAAAGTTACAGTTACATATCTATTGGCAATTTTGTAGATAATTTAATCTTGACTTAGTTGCTTTTTTCCATTTTGAAATAGTATAAAATGCCGCTAAGCTGTAATTTTGTTTGTACTAATATAGTATTCAAACGCCGAGGCCGAGTGCTAAACATTAATTTTGAGGGCTCATATTTTAGGAGAACGTTTTCTTGGGTAACCAAGAGGGTAAAAGCACCCTAATATATATATATATATATATATATATATATATATATATATATATATATATATATATATATATATATATATATATATATATATATATATATATATATATATATATATATATATATATATATACATATATATATATATATATATATATATATATATATATATATATATATATATATATATATATATATATATATATATATATATATATATATATATATATATATATATATATATATATATATATATATATATATATATATATATATATATATATATATATATATATATATATATATATATATATATATATATATATATATATATATATATATATATATATATATATATATATATATATATATATACATATATATATATATATATATATATATATATATATATATATATATATATATATATATATATATATATTTTTTTTTTTTTGTTTTTTTCGCTTCTTATACTCATATTTTATTTAGAGTATACTGAGCTTGTGCACCTATTTGCGTTTTCATTTCACAAGATACACATAAAATATAAATTGTTGTAATGTATCACTCTTTTTTTGTTTTACTTTCTCGTGTCCGTATTTCTCCTTCCAATTCGATTAAGAAATTCTTTGGTATTTCAACATCGATATGTATTGACTGTAAGAATTATATTGTATACAAATCACGTTTATAGTGGAGTATTTAGTTGTAAAACTGATAATACGTTTTGTTTCTCAATGATAGATTTCCCTTTATCACCATATGGCGTCTACAAGTCTCTTAGCTATTTAATGTTGATTTAATTTTATTGGGGATTTTGTGCTGGCGTTCATTGTTTGTTTATCCTGCTTTGCTATTGTCTGGATTTCATGGATATGACTAGTTTTAGTAACGCATTTCGTGTTTATAGGATATGTTAACTTACCGGCATTTCGAAATTATCGTCCGTGCTATCTATGTAATTCTAACAGTGTTAGGTGGTGTGGTGGAAATTCGAGGGCATGCAAGAGAAATACTGCTTATTCTCAATGATACTGCACGGAATATGCCAGCCTCTATACCTCCGTAAGGAGTTTTTAACATATCCAATAAAATAAACCAATTCTCCTACTACTTTGTGTGACCGCTAGATCCTTAGTAAAAACAACAGAAAAATACAAAATTATTCATGCGTTTACTCATCCACTTTGCAGGCCTGTGTTAATTTTCAAGTGTCGTATAATATGTTTGTTTTGCTAAACTTTGCCCCGGCAATTAAAGGATCTTGGATCAGCGTGAGGTCCTGGCGTTGTTTAGTTAACAAATTGGTCTCTACAGCTGTAATGAAAGTTTAGCGAAAGTCTTGGACACTACCCTGCACCATCTTTTTTAGTATCATTCTTCTTCCTTTGTAGCCTCAGCGAAACCCAGACCTACATTCGTTACTACTTCATTTTTTCCTGTTATTTTCTTCGTCAATGAGGAAGTTCCATGAATCCGTGGGTCACTGATGACACTGATGATACCACTTTCTGGTAGAGCTGTGATTTTGCTGCTACTATCTGCTAAGAAAATGCTAACTTTTACTAACAACTTCACTCTTCGCGGTTTGCAGATTCCTATTTTTGTGGTGCCTCCACTACTACCACCGGTTTTCTGTCGCTTTAAATTGTGTATTTTTGCTTTTGGGTCACTGGGTTTCGACATAGTAGTTCACAATGTTGGAACCCAACATTAACATAATTACAAAAAAACAGAAATACCTAGTGAGAAAAATTCAACTTAAAGTAGTTAAATCATGATGAAATTTCAACTTTTAAATACCATCGCTTCGGTAGGCTAGTTAGATAGCGTGTCTGCCAAGAGGGATTTGAACCATGGCACTGATTAAGATAGTTTGAATCCCAATCCGAAACGCGTATAAGAGAAAAATGGAGTTTTTCTCTGAGAAAAATCCAAAAATTACCTTTCGAATTGAAGAATTCAAAATAACTTAATTGCTTGAGTTTAAGTGCTCAAAAAATCTCTAATATATATAATTCAAAATTTTCAATATTCAAATCTAGTAAATTAAAAATTATAAACATAACAACGCAAAAATAATCTTGGAGGAAGTCTGGCATTCAAGTAGCTCTGTTTGTACCATAACTATTTGACTAAACCTTCGGCCATGCTGATTCTTGACAGTAGCTCTGTTTGTACCAGAGCTATTTTGAACCTTCGGCCATGCTGATTCTTGACACGGTTTGTATTAGATCTTGATACGGCTTATTATTGATTACCATTACTTTGTCGAACACTGGGTGATTAATGTTGAATTCCTCGCCTTTGAATCAGAATTGCAAATTGCGGGCATACATAGCATACATAAATACCCTTTGATAGGGTTTGTTCCACCTCTTCCTTTTTTTGCTGCTAAGTAAAGCGG
Organism: Diogma glabrata; assembly: GCA_963693315.1. NCBI lineage: Eukaryota > Metazoa > Arthropoda > Insecta > Diptera > Cylindrotomidae > Diogma > Diogma glabrata. The sequence goes on from OY856187.1 coordinate 349,918,814, forward strand.
TCCAGCAAAGTCGATGACACTATTAGTAAATGGTAAAGTAGGTATCACCCGTTCTGCAGGTAAATTTCCCATGAACTGCAAACTGACCTTATGTGCGTGTTTTACGCACAACGCATATTTTAGCAAAACTTTTACTTTTGCACGGCCACCGAGTATCCAATATCTCTGCCTCACTAAGTTATTTGTTAAGTTGGGCCGGCATGTAGATTGTTATTGTGAATCCCCCAAATAAGCTGTTCGGTAAACACATGATTTGATATGGCAATATGATGGGATGTTTACTATCGTATTCGCAGTCCGTGTTGAAAAGACGACCACCGACTCTAAGTGTTCCAGTGGAGTCCAAAAATGATGCTAACGATAACAATTTGGAGCTGTTGTGAACTCTTTGACTTCTTTGTAAATTTTCAATATCTTCGTTAAACTGTACCTTTTGAACCGATTTAATGCAAATACTAGTTACTTGTTCGATTTCACTTGGTCTTAGTTCGCCAAATTTTTTTTGCGTTGGGTCTTTTATTTTTAAATTAACAATAAATCGTTGGATATATGCAATTATTCGTAAGACTTTCTTTAGCTTTGATTTTTTTGTTGATTCAAGCTCTGCTAGAATAAACAAAAAATCTTCTAGCTCTGCTTGGGAATCGGATGAAAGTGGTTGCATTATAGGCCAAAATGATTTTGGTTGCATCGGTCATTCAGGACCATTCCACCATTAAGATAAGTTAGCAAGTAATTTAGGATAAACACCTCTTGATCCATGGTCAGCAGGGTTATCGGCGGATCGTAAATGTCCCCAGTGTTCTCTGGGAAACTTATCTGGCTAGTTCTATTGGCAATAAAAGTCTTCCATTTAGCTGGATACGTTGACAACCAAGCTAAAACAATGGAGGAATCGGTCTAAGCGTAACACCTTGCATCTGATTTTATAGTTTTTCTCACCGTGAATATAACCTTTGACAAAAGCTGAGCCACACAAAGTTCCAGATGTGGTAACAAAATCTTTTTCACTGGGGCGACTTTAGTTTTGGATGTTAAAAAATGTATGGTTGCTTTCCCTGAATTATCTATTGCTTTGCTATATACACCCCAGCGCTGTAGGCATCTTCACTTGCATCTGCAGAGCCATGAAGTTCTATGTACTGGTAGTGATTCGTAAATCGTGATATATTTATATCTTCAAAGTATTTGAATTCACCTCTGATTCTTTTGTACTCATCTTCAATATACTTCGGCAGTAGGTCGTCCCAATCGATTTTTAAGAACCAGAATTTTTGAAATAATATTTTTAGCTGCAAAAGAGTGACAGGATACAAGAAACTCAATGGATCAAAAACACGTGAAGATTCTGATATTATTTTTCGTTTTGTAACTGGACCGTCCTGTTCTTGACTGACTCTAAAGGTTAATAAATCATCTGAGGGCCACCACTGTAATTGTTGTATTGTTCGTATAGCTAAATACGCAGAATCAAGGCCAAAAGTTACTCTGCTTAGTTTATAGTGGCGGATCTGTTTGTTAGAATTTTCTCGCTAAACGACACGTTGATATTAAGCGTCATCAGCATAAACTATTATCTGGCGATACATCTTTTCGATGTCAGCTATCACCGCAATTCTATGACCTCTAAAACGCATTAGAGTAGACCATAGTGTAGGTTGAATAGTTGGTCCTACTATTAGTTTTTCGTTCAAAGACACTCTTGTGGTTGATTTGCTGGATCCATAAAAAACCATTCTCATCTTTGTCGTTTCGCTGCCCTCTTTTATCACTGAATGATGCAGTAAATAAAATAATTCGTTGTCTTTTGAATTATGTTGGGTTGGAAATACTTCTATCATGTGTCCTATTTCCACATACTCTCTTATTTGCTGTATATAAAGCCCCTGTAGCTCTATGTTGTTTGCTAACTTACGTTCCATTGTAAAAACCGTTAAATGGCGATATTAAGTGAATTTCCTAATTCTTGAGAAGATTTCTTAAACGGAAGCTTAACAATATACGCGCATCTTTCTGTCTGTAGTGAGTTTGTGTATAAAATTCTTCACATGCCAAGTCTTCTGGGGAGCGATTGTTCTGCCGATGTAGGTTTTCTATTCCCCAAAATTTGCGTAGCGAATCATCAATATCTATAGATAACTCCCAAGTAACAATTTCAGTTTTATATAAGCTCTCACAGTGCTCTAGAGCTAAACTATAGAGCTGATAGCTTTATATTTTGCTGAAGTAGCGCTGCCACAGCTCTAACAGAGCTGTTATGATGCAAAATTTGCTACTTTTACAGCTTATTTCTCCTTCAGATAACTCTAAACAAGTGGTTCAATAATATATAATAGAGCTATTTTAGCTATATAACAGCTGTGTGTTAGAGTTTTTAAGAGTTACTATCAGGATTAATTTTGACGTTTTCTTTTGAAAACAAATACAAATAGTTTCTTTTAATAAAATTTTTTAATTATAAAACTAATACATATTCGACATGGTTCCAAAATATGTTGGTGTTAAGTTTTCTCTCAACTTTTATATATTATATGTCGCGGAAATGAATTAAATAATATTTTAAATAAATAATATAATTATGATTTTTTTGAATATGTATGGGAATTTTAGGTTCCAATTAATTTTTATGGTAAAACCTGGTAATATAAGACCCACATTTCAATGCGCCCTTAGTAAATATTGTATAATTTCTGAAAAATAAAATAATTGTTATACAATTATGATTTTTTTGTAGCATTTTTGACATTTTCAGGTTATGTCAAATGAAATTATTTTGGGGAATTTATTTTTAAAATTTAAAACATTTTTGGTCATTATGGCGATACATTTTCCACTCCATCTTTATAAAAACGAAGATGATGACAAGTTACATCAATACAGAGCTTCATGATACATATTAATCCTTTATAACGCTACTTGTAATAGAATATTTAAATATAGAGCTACATCAATCATGCTACTTCTTTATAAAACTATTTGCTTTGTAACAAAATAAGTTGATTATATACTAACGCATTTATGCAACAAAACATAGATAAAGCATCTCTGTCTATTTATATTAAAATGTCATGTCATGCGAAATGTTACTGCGAGTTTTAGTAAAGATTCATATACTTGCAATAACTCTAAATTAACGTAAAAAGAAATTACGAGCTCTTTTGTTGCATTTTTTAATTATAAACAAACTGTATGTAAACATACGTTGACACTTTATTAGAGCTAGATTTAATAATGCTAATAGCTTTAATAGAGCTTTATAATAGCTTGTTTTTCTGTTGCGAAGGTGTAATAGAGCTTATAGGTCTATAACAAGTGGTGCTGTACTACTTTGAATTTAAAGCTCTAAATAAGATTATTATGCTAATGTAAAGCTAATATAGTTACTTCCTGCTCTACATTTAATTAGAGCTAAGAGTTTGTAGAAATTCCTTTATAAAGCAACATTAATTGTTTTTAGAGCTTCAAGTATCACTCTACAAAGTAAAAGAACCACTAGCAACATAGGTACTTTTTTAGAGCTTTAGTACAGCGTCACGACAATTATAGCTCTAAGAATTGTTACTTGGGCTGTATATTTAATTTCAGGTAAGGGAAGGAATTATCTTCTTGTGGTATATGAGGTTGGCCAGATACAATCCAACTAAACAGTGTCTCGTGTAATATGATGAAGTTAATCTGTTTTTTTTCCACCTCCTAGAATTGAAAAGACTTTATCCGCTCCCAATAAAATATTTTGGGTGCCGGTTTATGATACTGTGGATCAGCTAATAAAATATCTTGAAAACACCTTTCATCATCAGGTTGCATTTGGTAGGCAGGCAATCTTGTTGGAAAACTATTCACAATCAAAGCAGTGACTAGTACTTTTATTTTAGAATTATATGTGGATTGCTTAGTTATGCAACCTTTCCTTTGGAAGTCACAGACCCAGGTGTAAGCCCAGCAACACTCACATTCGCCCGGTGTAACTGCAAATTTTGCACGCAGTTCTCCGAAATGAAGGAATTTTGCGATCCTGAATCTAGTAGAATTCTGCACTTATGACTTTTTCCAAATTTATCTTTTATAAACATATTCGCTGTGGGTAGAATTGCTTGTGATATTCTCGGTTGTTATTCATCTATTTTAACTACCGCCTTGCAATTGGTGGATGTAGATTCGATTGAGAGCAAAAATTGTCTTCTATTTCTACTTCCAGTTGTTTGACAGGTGTGTTCTCGGGATGTAAAGTTAGATGATGCTTGCGACTACAAAGTTTGCAAGTGTATCTCGACCTACACACCGGTAATTAATGTGAAGATCCTAGACAGTTAAAGCATAGTTTCTTTTCTGCTACAGTTTGTTTTCGTTCTGGCATACTTAAAGAAAGGTAATTCTCACATCTCCTCAAATAATGTTCTCCATCACATAAAGGACATGAGTAATCTAATGACTGTTATGTAAAAAGCCTTATTCGTTTAGAAATATTGGGTTGTTCATTTTGTATACAACTTAAACTCCCAAGTGCATCACTTCTATCGTTCAGGAAGTTCAATAATTGATCCACTGTAGGGTGATTGATGTCAACAGTCGCGTGCGCCCATGCTTGTTTAGATTCCTGGTCAAGTTTTTGAATTATAAGAAAAATTAACCAGGGATCACGTTTTTCAACTCGTTGATCGAGAAGTACACGGATGACCTTATCTGAGACATCAGACAAATGACGAAGTGATTTTGAACAACTCTGTCTTACGTTTGGCTGTTCGACAAATTGTTTTAATAGATTATGAACTACTTGTTTTGGCTTGTCATATTTGTTTTTATCTTATCTCAAGCTTCATCATAGTTAGCATCAGTAGTAGCTTGATTGATTGATTAACAAATAAGTATCTCCTACTAGCAGGTTTTATGATATTGTACCTTGTGTGCCTTTGTAATATTGTCGTTGTGATGTATCGATGCTTCATAGAGATCGCAAAAAAATGGAAGTTCCACGTAATTTCCACTGTATTTTGGAATGTTAGCTCGTGGTAAACGTACTTCGGTTTCTCTTTTTGTAAGATTGGATATTTCATTTAAAAACTGACTTTGTTTTAGCATGAGATCTCCCATAGTATACTTCCCTTCTTCAACGGTGTCTTGATTTTCTAACATTTTCTCAAACTTAAATAATTGTTGTTTTAGATCGAAATGATAAGTCTCTATCTTGTCTACTAATTCCCTGTTGGCTTCATCAAACTTGCCGTTTAACGATTTTTCCAGGCTTCGAAATTCTCTCCACCCATTTTGCAACAGAGCAAACGTCGCCCTCACATCAGTAATTGGGGTTGCATTACTAAAACCCAAAACTGAAACCTTTATTTGGTCTAATGTTCTGGGAAACCGTCTAATAGCTCTATTTTCCGCCATTATTCGAAAAGATCAATAAAATTAAATTAAACAGACATCTTCTATAAGAATTAATTCACTGTCCTGCTCTCTTAATCACACGCTATTTGTTTTGTTGTATTTCAATATTTTATCACCGTTTCTTTTACTTTGATTTATTAATAAAACTGGTACTGCCAATTTAAATTAGTAGTAGTTTGCTGATGTAAATTAATCCGGCTCGAAGGACCATGTTTAATGTTGAATTCCTCGCCTTTGGGCCAGAATTGCAAATTGCGGGTTTTCTAAGATCCGGCTCACTTTATGCAATACGTTACTGAATTTGAAGCTTGTTAGGAAGATGTTCGGGTACAAGATATTAACAATAATTATTTTTATTTGTTGTTTTATTTAATAAATTTAAAAAAATTTCAATTTAAACACTTGTCTTTTTCCGCAAATTTTTGGAATTTTATTTATATTTATTTACAAGTATCCCGATTAATTTCAGCTGTTACGCTATCCTCAGGAGCTTAAAACTAAAGATAGAAGATTTGATACAAAGTAATTTTTCTTATTATCTAACAACATAAAAGTGATTATATGTAATTTAAATGTAATTAAAAGATTTTCAGTTTTAATATTTAAAAAGAAATAGTTCTATTTCATTAATGAACAAGAGAAAAAAGGCGTTTCTTAAATTTTATTGCGGTACTATTTAATTATTTAAAGGAAGAATTTGTGAATTTTATGAATTAAAAACAATTATAGAGGACAAAGGAAATGTTTAACGACATATTTTGAGTATTATTCTGAACAGGCGGTTTTTTGAAGAACAGGTCAGGACTGGTTAATGGGGAGAATTTTATGTCACTTTGTTCGTTAAGAACTTGCTTGTTGATATAAAGGGATTTTCTAATTTCGAATGACTCCAAGGCATTTAACTTAGGACCTTTCTTATTTGTTGTTTTATTTGATAATTAAATTGTATTGTATTTCACAAGTTTAGATCACAAAATCCGAATAAAAATTAATGTATAGAAAACTTTTACCAAAATCAAAAATATTATTCAACGGAAACATGTTCAAAAAAATAAGAAATAACGACATCTATTAGCATAAAAGAAAACCCTGACATATGCTGACATGTATATATTTATAAGTTTTGGAAAAAATGAATTAAATTATTAAATTAAAACCAATTAAATAAAATACATGTCAACAAATGTCTAATTGATCAATAAATAAATGATCTATGATATGGGAATCAACACTGGGTGGTGACTAGCATGTGCAAAACAAAACAGGTCTGAGCTTGTACGACCTTTTCTTCAGCGGTATCATTACAAATTCAGCGGTATCATTATAGTGTTCACCGCGGTCCAGACTGGAAGTCTACCTCAACCACTTAGTCCGATTATATAGATCTCCTCCAGATTCCAGAGCCATTCACTTCTGAGACAAAAATTTTCGTTATCATTTAATTTCTCTAGATTGATCAACGCAAAACATAGGAACACAACACGTGAATTTTCTGTTTAAATCTAGAAGTTTTGAACCGAATAAGAAGGGAAGAGGTTTAAAGTGTGTTCGTGTTTTCGAACCCCACAAAGGAACGACATTGTCAATCATTGTCAGTGTCAATCCTAAATATCATCTGTCGCCAAATCCATTGCAATGCCTCTTACTTATATAAAAACTACAATTTTTATTACCTCTACCAAATACCTCAATCATATCAATTAATACTATAATCTTATAGATATTATTTATCATGGTCTTCAACATAATTACATACTCAGTTTTTACACTTAAAGAATAAAAAAAAAACTTACATTCTTAAGAAAGTACTAATAATAATAAAAGTGAACTGAATTTTGGTAGACAATTCATTTTTTTCCTCTCCAACAAAACAGGTATTTTCAAACAAATTTACCCCTTTAACAAAAAAAAAATTAAATTTTAGTTGACATTCCTTCCACAACACCATAATCGTATATTAACAATATATTTCTATCTCGTTTTATTATTTTTTTTTTCAAATGAGTGGGAGGAGAAATAAATTTTGTAAACATTGAAGAAATAAAAAAAAATGTTTCCTAAAACATCCGTAATAATTAAATATTTCATGTTTAAAATAAATATACAAATATTTTTTTTGTATTCTATGATTCACCAAGTTTTTATGGAATTCATTCATAATAGTTCAAAAATTAGTTGTTTCCAGATATTCCTATTTATGTAAATGTTTCTTCACATTTATTCCGAAAAAAATAAAATGTTTCCAAAACATTTATTTGTATTTATGAATGTGTGTTTTTCTTTTTTTTTATTTTCAGTCTGTAGTATCAATAAATTTATTGCATTTCAGCAGTCGCAAAGAAGATTACAGTTGTGTTGTTATTGTGAATGATTATGTAAAGTTGAGATTCGACAGGATTTTCATATAATAAAATGGTTTCCTGAGCACAAATGTCAATAAATTTATTTAACAAAAATATTATATAAAAAAGAAAAACAGGAATTTTATTAAAAAATTTGACAGAAAAAAAATAAAGAAAATGATAAATTTAAAGGAATATTTTTTATCATTTTTATTAATAAAGTTTAAGTGCATATGTGATATTTTTGTTTGACAATATTCAATTCGTGAATTTTAATTCGCGTAATAAAAATTTATTAGTTTTTAATATAAATTTAAGTTATTAAAGTTTTTTTTTTGTTTTAACAAACATCATCAACAACAACAACAAAATATAAAAGTAATTGTGCATACTATAATAGTGTGTTTGTGCAAAATGTTAATATCAATTGGATTGATTAAATTTAAAGTGTATTTAGCTATATGTCTAGTTTTCTTGTTATGCATATTTAGTCAAAATAAAAATTTAGTTTACGGTAAAACATTAGATATTTTTGAAGATAAATCTTGTGAAAATGTTAAACAATTGTTTGATATTCTTAACATTACAAGCACACATAATGTTGATAAAACGGGTGAGTGCATCCTCATTTTTTTGGTTAATAACTAAAATTATTAACTTTATTAGTGGGTTTAATAAAAATATATTGAAATTGTTTGTATGTGTAGCAATACTTGTATGTTTTAATTAATTCATAAATCGAACTATTGGGTTGGGAAACAAAAAAACAATTTTTTTTTCACAGATTTAAATATTTTTATTTTTTACTCTTAATATATATTAAAAGATGATGATTGCTATTGAAATAGGTGAAGTATTCCGTCTTAAGTATTTTCTTTTGTTCAATATTCACATTGTTGTGAGAGTCATTCATGTTGCGACAAGTTTTTTTTTCGTTGTATATAAAAAAATGTTTAATTTAAGAATTGAATTTTTTTTCAATACATCAAACACACATATCAATGTAATCTCTAGATCATGATATACATACTCAAAAAATCATTAATAAAAAAATGGTATTCCTTGATTAAATTCATAAAATGAAGAAAAAATAACGTTTTTGGATTCTCAATATTATTTTCACTTGCAATTGGTACTTCTTTATTCTCTTTCATTCATATAAATATTTAACGAAATATAAAATCAATGCAAATACAGGGCTCTTGTTTTTGTGTTTTTTTTTTCGCTTAATATTGTTGTAATGTGGGAGTGGAGTGTGATGATATTTTGTTACTGGGTTCAAGGATCTTTTTTTTTGCTGGATGTTTTGTTACAATTGTGTGACTTAAATAATGGGAAAAGTTTTCTAGGTTTATCGGGGAAAGCTTAAGTATCTGGTATTAATATACGTTTACGTTACATTTTACGAAATATTTTTGTAAAATAAGTACCCCTGACAGTATAAGTTATCTTTTACTAGTGACTATTAAGGTTGGTAACACAGGAACCACCCGGCATCGTAGCTTTCAGGCTTTCAGTTTTACAAAGCAGGCTGACAGGTTCCGTAAAGATTGTTTTGATATCAACTTTGAAGGCTTAGTTAGATGATTGATAATAAGACGTTTCCCGCAGGAGGGATCGATTTTGATCTATTATGATCAATGTTGATCTACGGGTCTGACTACCCTGCGTACTCCAGTCCCTGCCATTGACATATGAGTTAGCGTGAGATATCACATACCACTGGCAATGGCAGGAGATGTCATTAGCCAAGATGATATCTTAGGGTGCTGGCGGACGAACTTTAATTAGTCAACGGCAGCACTTCCAGTCTTAGCTGGGCAGCGTTCCGTAGCGGGACCGCTCATTAGCTCTTCCGAGGAATCGGACCAACACGTAGTTATGTGTGGGCTTTATGCCTCGATTGAGGTGGTGGGCGGTGCGTCTGGGGTGCGCTGCATCAGCTGGATTATTGGCATTTAGTTTTGTTTTGTTTTCTGCAAATTTCTCACAATTTGTTTTTCACCTATTATTTTGATATTATTTCTTCATCTTATCATGAAATATTGGCATATGTCATATTTTGTAGTATGATAGGATTTTTTACTTAGTTATGCATTTTAAAATAAAACATAAAAAAATAAAATAAACCTTTTGATATATATATGGCAGCACAACCGAAAAAAAATAAGTCTGCAAGTGGTAAAGCAAATTTGCGCAATCCACCCGCCCATAAAGCGGCATGTCCACGGAATTTGCAGGGACAAAACATATATGAATCAATAAAAAATTTTAAAATACATCTTCAAAACATCTGCGGATTGAACGCTAACCATGACCACGTGCAACATCATCTTGAGCACGACAAACCGAACATTCTATTCCTTACAGAAACACAAGTTTCTGAAAATTTTCTCTTTATAGAATCGCTTAATTCCAAATATAGGCTCGAATCAGCTTTCAAACTCCATCAGGGCGTATGCGCATTCATTCATGAGAGTGTTGCGTACACGCGCTTTCCAAATTTTGAACTACACGGTGACGGCTTCAATACAATGGTTTTAAAGATTTGTCTTCCAGAAATTACTTTTTTTACAATAGCTTTATACCGGTCCCCCAACAAACGTAACCCAAACTTTTTTAATATACTGACAAAAATTATGGTCGAGATTAGAGCAAAGTCCCCTAATTGTGAAGTTATCGTTACCGGTGACTTCAACGTCCACAACAAATCATGGTTGGAATTCTCCAAATCGACCGACGATGTTGACAATAGTGGAAAACTGGCAGAAATTTTTGCCGCGTCTCAGGGCCTATTCCAAATTGTTAAAACCCCGACTTTCACTCCCCGTAATGGCGGTTATAATAGTTTTCTTTTAGATCTCTATCTTACCACAATGCCAGATATTACGAGTGTCGATGTCGCGAAAGGTAGTATTGGAAATTCTGATCATTATTTAATCTCATCAGTTATCAAAACTGATTTACTTAAAACTACAGCTCCCAAACCCCGTAAAATATTTCACTACTCAAAAATGGATAAGAGTGATCTTCAAAATTTTTTCCATGGTTTCCCTTTCGACCGTCATTGTTTTTACACTGACAATGTAAATGTTTCTGCTCAAAACTTTACAGAAACCATCCAATTTGCTATCAATAAATTTGTCCCTTTCTCCATAGTCAAAAGCTGCCAAAACGGCACTTAGAAACAAACGTAGATCATTTAATATTTGGATTCATAACAAAACTCCCACTAATCGATCCCAATATCTAAAAGCCAACAAAATTTCTAATCAGATTATCTCAAACGAAAAGTCCGAAATTGACAGAGCGAAAGCCTCAAAACTTACGTCTATGTCTGTTTCTGACAAGAGTTTCTACAGTGCCATTAATTCTTTAAATTCTGGTACAAAATTTTCTGTTCCCCCTATTATTGATGGTGATTTAATCGTCAATGATCCCGCAAGAAAAGCTAACTTGTTCGCTGAACGCTTTGCTCTGAACTCCACTGTTTTGGAAACTCCTAAAGAAATACCCCAAATCCAGTCTTCAGGAGTTAATATGAATGAACTTCACTTTAAACCCAAAATAGTCGCTAAACTTTTAAAGGGGTTAAACATCAACAAAGCATCAGGAATGGACAATATTCCACCCATTATTTTAAAAACCTTTTCCAAAGAACTTGCACCAACTTTAACTAAAATATTCTACCAATCCTACAAATCTGGTATATTTCCCTCGTGCTGGAAGCTGGCAAATGTCCAGCCCGTCCCCAAAAAGGGACCAAAATCCGATATCTCAAATTATAGGCCAATAGCTTTACTATCGGTCCTATCCAAAGTCTATGAGCATTATATTAATACACATATTTCAAAATTTCTGGAAGAAAATCATTTAATATCCGACAGCCAATACGGTTTTCGAAACAAAAGATCAACTCCCGATCTATTAAACTATGTAGCGCATTGTTGGAACAGCATACTTGATAAAGGTAGCGAAACATACGTTATCGCTTTAGACATCTCCAAGGCATTCGATCGAGTCTGGCATGCCAACTTAATCAACAAGCTCGTTGCGTACGGTTTTCATCACAATGTTGTGAAGCTGATTCAAAATTTTCTATCCAACCGATACATTTCGGTAACCTTAGACGAATTTTCTTCTGAGTCTAAACTAATTAACGCTGGTGTACCCCAAGGCTCAGTATTGTCTCCAACCCTATTTTTGATTTATATCAACGAATTGTTGAAAATCACCGGTAACCCAATAAATAGTTTTGCAGATGATAGTACTCTGCACAAGTCGTTCGAGCCCCTTCCTTCAAAAGGTAAAATGCACGAACGAATTAATCCTGCCCGGAAAGACGCTGCCATAAACGTGAACAAAGACCTGAATAAAGTCGCCGACTGGGGTGACCAAAACCTTGTCAATTTCAACTCCACCAAAACACAGCTGTTGATTGTTTCCAGATTAAAGACCGAGTTCCCCAAAGATATTTTATTTAGTATGTGTGATGAACCAATAGGTGAATGTAAAAACATTCGTTTATTGGGTGTCACAGTTTCAAAGGACCTACTCTGGAACGATCATGTAATGGCGATGGCAAAAAGCGCATCCAAAAAACTCGGCCTCCTAAATAGATGCAAAAAATTTTTCACTCCATACCAATTGCTCCATGTTGATAAGTCCTATATTCGTCCCTGTATGGAGTACTGCTGTCAAGTTTGGGGTGCTGCCTCTGTTTCCATCTTGGCCCTCTTGGACTCTGTTCAAAAGCGAGCTATACGAATTGTAGGTGATCGAACTTTGACATCAAAACTTGATTCCCTACAACATCGTCGCACTGTTGCTGACCTCGTTGTTTTTTTACAAATATCGTCATCAGCAGTGCTCAGATGAAATCAGCGGCATCATGCCTCAAACTTATTCTTACCCCCGTTCCACTCGGCAATCGGCTGCCGCAACCAGTGAAACGGTAAAGATCCCGCGCTGTCATACTGGCAGATCGCAGAGAGACTTCGTTGTCCGAACTGCGTACAAATGGAATAGTTTGCCGGAACACTTAGTCTCAGGTGGCTTCAACCCACAGATGTTTAAAAAAAGCGTTAATCTACACCTTAGAACGCCAGTTGTTGTGGGACCCAGGTCTAGACCTAGGTCTTAAAAGGTATTTATGTGTTGTTGTGACACATATTCTAAACCCTATTACACAGCACATTTTGTTAAAAAAAAAAAAAGTTTGATTTCAAAGGGTTTTAAAACAAAAATATTTCTTGTTCAATAAGCTGAGAGTTTCGTCATCTACTATATTGAAGTTTAAATGTTGTTTTTTGTTTTTTTTTTTAAATATTCAGTAAAATCTTTTATCAAAAGTTTCTGGTATTCTTCTATTTTTTGTATGAAATTTGATAATGGGAAAATAAAATTTCATACCAATAATAGACCAGGGTCGATAATTTTTGAAAACAAAAAAAATAATAGTAGGATGAAACCCATTAGAAAAGGAGGAGAATATTATAAAAATGAAAGAAAAAACAATTTACGGGCGATCTGAGGTCGGGAAGGGGAAGGGGTGAGTTTTTAAGGGTAAAAAACGGTTTATCTCGATTTCAGGCAAAACTAAAAGTCCTATGGAAAAAAGTCATATGACAAAGTTGTAGGTAATAAAAAGATCTAAAACTTTTATATCAACACTTTTTTCACATAACCTCAAAATTTATGTGAAAAATTCAAAAAACCAAGTTTTTGGTTTTTTATTTTTATCTTTTACAAAAAAATTTTTTTTGTCACGAAATTTGGTGAAAACTTACCTTTTTATGTCCCAAATACGCTGTAATTTATTTGATTTGAAATTTTTATTTGGTCACCTTATTTTGAATTAATATCGAAAAAGCACCCTAATTTTCAATCGAAAATTCACCCGTCAAAATATCAGCTTTTTTCAAAAAGTTGGTATGCTTTCTGTTCGTTGAAATTTCTACTTTCCGAAGGTGAAAAAAAAATATATATTACTATAGTAAATCTTCTCAGAAAATGCAAAAAATGAATTGAATTTTCGATTGAAAATTAGGGTGCTTTTTCGATATTAATTCAAAATAAGGTGAAAAAATAAATATTTCAAATCAAATAAATTACAGCGTATTTGGGACATAAAAAGGTAAGTTTTCACCAAATTTTGTGAAAAAAAAATTTTTTTTGTAAAAGATAAAAATGAAAAACCAAAAACTATGGTTTTTTGAATCGAAAATTTAATTCATTTTTTGCATTTTCTGAGAAGATTTACTATAGTAATATATTTTTTTTTCACCATCGGAAAGTAGAGATTTCAACGAACAGAAAGCATACCAACTTTTTGAAAAAAAGCTGATATTTTGACGGGTTTCGATATTAATTCAAAATAAGGTGAACAAATAAAAATTTCCAATCAAATAAATTACAGCGTATTTGGGACATAAAAAGGTAAGTTTTCACCAAATTTCGTGAAAAAAAAAATTTTTTTGTAAAAGATAAAAATAAAAAACCAAAAACTTGGTTTTTTGAATTTTTCACATAAATTTTGAGGTTATGTGAAAAAAGTGTTGATATAAAAGTTTTAGATCTTTTTATTACCTACAACTTTGCCATATAAATTTTTTCCATAGGACTTTTAGTTTTGCCGGAAATCGAGATAAACCGTTTTTTACCCTTAAAAACTCACCCCTTCCCCTTCCCGACCTCAGATCGCCCATAAATTGTTTTTCCTTTCATTTTTATAATATTCTCCTCCTTTTCCAATGGGTTTCATCCTACTATTATTTTTTTTTACTTTTTATTATTTTTAAAGGCTTCTACCCTGGTCTATAATAGAATAGCATAAATTTTCGATAGAAAATTTTACTGAATAGATCCCAATAACTTTTTTTTGATGAATGAATGAAAAAATAAAATGCATTTGTTAACTTTTTAAAAACAGTCAGAATTATCACCTATCAAAGCTATGTTCGCCACAAACGCTCCCTTCCTAAGTCCTAGCAACATCGAATGAGACGATATAGAGAGAATTATTGTACTATAGCACGAAAGAAGCGAGTAGGTGAACGAGTGGTTCTACCCAGAGGTTTCGTCAACTTTTAGACAAAATCTAGACAAAATAAAATGTTGTATATACTTGATTCACACAATACAAAAATTAAACGACAAACGTTTGTCTGAACGAATTACATACAATTTAAATGTTTTGACGTTTTGGTTATATATGCATTTTGCGGAGTTTGCAAAATATTTTTTGGAGAGTTGGACAAAATTTTGACAAAATCGATCAGAATCCATACCCTGCTCGTGTGGGGATGGACTATCTGTCAGGGCTGCGGGGTCGGTGCCAAAATTAAGCGGCTCCGACTCCAAGTTTTTAAATTTTTAATCCGACTCCGACTCTGACTCCGATTTATATATAATAGAAAATATTCAAATTTCGTTTCGAAACATTAAATTCTACAAAACGTAATAAAGCACCTGGTATCGACCACGATATAACATATCCGAAATGATTGTACAGGGTGGTGAAACTCTATCTTCAAGATTATTTCAACTTGTTTAAATGATCTGTAAGGGACTGAAACTATGCCATAAGATTGGAATTCAGCTATGCTGACACCAATTTACAAAAATGATAAACGCCATTTATGTGAAAATGTACAGGGGGATTGCTCTACTTTCCTACATATTATATATTTTTTATAAATTTTTCTAGTAGACCAACCAACTTTTCAAATTTACATAACGGGACATGATTGATATCACCAACTTACATTACCCTCTTCTACACTAAGGGAAATTAAAGATTTACTTTACATTTATTAGAAATTTATTTCCAATAATGTGTATCTCTATTCTGTCCCAACCCCATTGCTCCAAACATAATCAACCAAAAAACTTACACGTCAGTAGATTATAAGTTATTTAAAAATTTAGCAAAAGCGTTAGTAAACTGCTTAGTTTTCATAATTCTCTAACTTAGGTAGTTAGCAGTGAAAATAGTTACACATAATTCAGACCCGGTGGAGCGATGTGTCATATATAGGTGGACATGCTTTATGAGAGAAATATATGTAGAAATAAGAAAACTATTAGATGCAGAAAAAATCTCTTTAATAAGAAAAAAGCATCTAAATTTGCTAAACATCCAACTGGCTCACGTAATTTCTATAAAGTGGTTGAGGCTGTGGATTTTTGTAAGTCTTATCTACCTCTCTTAATTGATAGAGATATGCCGGTCATTGACTCAAAAAAAAAGCTAACCTTCTGTGACATTATTTCTCTTAAAATTCTACACGAAGTGAACCCTTGATTTTTTACCTAATCCGATTTCTAAAGTCTATTCGAAAAAAAAATATCATTTAGAAAATTCTTTTACAAATTAATACTAATAAAGCATCTGGGCCAGATCGTATTCCTCCAATTATTCTAAAATCATTTCCTAGGGAGCTAGCACCAATCCACACTCAAATCTTTTATTTGTTATATAAGAAATTAGTTTTTCTCGAAATATGGGAAATTACAAGAGTACAACCAGTTACAAAAAAGGGTAGTAAAACTGATCCAACAAATTACAGACCCATTTCAATTTTATCGGTTGTTTCCAGGGTTGCAAAAAAATCGGATTTATTTGATTTAAATCAGTTTTTTTTTATTTAAATCAGATTTTTTTGACTTTTAATAGTAGTTTAATCAATGAGTGAATAATGAAGTAGTTTATTCTCAAGCAAAAGTTTAAAATTCGAGCGAGGCACGAGCGAGAATTTTAATTTGCGAGAGAATAAAATTCATTATTCACGAATCGATTACAATACTTTATTCTCTGACAAAGATTTTATTATAAAAAAGAATTGTGTATTATAAAAAATAAAAACATTTTCTTCAATTAAAACAATAAATCTTTATTGTTTTAATTGATAAATCAAATTTCTTAATAAAAAACCCTGATGATAAAAAACGTCCTTCTCATACAATCAACCAAGTTCAACTAAACGAAATAAGAGAATTACTCAAAATTTGATTTTTGAACAAAACTTATCAAAGCAAATGTGATTATAATTTGAAAATAATTTTAATGAAATCAAAATAATTTGACCAATTGGAATCATACCAATTGAATAAAAGTTTCATTAGGCAATAGGTTAAGTTCATTAGGCTATAGGTTAAAAAACAATACAATAATACATACTATTATTATCGAAAAAACATACAAATAAAGCTGATATAATTAAATGGAAGAGAATAAAAGTATTTTTTTTTGAAGCGCAATGGAAGCAGTGGTTTGTATAATTTTTGAAGCAGTGGTCCTGTATCCACTCTTTTGAAGAAGTGGTCCTAAACTCCTTTATATAAATCATTAGATTTGGTTGTATTCTTTTGAGAGGCAAGGAAAGATAAAAGTAAAGTAACAGTTTTTAGTTACTAGATTCTTACACTGAAATACTGATTGTTGTTCTAGCGACATGGAAATCGTGTCTTGTCAAACATCTTGCTAAACTAAGATATTTTGTTACTGCTTTAGAGTGTTCTAAGTGATGTCATCTGTCATGAATGGTGAGTGCATTTCGACAATCCTTGTCTGAGTACTTTTAAGTTTGAAGAATCAAAGAACATTTGATAGTGCCTGGGGTAGCTGTTCAACTGGGGTAGCTGTCCAAAAAGTAGCTTTTCCCATTCAAAGCTTTCGGCAAAAAGAAGCAACTATGGCTGTTTTTAAACTGGTCAGTTTTTAGCTCAATTAATCACATGGTTGTATTCTGTACTATTCAAAAGTTATGTTGGATCAGTTAACAATATCGAGAGCCATGTTAGCAGATTTGAAAATATTTTTATATTAAATTGAACTTTTAATTAATTTTGAGTTTGCCCAAATTTTTTAATCCCCACATGGAGGGGTCAGTTTTTGTTGATTTGTAAATTTTTTTATTTTTGATTTACGGACTGACAACCTCACGTACTCCAATCTCTGCTATTGTCATAAGAGTTAGCGTGAAATATCACATACCACTGTCAATAGAAGTGAGATATCACTAGCTAAGGTGATATCTTAGGGGGGCTGGCGGATGAGCTGTATATTTTGATCGACGGTAGTGTTCTCAATGTTAGTTATAGAATATTCCTTCAAGATAGCACTGTATTGCTTGCTCGAAAAAACGAGCATATATAGAAGTATATCTATTCTTTTATTATTAAAGAGGGCAGTTTGTCACATGATCATGGACTATGCCAATGCCACTTACTGACTTATTGACAATTCAATTTTAGTTTTGTTCGTGCAAATTTGTTTAAACAAATTAATTTTGGATGGGATTGGATTTTTACCCTTTTTTTCTCTATCCGATCATGAAATATTGGTGTGTCATATTTTATTATGTAATAGGATTTATTGTTTAAGTAGTTCAATTCTTTAAGAAAAACTTAAAAAAAACAAAAGCAAAATTGCGTCCATCATCACCTTAGCACGTATGTTACGATGGGACCTTGCTCTTAAAGTGTTTCTTTATATTGTTGTGAAACATATTGAAATTCCTACCACACAACACATTTGATTAAAAAAAATTTTTTTGGGTTTGCTTAAAAATTTTAGAAATTTCTTCAATTTTTTTTTTTTTTTTATTCAAAGTTAGGCATGTTTAGTGTTAACCATAATAAATTATAGATTAACTTCTTTGAATATCCGAAGATACCATGCTAACTGTGGAACTAGGGCTCAAGAGTATTTATAAATTTTCTTTGAGGAATTTATTCACGTTGATTTTAAAGTTTTGAGGGTTAAAATTATCAGGAAAGACCCACGCCGGTAAGGCATTCCAAAGACGAGAGACTCTGTTAAAAAAATCACGTTGAAAAGCTACCGTTCTACATCTTGTTTCTCTAACCGTAAAAGGATGGGCTGCTATTGTTGGTCTAATGTGACGCGTAAAGTTAGCAGGTTCAGGCAAAATCGATTTGATCTCCGCAGACGCCCGTTCATCCATAATGTATTTATAAAATACCGTCAAATCAGCAACATCTCTTCTATGTTGCAAGGAATCTAGCTCGTTAGTAAGATTTAAATTGCCGATGAATTTAATAGCTCTCCGCTGTATAGAATCAAGACATTTCAAACTACTTACGTAGGTGCCACCACATATGTGAGAACAATACTCCATGCAAGGACGAATAAATGACATATATAAAAAGAAGCTGCTTGTTATTAAAAACCTTACGACAACGACCCAGAAAACCCAATTTTTGAACAGCGTTTCATATTATTTTCAATCTCAACTCCTAGAAGTCTAATAGATTCTTTCTCTTCAAGATCATTTGAATCACACTTTAATGAAAACGGATTAGGTGTTGATAACCTAGAAAAATGGCAAGCTTGAGTTTTACTCGTGTTGAATTCAACACTGTTAGCAACACCCCAATCCAAGATTGTTTCTAAATCAATAATGACTCTATCAAATTAGATCTAGCGACATTAACTGTTGCTGGTGCATAAGGATTTGGCATTTCATGAGACGCATGAAGCGTGCTATTATCAAAACTATGGATGGGATTAATTGTTCAATCTAGCAAGTCATTGATGTAGAGAAGAAAAACAGTAGGTGATAAAGCGGAACCTTGTGGAACACCAGCATTTGTTGAAAAGGTGTATGATGAGACACCATCAACATTAACACGAAATTTACGCTCAGATATAAAGCTCTATAACCAAGAAACAAGTTGCTCGTCTAAATCGTAGCATCTCAATTTGCATATAAGATTGTTTTGCCATACTTTGTCAAATGCTTTAGCAATATCAAGAGCTACACCGAAAGTTTCACCATGGTTTTCAAGCGACTTGTTCCAGATATGCGTGACAAACGAAAGTAAATCTCCTGTCGCTCTTCCTTTACGGAATCCGTATTCTATCTTATCTTTCATTAAAAAGTTTTGAAGACTCTAAGAAGCTCATAATATTAAAATTAATGTATTTCTCAAATATTTTAGAAACAACCGATAAAATTGATATGGGTCTGTAGTAAGTTGGATCTGCTTTAGAACCTTTCTTTGAAACTGGCTATATGCTAGCCATTTTCCATATATCAGGAAAAATCCCTTTTTTGTATGATAAATAGAAAATTTTAGTGAGGATTGGTGCTAACTCATTAGAAAAGGTTTTAAGAATAATTGGAGGAATACTATCAGGTCCAGATGCCTTATTAGTGTTAATTTGTAAAAGCATTTTTCGGATTATGTTTTTATGAAAAATGATCCGCCCCATTTTGTTAGAAACTCTAGAAATTGGTATAGGTTGGAAATTGGGTTCTACTAACGTAGAATTTAACGAGAAACAGTTACCCAATTAATTAGCTTTTTCTTTAGGGTCAATAACAAGTATATATATCTCTATCAATAAGAGGAGGTATAGAAGACTTACAAAACTTTCCTTAAACAGTCTTAGCGGCTTTATAAAAATTTCTTGAACCAGTTGGATATGCTCCGCAAATTTACTAGCTTTTTTCTAATAAAATAATGTTTCCCTGTATTTATTAGTTTTCTACATGCATTTCTTTCTATTCGGTACAATCTAAGCTTTTCATCAGTTTTGTTTTGAATAAACTTTTGAAGAGCCTTTTTTTAATTCTAATTGCTTTTTTGCACTCGAAAGACGAAAACCAAAGATCAATCTTCGAAACGATCAATCTATTTGGAATAAACCTGCGCATACCCATGTGTATTATTACAGGGAAAGACAATTACATTTCCAGGGAAACCATTTATAGAAAACTCTAAGCCCCTGCCAATCTGCAGTTTTATAATCCCAAACAAGACGAGGATTAGCTTCAAACTGTTTAGGTATTTGTATATTTAAATGTGTGGATATCAAATTATGATCTGATCCACCTAATGGCTCTGATACTTTAAACTGTACCAACGAAGGATCATTTATCAAAAACAAATCAAGCACGTTACTATTTTGGCAGTGAATGTCAGGAACTCTGGTAGGCTGGTATTAAATTTAATATAAACAACATACATATTTGAATTGTTCAGTTTTTACTAAGATTTATTTTACTTCATTAGTAAAAAGAATACAACTAAAACTAACTATTATCTATATAAATAAAAATGTAAATGTTCGTTTGTTCAAAATAGGTAATCTCGGAAAGTACTGGATCGATTCTTTTGAAATTTTTTACACAATGAAATGGAACATTTTTAACAATGAATGGGTGCAACAGCATTCAAATACAGGAAGGTTTTTTTTTTTAGCCGTAATGCTCCATATATGAATTTAAGCTGTCAACAAGTACAAGTGTCCCTCACCTGTATTAATCTCAATTCACTCCATTTTATGAGCGAGTTTCACTTGAAGACTCAATTTAATCGATTAGCAACAGCATTCAAATACAGGAAGGTTTTTTTTTTAGCCGTAATGCTCCATATATGAATTTAAGCTGTCAACAAGTACAAGTGTCCCTCACCTGTATTAATCTCAATTCACTCCATTTTATGAGCGAGTTTCACTTGAAGACTCAATTTAATCGATTAGTTTTGCATGGATGATCACCTATACAAAACAGTATAACACCAAAATAGTATAGTAACACGTATAGTAATAGAAAAGTATAGTATGTAGTGATCACCCATATATTGTTATATCCAATTAACCAACCATATTGGTTGACTATTGATTAATTTTAAGACCGGCGTGTTGATTTTTGTTAATGGTTTTGCTTAAAAACACTATAACTAAATGGAAGCCGAACCAGGATTTTGAATTAGAGTTACCACTAGACCACTCAACACACATACATACATTTATTTACAAACTATCATAAAAATGTTCCATTTCATTGTTTCGCAATGCAGGGAAATTGCATCTATTGTATGTAATACCAAAAACTTTCACACCAAGTGGTTTTTTGGGGATAAGTTTTTGAAAACCAGAACCATAATGGTGTTTAAGACATAACTATTCGTAGAAAGAAAAATTATTTAAATTTAATGGAGTAAATAAAGAATTAGTAAAAATTACAATTATTGAACATTTCTGTTTTCATTCTGTTTCAATTTCTACAGATGTATTTCATTTTTGATGGCAATAATGAATTGAATCCGCGCTGCGGAATTTTAAGGTCTTTCGTTTCCATACTACAAGAGGTTCATCACGAAAAAAAACGATTAATGAAAACGATCACTTTTGGAAATGCCGTCAATTGTTTCACCAATACATCGTTGATATGTATGCAAAACATTCAAAAGAGAACGTACGATAGTCATCCGTTTAAATCAAACCATGCTTTTCTCTGAAGCACCAGTTAATTTGCGAGAGCCAATTTAATGTGACGGTTATACACAACTAACGTTGATAGACTAACGATTTTGCCATGTTCATTTATACAGACATCCACTTTATGTGTATGAGTACATTCGAGATGCAATTGTGTATGTTTGTTACTACGGGCGTCCAGACCAATCCATTACATTCATACGCAACCCAGCTTAGAACAATATACAATTTCAGTTCCTGTGCAATCGCCGTTGGATTGGTATGACATCACGGTACGAGTTTTCATACAGATTTGCAATCGCTAATGAATTGTATGGTAAGTCATGAAGTGTTTGAGTCTGTGCACTGTACTCAGGTTGTACCCAGTGGAATGACAAAAAAGAGAATTGTTTGTCACACTCTCATATTCTGATCTGGTTCAAAACAAAATCATTTAAAATGCGCACTTCAAATACCCAATGCCGACTTCGATAAGGATTTGTAGGCAGTTTTGACGAAAACTATTTAACAAGAACCTTGCAGAACACTGAATCTAAATTCAAAATGTATAATTAATAATTTAATAGACGAAAAATACTCAAAGCAATATCCTCAAGGAATACCAGCCAATAGCAATACAGTTACAGGAAACGATAAATATCCTTTATACAAAAGAAAACCTGTAGGCTGTAGCAGATGGCTGTAAATTAACAACCATAGATATGCGCGAAACGGAAACATCGAAATAGATAACAATCGATGTTTGTTCCATATTCGAATTTGCTACCGGGAACATACAGAACGCACATAAACATGGAATGGTGTATCTCCGTTAAATCAGTCAAATACGTTAATTAGTATGTACCTTAACAACGGCAGCAACATTTCAGTTTTTAGCGTGCCACAATACATAAACAGCAATGAAGATGTGTTTCGAATTCTTTTGTTTTCCTTCACATGAACGGAGTCCAGCTGTTTTTCATATAGCAGTACATCTTGAAAATGAACGCATATATATATCAAGCTGTATATATGCAACAAATCGCACTGATTTACCACCTAGAACTTTAACGTCAAACTAACGCGTTTGCGAAAACACTGCTATATACGGAACCCTATATACGTACCCAATATGGAAGCCGAATAAAAAATGATTTATGCGAGGTAAAGAAAAGTACTATAGGCAGACAGAATTCCATCCCAAACGTGCTTTCCAGCAATTGAGAATTGTCAATGGCGTTACACATGCCAATTTCTGCAGTGCATGTCAAACTCTGAATTTATTTAAGAACCACCGACACTGAGATGTATGCATTAATTACACGTGCAACACGTCAACTCCAGACCAAGTTAGGGCTTTGTTTGCAATCATACTGACCGCTTGCTCTCCTTCATCTACAACAAATTATGGGAAAAATGTAAATCGCACATTTTATTTTGTGTCTTTTGGTTCCATATAGGAACGTAGGCTGTCAACAAGTGTCCCCACCACCTGTATTAATATCATCAATTCACTAAATTTTATGGTCGTTTCATTTGAAGACTTAATTCAATCGATTAGTGGGTGATAATGATATGGGTGATCAGCCCATAGTTTTTCCAATTTATCAACTTTAGTAGTTGACTATCGGTTAATTGGAAAACCGTTATGTTGATGATTGTTAATGTTTTGCTTAAAACACTTTGATCTAGATGGAAATTTGAACCCAGTTCCCGTAGTCATAGGGGATAGCTCTCCTAGACACATAGGCCACTCAACACTTAATTCGCACGTAGTTGTATCCTGTCGAATGTGAAAAGAATATTCAAATATAAACATGGAGTTCACAAAGAAATAAACAACGAAGCGTTAATAATGATTAAAGGTCTGTGCTTACTCTTAGTATTCGCGAACTTAGTTCTCAATCAATTATGAATGCCACCGCCGACTTGATCTGTTGCTTCAATCAATGTAGAATGGCGTGGTTAATATAAATACAATACGTATGATATACTATTTTAATTTAAAAGATTTCAATTCTCAATTCCATTGGCATTTGCAATTACCATCAACAAAGTTCAGGTTCAATCATTAGAAGTGTGCGGTTCAGATCTAGAACAGATTGCTTCTCACATGAACAATTTTATGTTGCGTGTTCTAGAGGCGAATATTTTTTACCCAGAAGCATTGTAAAATTAAACATATTAGAAACGTGTCCACTCTCTTTTATTCGTTTTTTTTTCAACCAACCGGGTCCAGCTAGTTTCCAATAAAAAAATAAATTTTTTGCTATCCATACACTTTTCGATCGATCTACATAGTTTCGAACCAACATGAAATGAAACCTATATGAGCTAGCCGACTATATAAACTACCAAAAAATGTTAACCCTTATAACCAAAAATTAGTCTACTGTTCTAGCGAATTATAAGAAAACAAAAAAATTACATAAACATGTAATTATTAACATGAAACTACATATATCGATATTATTCATGATGGGATGGGATAACTTTTATATCACAACTACCGCCGCGATTAGACTATTGCAGAACTATTTCTGCAATGGTAGTGTGTAAAATATTAATTGCAGAAAAGTTTGGCAATGAACTCATTGCAAAACATTGCAATGACTCATTGCAATGTTTTGCAAAGAGTTCATTGTCAAACTTTTCTGTAATGAATATTTTACACACTACCATTGCACAACTATTGCAGAAATATTGCAGAGTTCTGCAATAGTCTAATTGTGGCTTAATTCATTGAATTAATTGTAGATAATGTGTCAATAGACACAAGTGAAGACGAGTCGTCTTCTTCTCGCCGATACAAGATTGTTATTCAATTCTAGCATGGTTAGACTATAACAACAATTGCGATCTTTAAAAAAATTAATTGACTAAACCGGAATCTGATAAATACAGATTTATGTAAATTTTTTGTTTTCTTGTAATTCGCTAGAAAAAGAATATACTAATTTTTGGTTTATAAGCGTAAGCATTTTTTGACTAGCTCTGATGAGAATGGTAAAGTTTTTTTAAGTTTAAAATTTTGTTATTGGTTGGAAACTAGATCGAGCGATAATTGTATGGATAGCAAAAAAATTTCATAAATTGCACACCACGTTTTGTTAGATTCAGTCTTATTATATATGATCGAATGGGATAACTTTCCATCAGAGTGATGTTATACCTCAACTCAACTAATTCATTGAATTAATTTTAAAATGCCATCTATTTTGTACGTGATGGAAAATTCATTTTAGAACGCACACATTAACTCTAACGCATACATTAAGTCTAAGTATGTGACCTTGTGTTATGTTGACAGCCACTGCAACCTAACCTACAAATAAAGTTATAGTTAAAGTTTTTGAGTTTTATTACGGATTTTATTTAATGTGACGAATTTTCTGTGGCAAATATTATTTTTCTTAAATCCGGAAGTACCGGGCCTTAATACCGGTATTACCGAAATTAAATTTTAGAACCAACGGCAAAACCGTTACCGGAATTGAATGCCCTACTGTGGACCTCTATGGTCAATGACGAAATTTTTATTGACGCGGGTAACGGCCTGGAAGGGACCTTCGTATCTTCAGGAGAAGTGTGTCTTGATGGCGTAGAGGGACAAAGGTGATCAAAATGTTGTTTCAGCTGTGAAACGAAATAGGACTGAGGAGTGGAATTAGAATGTTTGACTAAAAAATTCTCCGAGGAGATGTATGTTACTACCGTAGACGAACTCTGCCGATGAAGATTGGTAGTCTTCACGGAAAGTGGTTCGTAAACCGAGTAGGTCATAGTCCATGATAGCAGATTTAAGAGTTCGGTGCCAGCGTCCGAGGAGTCCGTTACATTTAGGCGAGCATGGCGGTCAATAATTGTGACAGCGAACTGGACCAATAATGTATCTCGGAACATCTTTGAGAAGTTGGGAGATAATTACCCAATGGTGATTAAGTATGGCGAGAGACTTTTGCCTTTTGGCAAGCCAGGCAGTTCTGTGCCATTAGTAATATGTATATCCTTTTTAATGGATGGCGAAAAGACTTTATCAGTAAGAAGTTTGATAGAACTGTGGACTCCTGGGTGGGATAATTTCTGAAAACTGTCAAAAACAGCTTGGCGAAATTGCTTTGGAATATGAATATTGCCTGTCGAAGTATCACATAAAAGAGTTTTGGAAGATTGGTACTAGTTTTCATTAATTCCTACAGTTCGAGATCAATGAACTGAGCATCAGCAATTGCGTCGTAGCGAACATTCTCTGGAATAAATATTTGCTCAACTGACTGATAAAGTCTAAATGCATGAATTGGGGAAAACTTGCTTTGGCACGATTTTGCAAAAAAGTATTATGATCTGAACCCTTCAAAGGGTTATGATCTGTGAAGAGAGTGAAGATTCTACTTTCAATTAGACAACCAAAATGTTTGATAGCAAAATAAGCCGCTAGGAGTTCGCGATCATAAGCGCTGTATTTCTGTTGCGACTCATTAATTCGCACAGAAAAGAAACTGAGTGGTGTCCAACTGTTGTTAATTTTTTTCTGAACAACCGCGCCAAGTACTTCATTCCGACGAATGGTCGAAGCTTCCGAGCTTCGGCCATTACGGTAAGTTGGGCAGAGTGTGAGGTGTGTGCCAAAGTTGTTGCCTCACTAAGTTGCCGCATGCATAAATCGAAGGCTTGAATGGTGTCTTCAGCCCATTGAATGCCACGCTTGTCATTCTTTTTAAACCTTTTTAAAAAATCGTTTAGAATGGCTTTATTGCCACCAGCGTGACGAATGAATCTGCGGTAGAAGTTTGCTTCACAAAGGTTTCAGAATGAAGATGACGCAAAATATAAGGTCTCCAGTTCGTCTGGAGCTAGTCGACGATATTTACATGAAACAGGAGGCCCATATGTTTCAATAAATTATCAGATTTTAAGAGCAAAGTAAATATTAAAGTTAGTGGGTCGACAAGATGTCGGTTTTTAATGTCCATTAAAAGGCCGTATTTATTGAGCAAATAAGCTCCAAGTATGGGAGTGGTAACATCGGCTATAACAAAGGTCTAATAGATGGCTCGTCTGAGACCAATGCTTAAGTTCAGAGACCTTGCACCATAAGTGCTAACTTTAGTGGCGTTAGCTGCGTAGAGGAAGAAGTCTGATTTGCTTGCGAATTTTTGCTTAGCACTTACGACACTTCAGCATCTGTATCAATGCGAAAGTTTGTTCGTAAAGAAATGTCGAGGACCAGCAGACGCTGTTGGTCATGACTGTCATCACACGCTGTCACATGTGAAGAGTCTAGTCGTTTTTTGACGATGTTGAAGCAGAGGAGTTAGAGTGCTTGGGAAAATGTTTACATTCTGGGTCGCATTTTTTTTGGCATCTCTCTTGAAGTAATGATGGTTGTAGCAAATACCATCAAAAATTTGAACGCGCGATCTGGACCCTGGTCGTATGAGAGTACGGTTCGATCGATTGAAATTTCTCTACTACTTTCTACTTTGATAAGGTTGGGAAGGTCTCATGTGATTTTGTTGTTGAATAGCATTGAGCAGCAATTAGATCTGATTAGTCAATGCCATTAATTCACTTAAGGTGGAAGAAGAAGAAAAAGGGAAAGCACTGCGATAGAAGTGCGTACAGCAGTTGAGAGTTTTTCCTCCCAAAGAATTTTTAGAGTTGCCTCTTGAAATGAATTTGGGATTCAGCAGTCATATCCCGTAAAAGTTGTGAGGGTTTTTTATCCCCAAGGTCCGTACCACACAGTACATTGCGTATGCGGTCTGAAGTAATGCTGGATAGGTAGGCTAGAAGAACCTCTCTGATCTTATCATAGGCACGATCTTGATTGGACTTAATCAAATTGTCACTGACTTAAGTCGCCACTCCGGGAGTGAAAGATCATGCTAAGTATTTGGTCGTACTTAGTTTGTTGGGACCTAATGTTTGCCAACTTGAATTACTCTTTTAAAGTAATGAACCATAAGTCCCGTTTCTCGGACTAGAAAGGAAGAATTTTTGATGCTACATGATAAATCTGTGGAGCGGAGGCTGAGGAGGAATTTGTATGCGTAGATGGTGTAGGAGTTGGAAATGGTAGCAGATTTGAAGAAGATGTTGTACCTCCAAGATTCATTTTTGCCAGACCGGCTTTGACCTGCTCTGCAACCAGTACCTGAAGCTGGTCTTGAGTGGGCCGTTAAGGTTTTGGGGTCGAAAGTTGGGGGAAGTATTCTAGTTTTGTTGGCAACTTGATAGAGGAGTCTTGCGGCACAAAACACTCCTGTGGCGTGTTTATTTATTTAATTCAAATTACAAAATAACTTAATGATATATAATATAGATTACAAATCAAATAATTCATTTCTGGACAATCCATCATGAATTTCTTTCTGTTAGTTCGCGGTTATGAAACAGCAGATCGCGACCAACAAGGCTCCCAAAATAATAGAGATTTCTTTCAATAAATGCATTGTCCTACCTAGCTTAAAAAGGAGAAAAATTACCTGTTCAGTTTTCAGTTTATCGCCAGTTTTGACTGCGTAGAAGTTGTCCAGTCGATAAATCCAATGAGTATTTTTGACAGCTGCAATAAATCCAATTTAGTTTGTAGCTATATTTAGTATTTCAATTTTTTACTTCACATTTATTACTTTGTGTCAGTGTCCATATGACACTATGGACGCCCAAATAAGTTGATGTAAATGTGCCACCAGAAACAGAAAGACAAAAAGTGTATACGTATAGCTGATAATTTTCGAATATGCTGTGCATATAGCTGATATAATTAGTGATATTTATGCACATAATTATCGTACATTTTTCTTAATAAATTCCATAGTTTTCCAATAGGAGATTCTTCAAAAGATAGCAATATAAAACGCACATAAGCAAGTTTTTTAGTACTTTCAAAAAAATAAAATCATATCTTGCAAATATTATGAGAATGAATAATGGTTTCAAGGTCGTTGATCTACCACTTTGTTTATCATCATATCAGCTATTTATAATAAATTTTTAATAAATAATTGCTATCTCACTTTTTGAGTTTTTTAAGAAAATGTGCAAAAATTAATTGTAATATATTTTTGTTACGTAAACGCATGTGATTTTGATAAAACTGTGGTATACATATACATTGTACGCAAACACATCTTGGATCACCTAAATATGGAAGATGTTAATTCTTTGTAAAATTGCACTAATTGGGCGGAAGTGATGAGGAATGAATGGATGAATCTCCTGAACAGCTGCTTATATGAAACATCAAAAATAATTTGTTAATTTTACCATGATATTGAATTTTGATAAAACAATGTTTTGTAATGTCCGGTTAAAATTTTCGGTGAGTTTTTGTCATTATCCACACAACAGCCTACAATTATGAAGCAATTAATGAAGCGATTATTTATTTAGCGATATTAGCAAATGTGCTGGAGGTCTCAGGATATATTTATTTTAAACATCAAGTGATTTAGTTGAATCATGTCTTTTGATTAAACTTGGCTTTGAATCAAAGTTTTCTGGATTACTGATTAGATTTCTGCTCTCCCTCCCTCTTGCGTTTACATCCCATGAAGGGATTTTGCCGTCTGTGCAACCAGCTTCCAATCATCTCGTTCCATGACCAGATGACCCCAGTTTCGACATCCTATTTCACGAAGGTCTTGGATGATGTCATCACGCCAGCGTTGTCTAGGTTTTCCTCTCCGACGAACACCAGCTGGTTGTTGTTGGGACGCTTTTTTAATCATTCTATCTAATGGTGCCCTTTCTACATGACCAAACCATCTAATCGGGTTGTATTTAATGAATCCGATTACATCACAGCTTCCAAGAAGCTGTCTGATTTCATGATTCATTCGGATTCTATACTGATTTTCAGCAATTTTACATGGACCATAAATGGTTCGTATGACTTTCCTCTCGAATGTTGATAGAATTCTACAATCGGAGGAAGTCAGTGTCCAGCTTTCACTTCCAAAGGTAAGCACAGGTCGGATTAATGCTTTGTGAAGTGTGAGTTTGCACGACTGCGAAAGATGTTTTGATCGCAAAAATTTTGAATATGCGTAGAAAACTCTGTATGCGGCTGAGACACGGGCTTTAATATATGCCTGCATGTCATTTGACGATGTTATTACAGACCCAAGGTATTTGAAGTTTTCTACACGTTCTACTTCATAGTCGCCAGTATTCAGATTGCCGGGAGGTATATTCCTGGATGTTGTTAAAAGTTTAGTCTTGCCGGTGTTAATGCATAATCCAACTCGTTTAGCATTTCTTTCAAGCTGAGAGAATCTATCCTTAATATCGCTTGGTCTACGTCCGAGAAGCGCAATATCATCTGCATAGCCAAGAAATTGACTAGATTTGTTAAATATGCACTTTTGTGTCTCAATTCGGCTTTTTCTTATCGCGTACTCAAGCGCCAAATTAAATAGTACGGACGCGAGTGCATCACCTTGTCGATCACCTGATGTTATATCAAAAGAGTCAGAAACTAACCCTTCGATTACTATTCTACAGTTTGATCCCGATGTTGTGAGTTTGCACAAAGAAACAAGTTTCGCTGGAATACCAAGGCATATGAGTGCAGACCAGAGGTTGTCGCGGATGATGCTATCATATGCTTGCTTGAAATCAACGTAGAGCTGGTGAATGCTGATGTTGTACTCCCAACATTTTTCCAGAATCATCCTTAAGGTAAAACATTGATCTGTGGTTGAACGGTTGGGACCAAAACCACACTGATAGTCGCCGATGATAGATTCAGCGAACGGGATGAGCCGAGCAAGTACGACATTAGCTAGTATTTTATATGCAGTGTTCAACAGTGCGATTCCACGATAATTCTCACACTTTAGGCGGTCACCTTTTTTATGTAGCGGAACAATGAGAGCTGTTTTCCATTCAGCAGGTAGTTCTTCTTGGTCCCAGATCATATATACGTGAGACCAGAGCTGCTCCTCCATTCTTAAATAGTTCTGTAGGGATTCCATCGATACCGAGTGATTTACCATTTTTTAATTTTTTGATGGCAGCTTCCACTTCTTCTATTGTTGGGTAAGGGACGAAAACTTCCTCACTTGACGGAGCAATTGCTCAAATAGGATAAACTGCATTCGTCCTATTCAGTAGGTCTTGAAAGTGGGATCGCCATACTGCCAGCACATCACGTTCACTTGTTGTAAGCTTGTTGTTTCCATTTTTGATGGTTGTAGATCTTGGGTGGAAATATTTTGTCAGATTCCGTGCATTGGCAAAGCACTCTTTCGAACTTCCATTAGCCGCATGTTGATTGATGTTTTCGATACAGCTCTTCATGTGTGCGCGTTTCTTTTTCCGTAGGAGTTTTGCTGAGGCTTTTCTGGCGCATAGATAATCAGTTTGGGAGCTTCGGGTGTTTCTTGTTAACCATTTTTCTCGCAGTTTTTGTTTGTGCTCAATGTTTTCGCGGCACTCGTCATCAAACCACTCGCTACATGATTTCGGTGGTCGTTTTCCGATTGTACTTTGTGCTGTGGATATGATGGTTGATTAAAGCGTTTGCCATTCTTCTTGTATGTTTAATGGCATCTCAGACGGGATGTCACGCTCTTCTATGCGTTGGGTTACTATTTCCTGATATCTATTCAGTGTTTGCAGGTGTTGAAATGCTTCGACATTCCAGCGCACGGTCTATTTTGCTTGCCTATTAAATGTAGATGATAATTTGCAATTGTACTTAAAGATGACAATCATATGATCGGTGTCCATCATACAGAGGTGCTGATTGTATGATCGAACGTCAGTTACACTTGTAGAATGTCTTTTAGAAATCATGACGTGATCGATTTGATTTTCAGTTCTTCCATCGTTTGATTTCCACGTTGCTTTGTGGATTCTCTTATGAGGAAAGAAAGTGCTAGAAATTACTAGATCATACATCATAGCCAGTTCAGCTGCGCGAAAGCCGTTATTGTTACTAGTATGATGCAAGCTGTTAGGGTCGACATGTGTTTTAAGTTCTGCACTTCTACCAATTTGTGCATTGAACTCACCTACCACCTGCTTTGTCTTCAGTAGGTGCATGAACATTGATGGTCGTTACATTAAATTTTTGCGTACGGATTCTCATTGTGCATATCCGCATATTAATTGGGCAAAAGTCGATAACATGTTGATTCACGCGACGATGTATGAAAAAGCCAACTCCAAATTCTCCTCTGTTTTCATGACCGCAATAGAAGAGAGTGTATCCCTTGGTTGTTTCGTGGATTCCACTCCCTGGCCATCTTAGTTCTTGTAACGCCACTATATCTAGTGTATAGCTATCGATTTGGTTTGTAAGTTTTAGTAGATCTCCTGGTCTTCTAAGGCTTAGCACGTTCCAGGTTCCCATTTTTAAATCGTAGTCCGGGTACAGTTTCCGAGGTCGTTCCAATAATGAATCCGAGATAATCCGAGGCCTGTGTACAGAATTCATGACAAATAATTTTTTACGGAAATGGGGTGTTAGCCCTTCGCCCAACCCAAATTTTCGTGAATGGGTTCGTTCTGCATCTTAAGGTCACCAGAAACAACCTTTTTACATGTTTATATAGCGAGCCGCTTGATCCAAGACACACGCCCGCTACAAACCGCCCCCAACATGGAGAACAGACGCTTGTTACACGTTTATATAGCGAGCCGCTTGATCCAAGACAGACGCCCGCTCCAAGCCGCCCCTAACATGGAGAACAGACGCTTGAGTTGCATTGGTTTTGTGGCGCCAATGATTCGCCATGGTGCAGAACCATTGAGTATAAGCAGTATTTACACTGCCCCTCTCAACTACACCAACCTAATTCTGTTAGCGTTACCCAGGTAGCACGGCGTGGACGGAGAATTTCGGATTTCACTACGCAGTTTTCTGCTGTTTTTATCAAAAAAAATTAGTGAAAGTTTATCAAATTATCAGACTAACAATAATTTATAATAAAGAAGAATCTATTTCAACTTCTAGCCAATAATATCATTTTTACATTCGTATGAGTTATAAATTATAATGTTTTTTTTTGTATAGATATGGTTCAGTCTAACGGTCAAGATCCCGCGCTGTCATACTGGCAGATCGCAGAAAGACTTCTTTGTCCGAACTGCATACAAATGGAATAGTTTGCCGGAATCCACAGTCTCAGGTGGTTTCAATCCGTAGAGGTTTAAAAAAAGCGTCCATGAACATCTTAGAGCGCAAGTTGTTGTGGGACGTAAGTCTTAAAACGTATTTATGTGTTGTTGTGACACATATTGTAAACCCTATTTTAAAAAAAATGGTTATTTTGCTTAACACGAAATCCATTTTTCCACAATTCTCCATAACCTTCGGGCTACGTTTGAACTTACAATACTAAAATTGTTTAGGGGGTTCGAATACAGTTAAGACTGGACATACACATTATAGTCTTAGATAGTTTTAGTTATCGAATTCCCTTCTGATGGAACACTATTGCTAGGTCGAAGAATATAGCACTAGCTGGATTATTGGCAATCCAATCTTAGTTCTGTTCCTTTAAATTAAAAAAAATTGCTTTTTATCTGTTATTTTATTTTTATACCCTCCTTGATAATCATGAAATATTGACATTAGGCATTATAGGTTTAAATAGATTTTTATGTGTTTGATATGAGCCGTTGACTGAATAGAGTTCATCCGTCAGCAATGATATCCCGTGCCATTCCACTAATTCGACAAGTTTGTATGACAATTTTCGTAGTTGGAAACTGTGACTGACTGTGACTGTAAGATTCTGTACGGAGACCATTCTCGCTAACCAAATAAAAAAGATATTTGATCTCTCGCATTATGAATTTACTTTTTCCCCAAGTTAATGGTAAGTTCAGTTTTAATCAAATGATTCGCTACAGTTCTAAGTTATGAGTATAGTGTTTCTCTGGTGAGGCGGAAATCATTAGATCTTCAAGACATACAAAGAAGTTGTATGTGGCGCATTACCAATTAGATCACTGTAAAATAATTCAATGACCTGCTAGATGCAGTAGCTGTCTTCGTATCACGTGATTCCATGTCATTTTCCAAAAGGCATCTTTGAGGTCGATCGAACTTGATTTCTTCACCAGGAATATAGAAGAACTGCATGCCCTTTTGTGTTTGCTTCCTCTGTTACCCTCAGGTCTATAAACATACGACCAAGGCCTTTGTACTCTGTTGCTGGTGATATGTTAAAATACTTTGTTTAATTTCTTCAAGTTCCAGCGCTTGAAATTCATTCAGTTGATGTTCGATAACCTATCGGCCGTACAAATAAACGAAGTTATCTTTTGCAATTTAAGGTAAGCGTTGTCTAAAAGTTTTAACAAACGTTTACCCAAGACATTGATCTAAGTTCCTGACTAGGAGTTAAATTAGATCCAAACCACAAAACGTTTCCGCTTTTACCAATATTTTTTTTATATTTCTATTTTGAATTCAGGAATTAAATTCGTCTTTCGGGTCTTATCTGCGGTTTAACGATTGATTTGGAAAATATCCAACACAATTGGGTTTTATGGTATCGGGATAATTCTTCCAGAATCATTAAAATTAAGGTAATATAAAAACCTGAGTCCCATAGCTCACTTTCCATTCGGAGTTGATTATTGTTTTTGGCTTGACTGTGGTAAATTAAAAAGTCTTTAAAAATCCAGCATTGATCCATACCTTTTCGAATTTTTAGCAGACTAGCCTTAAATTTTCGATGGGCAAAAATTCTATGTTAACGTCACATCTGTAATCCATGGTTCATGTTCTCTCGTATGATTTTTAAAATTGAGGTTCAATCGATGAGTAAGTCTTCTGTTTAGCATCTCTTCATCTAAGACAAAATCACTAAAAGTCTCTTACACTTTTGGTTTACACCTCTCGATGACTGCTTCTCACACTCGAAAATCTAACTAAAAACGAAGATTGTTTTTCTTCCGACTCGACCAGCCAACTGTTGGGTTTAACTTAATTTTCCTGGGGTCCGCACCAAATTTTGGAAATGTTGTTGTTAATAATTTTCGATATTGGAAATTGTCAGTCGGTTTTTACAGTTCTTCCCTGAGTGCCTGATAGATTACTTAACAGTTAACATATTTGTGGAATAAATCTCTTGAAAACGAAAGTAACATCATCCTAGTATGTTGTTAAGTGTGGTAATTCAAAATCTTTTTCTCTGTTTGTTCTTATTTCAACATCTCGTAATCAACGTAATCGTGCTAAACATTTTCTATCAAACTGCAAACAAAGCAGTTTGGTTTTGAGATAGTAACTGATTCGGTCGAACCGAACCCAAATTTGAATGCCAATATTGCGGCATCGAATTAATAGTGAATACCGGCCCGGCACTGAGACCAGACATTCACATTGTATAGCAAAGGTTCTAGAAATACATGACGCGTGATGCAATCTACATCTTGATGTTTTTTTTTATTAGCTAGAGGGTGGTTACTCTCTTTTTTGAATCAAGAAACCTCCAAAAAATTAAGTATCTCGGCGGCTCTAAGAAAACAACTAGAGTAAGCACAATAGACCTGCAGGTCGCAGTGCCTCCAATAAAAGAAAAGGATATCAACTTCTCAACAGCTTTTGCAGACTAATCGTAGTCCAAGAAAAAAAGTTAATCGATCGTTACCCAAATTCTTAAACCAGACTCGAGAATTTAACTATTAATTTCAAATAATAACCATATTTTCACCAGCATTCCAATTCGATGCTTATTGTTGTTTATAGAACTCTAGTCTGTAACGAGAATAATGATAAAATCAGGTCTCACGCCTTATAGTTTCCTATATGGAACATATATATACATTGTATACGGCAGAAAAAAAAAGAAGTCTCACGTCGTTGGGTGAAGAATACCCAAACTCCCGCCTGAAGAATGAAAACTACGTTAACTCTGGTTCATTGAACAGGCATATGCAGATGCTACATCTCAACGCAGACCGTAAAAATTGTTTTCAGCTAATACCTGAGGTATTCTGGTCTGGTCAGGGGATGCATACCAGGTGATTTCAATTTTTAAGTTGGCCAAAAAATTTTGACTCTCACAGATCCTTCGAAGCTTTAAATTGACAAAAGGCCTGGTACTTCCTGAAGTACCTGGCGTTTACTTCAATCTTGGGGATCCATTTGTATCCCTTACTAGTTGGATAGTTTCCGGTAGTCCAGGTATTATCGGTTTTAACCAGATAGCCTTGTATTATTGTGTTGGTTGCAAGGATTTTCCTGAGCATAGAAGCTTAGCATGAATTACTCAACGTTTTCTTAAAAATGTCTTCAGGATTTCTTTTTGTTTATTCGTTATTCTTACTTATAAACTCTGAGTTCATTTTTATTTAAATCCCAGTTTTGTTGCGCCTTTGATTTATTTCGCACTAAATCCAGCTCTAAGCTCCACCGCAGAGGCAGAAGGTTCTGATTTCCCCTAGATTTGTTTACGGGCAAGCAGATTTTAGAAGCTTACTAAACATTGTGGTTTAGTAAGCAAAAGCGCTGCGGATCTTGATGAAACTTTGGTATTTGATCCAGGTTAATCGAAAATGGAAGATCTTTATTCATTCCAAAAATGAACAAAATGGCGGGGTGTCTCCTGAACACCTGTATGTTTGAATTTTAAATAACTGTTTATCCTGGCTTTCAATCTGATTGAAACTTGGTATATAACGTTTTAGTACTGTTTCCAATATTTCTGCATACCAAGTTCCGGTTTGTCACTTTGAGAGAGAGATTCTCTGAGCAACTATTTTTTGAAACCTCAATAACATCTGTACCTGATAATCGAATCGAATAAAACTTGGTACATAAGAATTAACTTCGGTTCACAACAGTTCTGCATCCCAACTTCCGGTTTTTCACTTTCGATAAAAAATTGTTATTTTGTTATTTGCACACTACAGCCTACAGTAATGAACCGATTATGATGACACTTATGAAAAAGGTTTCAATTAGCGTGAGAAGAAAATGGTGAACTTTTGGAACATATTGATCAAGGTGGCGAGTTTTTAGTTTGTTGGGAGCATACAGACTTCGTTCATTAATCAATTTTGATGACACTTTGAGAAAAGATGGAGATTTGAATAACAAAGAACTGACCTCCCGAGCGCCTGTTTATTTGAAACTTCAATAACATCAGTTCCTGATAATTGATTTTGATTAAACTTGGTATATATGCTAAGAGCATGATTTGTAACAGTTCTGCATTCCAACTTCCGGTAAAAATCTTTTTACGTTTTCTATTCGTACGACAGAATTTATGTCTGTTGGAATACTACAGCTTTCTTTAATGTTTTTACACGCGAAATCTATAACATTGGTTAGCCATTAATTGAAGTATTTGATGGATATTAGGTCACTATATATCCAGAACATTTTGTTTCCGGAGCTGTGGTGAAGTTAGACTATGCAACAGCGTCACAATATTTTTTTTAGGTAATATGTTCTTTTCCAATCAATAGGTTAAATTTTAAATACCGATTATACCCTACCG
Organism: Diogma glabrata; assembly: GCA_963693315.1. Classification (NCBI taxonomy): domain Eukaryota; kingdom Metazoa; phylum Arthropoda; class Insecta; order Diptera; family Cylindrotomidae; genus Diogma; species Diogma glabrata. Next base: position 349,956,250 of record OY856187.1, read on the forward strand.
ATAACAGATAAGCAGAGTTAGTTTGAAGTTATATTCAATCGAGTATAGAACCAATCAATTTATTTAAGTGAATCTTATCAGTAATGTCGCAACGCAATGCACCTAATATAAAATCGTATGTTTTCCTAAAACTCTATATAAATTTTACTAGCAAGTCCATAAAGATACGCTAAATTCATAAACCTATACATATATTTTCTGCTTGCATTGAAATTTTTGAATTTTTCAATTCTAATTATAAAACGCCAAAAGCATGTACATACGATTGTTAGAGTTAAAATTGTATCTCAAAATAGAATTGCAAATACATATCCATAGTTTTAAAATGCAAAAAGCTAATATAAATTAATTAAACATAAACGTGTCGTATGAAAATTACTAGACTAAAGATGAAATATGAAGAATTATCAAACACAACACAACGTCTTTATTTTTAGTTAAAGAAAACGAAACGACGTAGTTGCATTATGCAGTTTTAATATATAATTGTAATTTGAAGAACGTTGTTGTGTTACTCTATAAATATTTCAATGAAAGAATTTTGTATTTTTTCTTTGAAACAAATCGATTGATTCGTTCTTATTTTGGCATGCATAGTCGTGCTCGCAAAAGTGGAGATAATTGATATTTTAAGATATTTAGTAACGAATCAGATAAATTATTTTATGTTTAATTAGACGGGTCAATAAATTTAACTTTATCTAGTTTAACGCTATATAACGGTATTAAAAGTTGTGGAAAAACGAAAGCCAATTCAAAAATTTTGTGCATCGATTTGCATTTCAAGAAATTTTCAACGAAAAAAGTGAAGTAAATAATTTAGATTTCATACGACTTTGATTTGGGTATTTATATTCGAATTCACTTATAACGAAACAGCTAACGAGGCAGGTAGACCTAAAGTCAGGAACTAATATAATTAAATTGCTAGTTGATCTGTCGAGTAATCTTACAAATCTATGCATAACACTTGACTGTATCTTATGCAGTCTCTTGCGTTTCCTAAAGTTCACGCATTTAGTTAGTCCTGTTCATTTAGTCTCAATATGCACAGTCCAACAAACAATACGCAATAATAATACCAAAATACTTTTCTCTATTCTGAAGCGTTAATATGTAGTTTCTGACAGAAAAAATAGGCAATATCGCCAATCGAATCAAAACAAATTCTGGCATAGACAACAAAAGTATAATAACACGATCATCAAATATTCACACATAGATGTGAAATCTATTCGTTTAATTTGTTTATTTAACTACTCTATCATGGACAACGTAGCTTTATTTTATTTTCTTATTAGATAAAACTACCATTTCCTTTTGCATGTTATCTTCAAATTATGATTCAGATGATTTTATATTGTTTTAGTCGAACTGTTTTCTAACTAGTATTTCGCAGAACGATGTTCTTTTGTTACATCGTACTCCATAATCGTCACATTTTCCGGATCTAAATCTCTTCCTTTGCACGACTTTTGGTTTTGCTCGTTGTCCGTTTTTATCCGATAAATGTAATCGTCTATTTTTGTTATCATGATATAATGTACTTTCCAAGATGTTTGCAGTTTTGGAGATAATCATTTTCTCTGTTGTGGATTTCGTTAGTTGTCTAACACTAGTTGTCCTTCTTCGAATCCTTTAGTGTGAGTGTGTTCGAATATAGTCCCAATCCTTCCTTCGATCACTTGTAGAACTTTGATTGTGCTTTTCTCAAAGTGACAATCTTCTTTAAATTTGATGCACAAATATTCCTTGTAGTTTCTTTATTGTTAATTTTATTTATGGCTTGTCTTCCACTTCCCAAATCGAGAACGCACCCCTTCGGTTTCTTGAATTCCATTCCTACGATGACTTTATCCATAATGTAAACCACTGGTTACATGTGGTGTTATGTTGAAAACAAATATTCCCTATTTTCATTTCAGTCATACCCTTGCCTTCTATGTCTGTGCATCCTTCCACTTACTGTCTGTTGGTTGTAAATCTCCATTGACCAAATTTTTACGAACAAGTGTGAGTGCTGCAATTTTATCTAATGTGATAAAACAACTCTTGTCTTCTAAACTGTTCCATTAATATGTAATCTTTCACCATTTTTAGCCACTTTTAAAGTCGGGATGTGTGTAATTTCTTTTTCGCTACAGTGCTGCACCACTTGTACTTTTCTTTACCTCCGTTAAATAGGAGAAGAACTCCCAACTTTAGTCCCAGCAGTTTTGTGAGATAATATGGCTAGTTTTATCACATATCTAACACCGGCTTTTATCATTATATGTATAAATCATAGCGATATGTCTTGGCAATGATTTTAATATCTAGAGGCATTCTTTCTACTTCTCCTTTAAAGTGGTCCACTTTTGATTGTATTTTCTCCTTCAGTACTTCAACTTCCTTCTGTACTTTTTCTACTTTTTCATGCGCACCATTTGCTCTACTTCAACACATAGAATCGCTGCCTTTTGTAGAAGTTTGTAATGAACAGTAGACCTGGTAGTGATATCACTAACAGAAAACAATCGGAGGACTGCGTGCCTAGCGAGGTTATGTTAGAGCGAGCTTCAGCCATGTGTGCCCGAGAGGTAACTTCCTCCAGTTCAGTACAAATAATCAGATATGCACGCAAATGAGACTGTGTAAACGGAATTAAATTAGCGAAAACAAAAAGCAGGGATTTAAACGACCCCAACAACCGAAGAAACCAAAATTATCACACACACCAATAGAACTACAATTATTACATTTACAAAATTAAATTAAATGTTTCACTCACCCCATGATTGTATCGGATCGGATCCAACTCCTCATGCCTACATCGATCATATTAACTAACGACAAGATCCAATTATCACAAAACCCCCCAAAAAATTGTTGCGGCTCTAGTCCGGGCGATTGTTGCATAAAATAATCAAATAGTAATACCAGTTGTAGATCAAAAACAAATGTTATGCGCCTCTGGTCTGGGTGATTGTTACATAAAACTAATCAAAATAATCCAAACAAATAGCAATACAAGTTGAATATTCAAAAAAATTGTTGCTCCTCTGGTCCGGGCGATTGTTGCATAAAAATAATCCAAAAAAAAAAAAAATTTATTTATTTATTTTAAATAGTAATACAAGTTGTATAAAAAAATGTTACGCCTCTGGTCCGGGCGATCGTTGACTTATACACGGTATTTAATGATGAATTTCCCCAATAAAAATAATCAGTTCCAGTTATAATATCCAGTGGAAAAAAAAACCTTTTTATGATCTCTTTACCAGATGACGACTGTGGACTAACATAAAGTGTACACTCAGAGATCGCCTAATTAAATAAACAGTAAAGTTCTCCAAGACCGTTGTAAAGACAAGGCCACCGTTCTCAACTTTTGCACATTACATAAAAAATTTCACATTTGTTTTTTTTATTTATAAATACTGTAGGTATATTACACGTCATTCACTATATTATCACTATTAATTTACTCTAAAGTTTATAGACTATCAAAATAAAGAAATTAAATCAACTTCATACCTATAACAGTATTCTTCAATCCAAAAAAAATTAAATCAAGTTCATTTTCCCTTCCTTCTTCATTCTATTTATATCGAAACATTTATTAGCTGTTCGTTGGATCAACCGTTTTATTATATCATATCATATCTCATATTAATTATAGGACAGTTCGCCGTTGGACAAAACATATTTTTGATGAAAAGAAATTTCGATTAATTTTGGTTGGAAAAAGTAATCACGGAATCGAGACGGAAAAAAAGAATACAACAGTTTATCATAACGAGCAAGCCCGCCATCCTCGACTTGGGCAGTAGGCACACACGAAACAAAATCACACACTATTTGTTATATATTTTAATCTTAATTCTTATATTTTTACTATACTATATTATTAACTTTAAATTTAATCGACGATCATCAAAATTATATCAGAATCAAACAAATTAATCCACAAACAGCGGGAAACTAATTGATTTTAAAATTCACGATCAATTTTTAATTTTTAGCATTTTCACCAAAGTCAACAATTAATTTTATTCAGATCGAACAAACAAAGAATATTATTTTTATTTTATAATTCAATTTTAATTTAACTCAAGCATTTGAGTAAAAATTCACGAACTGAGAAAAAATTTTTCCAATTTTCTAACTTTTACTAAATTTTTCTTTTACTAAAACTATAAATTTAACTACACGAATAATAGAAAAAACTCTCACAAAAATTTCACTAAATTCAATTTTTCTATTTATGTAATTACGCTAAAAACTACACTGTAAATTTGACTATAATTTGGCTAACAAATTTTGTTAGTTATTGATTAAGAATATTCGGCTAATTATTTAATTGAATCAAAAAAAATCAAATGAATCTTAACACCGTTATGAAGAAATTAAAATAAAAAAAATAGCCTCTTCTTTGAGTGTATGACATTCACGAACTGTTTTTCAAATACAAAATGTCTATGTATTGTACATATACAAAAAAATTATGCATCAACAACATATCAAAATGAGACATCAATCGATGAAAACAAAATCAGTTCAAACAAGGCTGAGAAAGACGAAATTAAAAGACGATAAGTTGTATTGATCGCGTTGATTCATGCGTTTTTCCCGGGGACAACAGCTTCTTAACAAGTTTCTCGTCCACGATTCTGTTCCATGTGTTGCTTTATTTCTTCTCGATTTGTTGCCATTGGTTGATTAATGCGTTCATACTGTTGCTTCATATCTTCTCAACTTGCAGCTAATTGACATCTTGCTTTCATCTCGTTCCTCATTTGGTTTCTACTTAAAATCATATTCTACACCATAGACATATTCTGCAACTACAGACATTAACTATAGCACCATTACAAAGACGTTATATGTTGGTACAACTTGTCTCGTTGCTTCTACAGCACCCGTTTGTTCTGCACTATATTCTACTTCTGGGTTATCATATGCTCCTTGCCTGAAGCGATGTTTATTAGGATCCAAACCGACTGTTTTCATAGCTTTATTAATTATTCTTTCAACTTATTCCTGGTTCCCGTTGTTGAAAGATTCCTTTTCTTTAATTCCTCCCTCTCTTCAGATTTTGAACTTTTAATTAATTTAAATCCATTTTATTGCCAAATCTTACTTCTGATACCTATTGTAAAGTTTTGGCCGAATTACTTATTTGTCTATACTTCACTGCTAAATTAAAACTCAGCTAATTATCCGACTCGACCTTCCTAGCGGCCTCGCTGACTAGACGAAACAATAGTAATATCTCTACAAAATTCTAGAACATAAACCAACCCTAAACAACAAAAACATAATAACTCCATCAACAAATTTTCAAACATTGGTGTGAAATCCATTCTTATAATTTGTTTATTTAGCTACTCTATCATAGACTTCGTAGTTTATTTTCTTTTCGTATTAGATAAAACTACAAATTTCTGTTGCGTGTTAATATGTTTTTGTTATCTTCACATATCTATTCAGGCGCTTTTATATTGTTTTAGTGGAACTATTTTATATTTTCCAGCATGATGTTCATTTGATACATCATACTCCAAAATCGTCACAATATCTATACATAGTTATCCAAGACTAAATAAAAACTGACCTCTACAATTGATTTACGACCTTCCACAGTTCAGGAAATGCCAATTAGTGTAGCAAATCCATGTTTATTCATAATTTATCGTAATCGAATAGGATAGCTGAAGTCGATGTTATTGTAGGTTATGCTTTGTAAATACTGATTCTCTTAACGTAGGTGATGAGTTCGATTGGAATAATATCTTAGAGTAATATAGGATTTTCATATAACTAGGGCAAGTCCTAGTAGGATATTCACATCCTATCTCTATTATATATGTATGATTTCGCTATTAAGGTATGTCCTATTTGTCCTGATCTGAGTTCTATATCATTTTATCAGTTTTTATTGATTTGTATATTTTTTTATTTTTGATCGTTGGGAGTGACAACCTGGTGTACCCCACTCCCGGCTATTGACATACGAGTTAACGTGAGATATCACAAACCACTGGCGATAGCAGCAATATATAACTAGCCCAGGTCATAGGGGTGCTGGCGCTCTTCATCGTAACTGTGGAGTATTCCTTGATGATGGCATGCTCGCTATTGCATGCTCGAAGAAACGAACCTTCAAATAACTCAATATCTGCGCCCTAATTTCAGAGTCAAGAGCACTTTCTGCCTGTCAGAAACAATTTAACAATATAACATCGATTGTCTTATTTCCTTTCAGCACAGAAAATAGAACTAAAGCTTATGGCGAATTTTTCGGTTTAAAATACTATTGCTAATTTGCCCATAGATGCAAAGCCCTTTGTGTGCCCGACGCAAGCATTGGTGGTAGTAATTCCAAGTAGTTCTTAATACTGCCCCTACCTTCTATTTTGACCGCGAATTGTCTGTCTAGGTAGGTTATTTTTATCACACAATCCTAAATGTGGTAGGAATATATTGTGCAGTGCCAAGAAGATATTTAGATGCCTGGTTAGGTGGTTGGGCTTGAGTACTTTTACGAACTGCAGTCTGTGAGGGCTTGACACAGTTATAGATCCAACGTATAGGAAGTAGGAGTAGAATCTCCATTGCTGATTTTGATCTGATTTTAAAAACACCTGTGTCACTGAGGCATGGTATCTGGTATTAGGCTATGGCTAATTGACTTTTTAAAGGAAGACTTGGTTTTGGTTGTATGCAATGCAAAGCATTAATAGGTTTAGAAAGTTTGTCGGTCGTTCCAGAAGTGTATATTCTAACCCTATCATTAGCGACCGTTGGCTTTAAAGTAGAAGAACTGGTTACTGACCCCTTGCCGGTAGAATTAGAAACTGATTTTACCGTTTTTGTGATTCATGGAGCGGTTTGTTTGAAGCAAAGCATTTGGGTAAAGTGAGACGAGGTGGTCGAAGGCTCTCCGGAACAACTGTTCATTTGAAACTTCAACTCCTGTCTTTAGATTTTGATGAAACTCGGCCAACAAGCTCTTCGGACGGTTAGAAAAACTTCTGCGGTTTGTCGGTTTGCAACTTCAACATTCATGAAGTTATTTTGATGAAACTTGGTATATATATATATATGTTTTTAATAAGAACGCAAACAATGCGGCATCCCATCTTCCGGTTATCACTTCCGGTAAATAAAATTTTGTTCACTGTTCGGCGTTTGCACTACAAAATTCGTTCTTGACTCGATTTTTAATGCGCCGCGACTTCAATTTTTTTTAAATATTTGGTTGATTGCGATATTCTTAAAAGATTTTGGGCTCGATCACTGAATTGTAAGTGTGTCAAAACATTTTTAATTGTGCGAAAAGTATCGTTTTCATACATTTGTGCTTATAAATCGCTTAGTATGAGTGATAATGAGTAATAATTTTTGAGAATCGACTGGAGCTTGAGTCACATTCAAATAATTTCAAATAAACAGTAGAAAAATGTATAGTTGCAGATTAAATATCGTTTTTTGCAAAAGTTATATTTATTGAAAAGAATTTGATTTACGTTAAATATGTCCCAAATCTTAACAACAATTGCACCCACCTAAAACCCACTTTCCACAGACAAAGAAGGAAGTCCTGACACCTCAGAGCATAAGGTTTCAGTCCCTCTATATTTATTCTTATTGTTTTCTTTTTTTATCTTTCGAATCATCGATTCGTTGATGGGAAATGGCTTAAAAATGTACAAGTTAAACAGTTGTGGAACCTAGTTTAAATAAATTGTTTATGCGTACAATTACAAATTTCTACAAGTACAAAAAACAAATTTCTTCTACTGTAGACGTTGTTTCAATTCTGTTCGATGTTTTAACATCATCAATGTTACGCCTACGTGATACGTCCCATTGCCAATATCTCCTTGTCTTACAATAATTTTCTTATAGCAACTACGATGATTAAGATATCTCTAATAACATACACAAAAAATATCAAGTGTACAAGAACTTCAAAACTGCTTTCCGTTATTTTATATCTGAAATGAAGATAATTTTCGTATTTATATTATTAGTAGTGGGCTGATAATAAACTTGAAAAAGTTAATTCGTTTTTGTATAAAATCATTAATACAAGAAAACCAAAATTTCATTATGAACATCTTTCCCGTGTAGAGGTATTGTAAAAATCCTACATAGATTTTTTTTATGTCGGTCATCTTTTGACTGTTGACAGTAATGTATATGTACCAGTAAAATATAAAACTTTAGCGAAAAAATGACTATAATATGGGATTTGTAATCTGAAAATGGAACTATCAATATAAAATAAGAATTTTATCGATAAAAAAAGTTGATTGAGTTATTTGATAAGATGTTTTATCACCAAAATAATTGAATAATACAATTTTTATAGGATTTTGTGGTAATGTCAGTTACACGAACAAATAAAAAAAATTAATTTGGCAATCTTCCATTTACTTTCGCTTGTGACATTATCTATAATTATAAAAATATTCTTAACGATTTTTAAATGAATCTTTGGAGTATGAAGTAACATCCGATGTGTGAATAAAATTCAGAACAACATGAGATTATGTACTGGGCTGTTTGTAATATAATATATAATTTTGTTTTTTTCGGTTTCTTCAACAGGTGACGTTTGTAATGGCCAATGCTGTGATAACAAAATTGAGAGTGATTTAATGCTCACTTCGATCAATAACTTTGAAAAGTTATTGAGAGATCATACAAGTAGTTTGCTGGGTTTATTAGATAAAACTTCCAACGAATTTCGTGGTAAGTCTAATGTTATTTTTATGATTTTTAATTTAAGGTTTAACATTCAAACAGACCCGCGCTCGATGATATAATAATTTGGTTTTTAAGTAATTCTTTATCAACATGTAAAAACGTTTTGTAATTGTTCAATAAATTCCTTCCTACGAAAACTGTATCCGATTTTAGCAGAAATAACACTAGAACCAGATTTTTTGTTTGCTTAAGGTGGAAGAAAAATAGAAAAACTTTTTGTTTTGTTTTCTTTTAACTATTTATTTCTGTATTTGTTGTAATACTTCCGCACAAAGTAAAAAAATATTGATTGCGAACCCGTTATGAATCAAACCAAATGGTACTCGATTTCAGATTTTCGTTGAAATTATGTTTGGTGTTGTTCATGTTTGCGTGTTGCTTCACTTTAAGTGAAATTTTGGACACATTTATTTTTTTGGTAAAGACGTGCGCACTACTTCCGAGAGTTTATGTGTGCGCATGTTTTCATTAGCTTTTTGTAAGTTGTTTTTAATGGTTTTCTGTTAAGCCGTAAGATTTTTCAACTTGGATTCGATGGCAGTATTTGTTGAATGTCTCGTAAAATTTGCTACTCTGAACCATGACCTACATTATTTTGTCGAAATGTGACAAAGTTTAGTGTATACCGAGTAGATCGATGCGGCATATTTCGTATTGTTGAACAAGTTTTAAAATAATTACCATTCCACATTTTCTACTAATTCAGTTGTTATACCTACGTATACCCTAAAAAACCTAACACCTGTCTATTGGCCAATAGCAGTGTTTTATTGACAGAATCAGCATCTCATATCTTACATATTTGTTTAATCACTACACTCCAACTGTCTACGCAGCGAGCCTAGAAATCCGAGCCAATGGAAAGTTAATTGAGTTATACCAATATTAAAAGTTTGACAAATGGCTAACAAATTAGTAGGGTGGCTCTTAGGTTACTCTAGAATTTTTTTTTTCATTGTACAGTTTAAATGTTTTTTTTAAGGTCCAGAACAAAACCTCGCGACTTTAAGGGGCCGAGGGCACGCCTTAGAATTGAACGATTGATTTCAAATTTTGCAAATAATATTTTTATGGGTATTGACACGAAATGGGAGGGTGCAAAAAATTTAAATTTTTTTTAAGGGCCACCCTAATAATGTTTAGGAACTCTGCTACTGGCTTTGGGCGGTACCATAAATCTCCCTTCGTCAGGTTCGTTGAATTATCAGGACAATCGAATAAGTGGTCTAAATCGTGCGGTGTGCCCTCACAGGCTGGACACTTGTCAACAGTTTCGGAATCAACTCTACTCATGCGTAGTTGTTTAAGATGTGTGACTAACCGGATCTTAGTTGAGCTCAGTTGCGGATGGAACTGGTGCTGCGATGTAGTTAGACCCCTTCGGCAGCGACTTGTGGCTGTCTATTTAGAAATCGATTTGGGGTGTAGTGCCTGAGGTTTCCAAGTGTCCAAGAGGTTTCAATCGATGATAAAGCATGTCATTGCAACCATGTTGCTCTTTGTGACAGGCACATAGACATTGTTTGGTTAGTATTTCCTTATATTGACTCACTCTCTCTCTCTCTGGCGTTTACATCTCATGGAGGGATTTTGCCGTCTGTGCAATCAGCTGCCAATTATCTCGTTCCATGACCAGTTGACCCCAGTTTCGACATCCTATAACACGAAGGTCTTGGATGATGTCATCACGCCAGCGTTGTCTAGGTCTTCCTGGTTGTTGTTGGGACGCTTTTTTTATCATTCTATCTAATGGAGCCCTTGCTATACATGAGCAACCATCTAATCCAGTTAGATTTAATGAATTCGACTGCATCGCAGCCTTTAAGAAACTGTCTGATATCATGATTTATTCGGATTCTATACTGATTTTCAGCAACTTTACATGGACCATAAATTATTCGTATGACCTTCCTCTCGAATGTTGATAAAATTCTACAATCGGAGGAAGTCAGTTTCCAGCTTTCACTTTCAAAGGTAAGCACAGGTCGAATTAATGCTTTGTAAAGTGTGAGTTTACACGACCGCGAAATATGTTTTGATCGCAGAAGTTTTGAGTATGCGTAGAAAACTCTGTATGCGGCAGAGTCACGGCTTTGATATCTGCCTGCATGTCATTTGACAATGTTGTTACAGACCCGAGGTATTTGAAGTTTTCCACGCGTTCCACTTCATAGTCGCCAGTATCCAGATTTCCGGGAGTTATGTTCTTAGATGTTGTTAACACTTTGGTTTTGCCGGTGTTGATGCATAATCCAAGTCGTTTAGCCTTTCTTTCCAGCTGAAAGAGACTATCCTTAATATCGCTCGTTCTACGTCCGAGAAGCACAATAGCATCTGCGTAGCCAAGAACTTGACTAGATTTGTTATATATTTTTTTTTTTTTTTTTAACAAAAAGTGCTGTGTATAAGGATTTAGAATATGTGTCACAACAACATACAAATACCTTTTAAGACCTAGGTTTAGACCTAGGTCCCACAACAACTGTTGTTCCAAGGTGTTGATGAACGCTTTTTTTAAACCTCTGCGGGTTGAAGCCACCTGAGACTAAGGGTTCCGGCAAACTATTCCATTTGTATGCAGTTCGGACAAAGAAGTCTTTCTGCGATCTGCCAGTATGACAGCGCGGGATCTCGACCGTTTCACTGGTTGCGGTAGCCGATTGCCGAGTGGAACGGGGGTAAGAATAAGTTTGAGGCATGATGCCGCTGATTTCATCTGAGCACTGTTGATGACGATATTTGTAAAAAACAACGAGGTCAGCAAAAGTACGACGATGTTGTAGGGAATCAAGTTTTGATGTCAAAACTCGATCACCCACAATTCTTATAGCCCGCTTTTGAACAGAATCCAAGAGGGCCAAGATGGAAACAGAAGCAGCACTCCAAACTTGACAACAGTACTCCATACAGGGACGAATATAGGACTTATAAACATGGAGCAATTGGTATGGAGTGAAAAATTTTTTGCATCTATTTAGGAGGCCGAGATTTTTAGACGCGCTTTTTGCCATCGCCATTACATGATCGTTCCAGAGTATGGTCATTTGAAACTGTGACACCCAATAAACGAATGTTTTTACATTCACCTATTGGTTCATCACACATACTGAATAAAATATCTTTGGGGAACTCGGTCTTTGATCTGGAAACAGTTAACAGCTGTGTTTTGGTAGAGTTGAAACTGACCAGGTTTTGGTCACCTCAATCGGTGACTTTTTTAGGTCTTTATTCACGTTTATGGCAGCGTCTCTCCGGGCGGGATTAATTCCTTCGTGCATTTTACCTTTTGAAGGAAGGGGCTCGAACGACTTGTGCAGAGTACTATCATCTGCAAAACTATTTATTGGGTTGCTGGTGATTTTCAACAATTCGTTGATATAAATTAAAAATAGGGCTGGGGACAATACTGATCCTTGAGGTTCATCAGCGTTAATTAGTTTAGACTAAGAAGAAAATCCGTCAAAGGAAACCGAAATGTATCGGTTGGATAGAAAATTTTGAATCAGCTTCACAACATTGGGATGAAAACTATACGCAACGAGCTTGTTGATTAAGTTGGCATGTCAGACTCGATCGAATGCCTTGGAGATGTCTAAAGCGATAACGTATGTTTCACCACCTTTATCAAGTATGCTGTTCCAGCAATGCGCTACATAGTTTAATAGATCGGTAGTTTATCTTTTGTTTCGAAAACCGTATTTTCTGTCGGATATTAAATAATTTTCTTCCAGAAATTTTGAAATGTGTGTATTAATATAATGCTCGTAGACTCTGGATAGGACCGAGCCAAGCTATTGGCCTATAATTTGAGATATCGGATTTTGGTCCCTTTTTGGGGACGGGCTGGACATTTGCCAACTTCCAGCACGAGGGAAATATACCAGATTTGTAGGATTGGTAGAATATTTTAGTCAAAGTTGGTGCAAGTGGTTTGGAAAAGGTTTTTAAAATAATGGGTGGAATATTGTCCATTCCTGAGGCTTTGTTGATGTTTAACCCCTTTAAAAGTTTAGCGACTATTTTGGGTTTGAAGTGAAGTTCATTCATATTAACTCCTGAAGACTGGATTTGGGGTATTTCCTTAGGAGTTTCCGAAACAGTGGAGTTCAGAGCAAAGCGTTCAGCGAACAAGTTAGCTTTTCTTGCGGGATCATTGACGATTAAATCACCATCAAAAATAGGGGGAAAAGAAAATTTTGTACCAGAATTTAAAGAATTAATGGCACTAGAAATTCTTGTCAGAAACAGACATAGACGTAAGTTTTGAGGCTTTCGCTCTGTCAATTTCAGACTTTTCGTTTGAGATAATCTGGTTAGAAATTTTGTTGGCCTTTAGATATTGGGATCGATTAGTGGGAGTTTTGTTATGAATCCAAATATTAAATGATCTACGTTTGTTTGTAAGTGCCGTTTTAGCAGCTTTTGAATACAAGTATATTTGTTTGGGTTTTACTATGGAGAAAGGGACAAATTTATTGATAGCAAATTGGATGGTTTCTGTAAAGTTTTGGGCAGAAACATTTACATTGTCAGTGTAAAAACAATGACGGTCGAAAGGGAAACCATGGAAAAAATTTTGAAGACCACTCTTATCCATTTTTGAGTAGTGAAATATTTTACGGGGTTTGGGAGCTGTAGTTTTAAGTAAATCAGTTTTGAGAACTGATGAAATTAAATAATGATCAGAATTTCCAATACTACCTTTCGCGACATCGACACTCGTAATATCTGGCATTGTGGTAAGATAGAGATCTAAAAGAAAACTAGTATCAACGCCATTACGGGGAGTGTAAGTCGGGTTTTTAACAATTTGGAATTCAATAACAATGTAAACTACAGAGGACACCTAAGGTGCTATATAGGAACGCAGTAGCAGAAATGATACCATTATTTATTACATTATTACGTCTCTTACACTTCTAGCATTTATGCATTTACATCACGTCTCTAAACGACAAAGACCCAAACTACCACGGCATGGAAGATCAATTTTTGTTGATTTCTGATTTTTCTTATTTTTTAACTACGGGTGTGACAACCCCGCGTATTCCAGTCTTTACTATTGACTTTTATCTATAGGACTAATACAACAAAAATATCGGAAATAGCGGTTCATATAGATCAGTGAAACCAGTCTTGGAAATCTCCAATTTAAATCTAATAGAAATTTACACTAACATGATCACACGTTAACCTCAAATAAAAACAAACTTTTGAAAAGATTTTGAAGGGTTAGCCTTTAAAATTATTGAAATACAAAAAAGGGAACAATCACTATCGTAAAATATATATTAGAACCAGGATTATACTAATTAGGTACAAATAAAGAGCTTACGTTAGAATTGATGATGTGATAAGTGTTGAACATGAACGTTGATCCAATACAAATGCAGGTAATTATCTGCGTTTTCGCGAATGCCACGATATCAACAGTCGAGTCCCAGGGTGGAGAATTTCGCACGTTCAACGTTGGGTCTAGCTCTAACAGCTGAAGATTTTTTTAATAATCCACCTTTGGCTCCGCTTCCTTATAACCAATTTTCGAAGTGTCATCATAGCGCTGCAGTGTCGTTTGGAGAATACCGAAAGGAACGAAGAAACAATTTGAGTCGTTACGACTCAAGTTAGGTACATATCTTTACAGAGATAGTCATTCACTGGATGCACATGAGTTTATACATCGAATGGTAGCGGCTGCGAGGAGAGATCGGGTGAACCGGGACGACCTCAGGTCAATAGTCCCCCGATGTCTCAAGACGGCTGCAGATCACTACTATTTGAATCTGACCCATGAACATCCAGTAGTGACTTAGTCTGTTTGAAGAGGGGGACTTCTGATGACCTTTGGTACCCTCACAGACGACAAAGCGGTCTTACGTGTTCTACTGAACCGTAAACAAAAAGTAAAAGAAAACGTCTATGAATACGTTGTGGAAATTGGACTTTGAATCGTCGGTTGATTCGTCCATTTCCCGAAATTGAAATGATTGAAATCGCCAGAGGTCTGAGTGCGGATTTGAAAAATGCTATCCTGGTGTTTAACATAAAATTAATGGACGAACTTCGAACAATATGTCAGAAGTTCGAAAGGTTGTGGTCTGCACCCGCTCCATCTAGAACAACAGGTCTAAGGATCCGCGAACTGCATCATAGAGATGATTTTACAGGTGAACCAGAACCTTCCACATATTTGGCAGCTTATGATTCCAAACCGATTTGTGTGCTGCAAAGACCGATTATGTCGTCAAAATCTGCTCAACCAGTACCTATAACCTCTACGGGTCAAATTGTTTGTTTTAAATGTCATGAAATTAGTCATCGGGCACCCGATCGTCCTCAGAAACAAATAAAATCATATTGTTGGTGTCACAAACCCGATGTTATATACCGAAATTGTCCTGCCTGTCAACCCTATTTGGATTTAAACTACAGACCGAGCGTGCGGTTAACAGACGCTGTACCCCTGGGTACAGGGGGACCTTCAACAATAGAAGTAGTAAACGCAGTTTTTAGTAGATTAATTCAATATAATACAACTTATTTTTTGCGCCTTCAACGCTATCGCAGTAATTTCAAAAGCTTGTGTTTCATCAATCTTTTCAGGTATTAGGAATCCTCGACCGCATTTATCAATCAAAATTTATAGTAAGAACATTCTAGGACTTCTAGATAGCGGAGCCTCTATTAGTATTTTGGGAAGAAAGTTGTTAAATTCAGTGTGCATTTCTTATTGCAAGTTTACCTTGTCTATCCGCTTTGCTGATGGAACAATTAATAAAATTTTTGGATATGTCCATGTACCGATCACTCTGGATGAATTCACTAAACAGATCCGATTCCATATTGGTTTGCGTGAAGAGATTTACCTAGAGATCGATTACTGGGAAGCTTTTGGTATCGTTCCTTCATTTGTCAGTGAGTTAACACAAGTGGAGTCTAAAAACATCAAAATACATGATCTCACTACTGACCAGCTTCAGGAATTTGCGAAGGTAAAAGATTCTTGCCCGTCATTTGAAGTCTCCAGTCTCGGAAAGACTTTTTTGGCTGAACATATCATCGATGTTGGTGACAATGTCCCTGTTTAACAGAGGCATTATCCCACATCTCCGGTTGTTCAACTGAAAATCTATGCCGAACTTGACCGAATGCTTTAAATGGGCGTGACCGAAGAATCGAAAAGTTGCTGGCGCTCGCCCTGGTGTTAATTCAGAAGAGTTCTGGTAAGAACAGGTTATGTTTAGACTCCCTTGGTGTGAATTCTTTGACCAAGAACGACGCTTACCCTTCCTTTGATCGATGGCCTATTAGGTGGTTTAAATAGCACAAAGTACATCTCAATGATTTATCTTAAGAATGCCTTCTGGCTAATTCCTTTGTCAGAAGCATTCAGAGATAAAACTGCCTTCACATTGCCTAGGAGACCATTGTATCAGTTCAAGGTTATGCCTTTTGGACTGTGAAATGCACCCTAGATAATATGTCGGTTGATGCATAAGGTGGTTCCTCACCAATATCATGATTATGTTTTGGTCTATTTGGATGATTTAGTGGTGGTCTCTTCAACGTTTCAGGAGCATGTGGAACTGTTATCTAAAGTGTCCGAAATGTTAAAAGCAGCTGGATTGACAATAAACCTCAGTAAAAGTAAGTTTGTAAATAAGGTGAAGATGGCTTAGAACAGATCCTGAAAAGGTACCAGTTGTTGCGGAATATCCAGCTTCCACTACTGTGAAAAAAGTGCGTTGTCTTTTGAGTATATGGTACCAACGATTCATCCCTAATTATGCGAGCGTTGTAACACCAATTACCGATCTAGTGAAGAAAGGTTCCAACAAGCTAAGGTGGACTCTAGAAGCCCAATTATCTTTTGAAAATCTGAAGACTGTTGACTTCAGCTCCAGTTCTGATTAGTCTTTTTTTTTTTAATAAAAAGTGTAGTATTATAGGGTTTCGAATATGTGTCACAACAACACATAAATACCTTTTAAGACCTAGGTCCCACAACAACTTGCGTTCTAAGATGTTGACGAATGCTTTTTTTAAACCTCTGCGGATTGAAGCCACCTGAGACTATGGATTCCGGCAAACTATTCCATTTGTATGCAGTTCGGAAAAAGAAGTCTTTCTGCGATCTGCCAGTATGACAGCGCGGGATCTCGACCGTTTGAATGGTTGCGGTAGCCGATTGCCGAGTGGAACGCGGGTAAGAATAAGTTTGAGGCATGATGCCGCTGATTTCATCTGAGCACTGTTGATGACGATATTTGTAAAAAACAACGAGGTCAGCAAAAGTACGACGATGTTGTAGGGAATCAAGTTTTGATGTCAAAACTCGATCACTCACAATTCGTATAGCCCGTTTTTGAACAGAATCCAAGAGGGCCAACATGAAAACAGAAGCAGCACCCCAAACTTGACAACAATAATCCCTACAGGGACGAATATAGGACTTATAAACATGGAGCAATTGGTATGGAGTGAAAAATTTTTTGCATCTATTTAGGAGGCCGAGTTTCTTAGACGCGCTTTTTGCCATCGCCATTACATGATCGTTCCAGAGTAGGTCATTTGAAACTGTGACACCCAATAAACGAATGTTTTTACATTCACCTATTGGTTTATCAATGGTTTATTATTGGTTAGTCTGGATTATAATAAAAAGTTCTTCATCCGGTGTGATGCTAGCCTGACAGGGGTTGATATTGTCTTGTATCGGACGAAGTACAAGAGAGTCCGATAGCCTTCATGTCCAAGAAGCTAAACAAAGCCCAACGAAACTTGGGTTTCAGAACTTGAGTGTCTTGCGGGAATTCTAAGTGTGAAGAAATTCAGGGTCTACGTTTAAGGTCACAAATTAACAGTTGTGACCGCTCATTCGAGTCTGATGTTGCTTATGTCACAGAAAGACTTGAGTAACCGACTGGATAGATGGAGCCTAAAGCTCCAGCATATGGACATTACTATTATCCACCAAAGAAGACCCAAAACCTAGTCCCGGGGCTCTATCTCGTCTTTATGACGATACACACGAAGAATTTGTGGAAGCCCTAATACATCACGTAAATGAGATAAAGCTTGACGATGAAGGTTATCACCTTTCGTATCACCTATTTAATTGTCCAGAAAAACAAACCAACCTGACGAAGAAAGATTTGTGGTACCGCGTGGTCCGAAATATGTGCCTAAAACTAAAGGAGACAGTAGACATTTAAACTAAAAAACATTTGCATAAACGTATCCTTTTCAACAACCGCACAACGACGATTGCTTACGTAAAGTTTTCATAAGTGTGCTTTAACGATTTCATTGTCCACCACAATAATTTATTGTCGTGCAAATAACATTATAATTATAATTAATAATTTTTCTAGATGGTGGTTGCCGACCTAACCAGCTTCGAATATTCTCCTCGGTTATTCGCAACAGCGGTATTGATTGATCAAATTTTTTTAAGTTCGTTCAAAACGTTCGTGACCCCTAGAGTGTAGAGAGTGACTAGCCAAATCTTGTTTTTCGATTATTGGCTGTCTAACTTCTTGGAGAGCAATGATATCTATAATATACCGCACCGCCTTTGTTTCTTGTCTCTTAAAATCTGGGGTACTTAACCTGCAAACGTTCCAATTTAGTAGTCTGATCCTTTTTCATGTCTGGCTAAAATTTTATTTTGTTTTTCAGATCTGTTATTGTTTTTCTGATTCCTAATTTTAAAGTTCATATTTTTGTCTGGGTGAAGGTGTTAACCTCAAGCCCAACGCATTTGGGATTACGCCATTAATACTTACCCTGAAATAAATTTCAGTTTTCACAGGTCACCAACGAGATGTATTGAGCACTTAGTGGCTATTGAATGAACGTAGGAACAAAACAAACCGTCCATGCTTTATCTAAACACTTACTACCCCGACTCGCTGTTTGGATTTTAATTAAACAAAAACCTAAATATTTGTTTTCATTACAGATCATGTTTTGGAATTATCTCGACAATCAGAAAATCGAACCTTAAGTTTATTTTCACAAGTTTATCGGCGGATGGCCCCAATTTCAAGATATTCAGTTTTAGAATTATATGATAGTATTCGAAGGTATGTATATATGAAGTAAAACTTTAAACTACTAATATTATATTTTTCATAATCGTCACGGTTTCAGTCAAATCTCAACAAAACATATGATACAAAATTTGGATGCTGTTGTGAAGAAATTTTTTATAAATTTATTTCCTGTTGCATATCATCATGTAGTTGATACAAATAATGAAAATTCAAATGGTGACTTTCATATTGACTATAAAAATTGTTTAGAATATGCATACGATCAAATTCTTCCATTTGGTGAAATTCCAAAACAATTATCTAGAAGTATTACACAAAGTGTTAGTGCTGCAACAGTATTTTTAAAATCATTAGATCAAGCAGCTTTAATATTAAAAAGTACAGAGGAATTATATACAGAGTATTTATCACCCAAATGTAAAACACATTTACTTAAACTTAGTTATTGTCCCGCTTGTAAAGGTATATCACATCAAAAAGTTAAAACATGCTCAGCTTATTGTTTAAATGTGATGAGGTAATCTTATGATTAATATTGGCAATTATTCAAGCGAATTCAATTTTGTTTTTTAATTTAATAGAGGATGTTTGACTCATTATGTTGAATCGTTGGATAGTCCCTGGTCACGTTTTGCTATATCTATAGAACGATTAATGCATTTAGTACGATCATCGAAAGATGGAATTGAAGCAGTTGTCAAAACGTTAGATACTAAATTATCGGAGGCTATTATGTATGCTATGGGTACAGGACCGTCGTTACAAAAAGAGGTGAGTGTTGTATAAATATTAATGGTATAACTGCTTTTATATATAATATTTGTAGGTTAAAAAATCGTGTGGAACTCCATCACTTTTACCTTCACAAACACAAACATCCAACGAAACATCGACAACGTCAACCGCTCCAAGTAAATGGGTATCTCCTCCTGATACAGAGATGTTACATTTCCTTGCCAGGATTGATGAATCAAAAGATTTGTTTTCTAAAATTATTGACAAGTAAGTTTTAATTTAAATGTCTTGGCTACTTTTTGTTATTTTATTTTTCTTGTTGATTTGATGATTACCACGTATTCTATACTTCGTAAGGCGCCTGCCTTGATGAGTCCGACAACTTTTTAACCGTCATTTTCTTCGATTCGACCGCTTTTTTGTTCGGCAAACTCCGAAACATAGGGATTGCCCGGGGACTTTTAAATTTACTATTGCTACCACAATTTTGTTTTTTTATTAATGGGGGTTGGAAATTGCAAAAATTTGTTTGCTATTGTCGAGTCCGACAATTGACATTTTGGTATGTTTGGGTTGTCGAACTCGAAAATTAACTAACAAATTAACCCATTAATAATAAACAAAATTGTGGTAGTGAATTTACTAGGCCCCGTGCAATCGCCATGTTTCGGAGTTTGCCGAATCGAGGAAAATGACAATTAAAAAGTTGTCGGACTCGTCAAGGTGCACAGGCGCCTCACGAAGTATAACGCATGTGGAAATCATCAAAAGAAAGGGGCGAAGTCCCGGTCACTATTATTTTAACCTGCATTTTGTGAAAATAATTTTTTTATAGAAAACACTGTTAAAGCTGTGAATTCTTCTCAGAATCGGGAGTAGGTCTTAGTTCGACGATTTACGGCGTTTGTAAGGGGAAGTGAAGAGAAAGAGATTCGTAAGGCATAATTTTTTTTTGGATTTCTGAAGATCTACCATCTAGTAGATTAGGGTAGTTAACTATAGTCTTTTTTTTTTTTTAAACCGGAAGTAGTCCTCCATGTCGCCCAATAGGATTAAAAAACTTAAAGAAAATTATGTTTGAAGCAGTCTTGAGCGTGATGTATACAGCTACTTTTGTCAATTAGTATCGTTTTTCGCTGATTTTATTGATATCGACAGAAACTGCTTATCTGTATCTGCAGTGTCCTACTTCTTGTTCCTGTTGATTCCAATTGTTTCTAGGAATTATTCTTTGATAATGAATGAATTATTCTTGAATAATTTTTTTTAATTCTTTTGGTTGTCGGTAGGCATATTTATTCTTTGGGCTGTCTTAAGTCTGTATCATTAGATCATTTATTCATAATTTCATCTCTAATCCGTGTATAAATGTGCAACTATATCGCATATCAAGATGGACGGATCTTCGCCCCAGAAGCACTTGGTTCATAGATCAGGCTAAGGATCATCAGTCATCACAACAATTTCGACGAAAAGTGAAACTGTCGCTCTGTTTTATGGTTGAAGAAACAGCAACAATACGGTTGGTATTGAAAGAAAACCTGCACCAACAAAAACGTGGTCCTATGCAATATGTAAATCATTTTAAGGGCAAACAGCACATCTATCCAGTGTAACATCTATAAGGAATGTTGCCGCCTCGTGCCGTGCCTGAGGTTTAACCATACATGAACGCACTCCAAACTACACAGCTTTATGTTGTCAAACATCCATTCAACATACTATCTCGCAATAAAACACAATATGAAGGAACACGCATCCGGACACCCTACGCACAGATAAATATATAATATAAATATATATAATATTTATCTGTGCCCCAAGTGATGTAAAATTAATGCAATTAAACTCCAATGGTTCCATAAACGAGGATCGATCGTGGATATAATAAACTGTATGTGCAATAACGATATTCTAGTCACAGTTCTTTAAGAAGCCAAATTGAATGCTATATTTAAGATAAGTGTTATTATTTGTGGTCATAAAATTATAAGGCAGGATAGAGGGACGAACCTTTACCTACAGTACCTGTGGCACTACAAACTAAACACCTACTCATTAGGGGAAAACATTGCTGATTAAATTGATGGCTGTAATGTCGAAGTTCGTTGAGAACTACAACCAACAATGGTTACAAAAAACTCATACTTATCTCCAGATGTTTCCTTTGCCAATATGTCATTACTGCCAGAAGGAGAACCGAACTTGCATTGCATATAGCCATAATCACTAATCACCTTAAACTGTTTCATCAATCAAATAAAATCCAAGAAGAAAATCTACATTTATGTTAACAAAGTGGAATGGGATAATTTTACGAATTTTACTGAAATTAAATTCAGTAAACAATTTGTACCACTTGATGACGTCATCTCTAGAACAAAATTCAGAGCTATTTCTATTAAAGCTAGACCTCGCTACATCCCAGCTTGCAAAATTCAAAATGTAAAACTAAATTTGTCGCAATAAGCGCGTTCACCTGCCATCCATAAAACTGACATCGGCAAGGCAGATCAAACTGAATTAAGAATCGGATTCTAGAAATCAAGCTTTGGAACAAGTGAAAGTGTTTGGACAATCGTGTTCTCCATCAATGATATTCCAACTGGAGCTCATAAATAAATCGCAACAAAATTTAACACCCAGTTTTCAGGACCCGATGGCATACCTGGAAAATCTGAAGAAAGATACAAACCGATCTGCACACTTTCATCGGCTGCTAAAATGATTGCAGCACTTCTGCTCCCTTGGCTGACAAGAACTTGCAATTTAGCTCCACAGCAACATGACTTCCAAACAGCACATAGTACAACCACCGCTCTCACAGAATCCAAAGTTAAATCTGTTATGGTCTAAACCAAAAACCTCCGGTGCCAGAACAATCTTAGTTGCACTCGACTTATCGAAACCTTTCGAAACAGGGTCGCACGCTGCACTATAAAATGATATCTTTAACACTAATCAGCCAAGTATAACAAAGCGCTGGCTGTGCAGTTGCCTCAGAGGTAGCCAAACATACGTTGAGTATCGGAACTCCAAATCCAAGATAAGAGTGCTAAGACAAGAAGTCCCACGAGTTTTGCTTTTCACATCTTCATTATTCAACATGCTCTTTCGCCGGTAAAAAATTCAAAACTGTTCGAGGTAACATTCGCCTCACTACTTAAGTTCAATGCTCATGCACAACAGGTGAACTACAGGTTGAAAAACAGGTTGAAAAACAGGAATAATGCAATGAAAGCACTGGCTGGTAGTTCATGGGGCGAAGATAAAAATACAGGTAACGATACTATCCTAACTAAGCCTATGATAAATAAAGACCTTCACTAATGGTTGGCTGTCTGACAAGATAACGACTATCTTATTCTGGCACTTAGAGCTTAAGTTGGAATATGCGCATCTTTTATTTGTTTGGTTAGCCCAATTTGGTGGTTAGCCCAGATAAACGATCCGCTTACCTCTCGATCTGCTTGTTGTTTAACCTATTTTCCCTTCATATAATAACGTCTTTTGGTACTTTCAACTAGGAATTATCGTTTAAAACTTCTCTCGATATCTAGACATAAGAATATCCTCTGTACTTATGCCTTTCTGGCTAATTCCCTAAAGAGGTTTCAGAATTCGAATTACCCAGATTATGACTTTATCCAAAATAAGGTATTATAATATTTAGGCGCTGGCTGTCACTCTATACAGGAAAAACCAAAAATAATGCATTGAAAAGAATTTACATATTTCCGATTTCTTCTTTGACAGCTGTGTTCAAACATATAACGTCGTCTTGTTCTTTTTCGTTAGTAGCCGAGTATCTAAATTTCGCATTCTGACCAGGTTTAGTTGATTTGTAATTTCTTTTTTAAATTTTTGATCTACGGGTGTGAAGAACCTAACATACTCCACTCTCTGTTATTGAAATACAAGTTAACGTGAGACATCACATACCACTGACAAAAGAAGTTAGACTTAAACATCGCTCTGTTCAGCGTGAGACACACAGAAGTTGCCCTAAAAAGTCCATTAGAAGATCGATTTGTTAAGGTCGAAAGACAATTCGTTCAATTGACTCGGTTGGGTCGATCCAACTCAAGAGATAGGAACCGTTCTCTCAATCCAAATTAGCACGGTAAATCACCATCTCCATACCGACCACGTTTGCGATCAGAGCCTATTATCATCAAACAATAGGGGAAAATCTGAGCTCCATGTCAGAATAATCAGTTTAAATTCAAGAGGACCATGAATTTAGAACAACCATCGATTTAAAAATAAACTAATAAAACCCGCGCCAGCATAGTTTTCATTTTTTTTTTTGACAAAAATTTTACAAAATATGCAAGTGTTAGTATGCCATTTTTGCTGATTTGCTTGAGAGCAATAAATCAAGTCGATTATTCATTTAATATAGGTCTAACCGACAGACCTTCTAATAGATATGGAAACAAACCTTTCGATGCTCCAGTGAAATCTAATCTATTAATAACGAATTGATCGAAATCAACGGATCTAGCTTTATCAGCGGTCAACGGGGTAATAATAAATACCTACGAAACGAAACTTCTACAGGTAGATATGAGAGACTTAATTGAACATTCACACACGCTCTCATACTAGCGCAAGAATCGTGCAATCATTGGCGCTGATTTCCTAAGTAAATTTGACCTTTTTTTCTTGATCTTTACCGAAAACGGCTAATTGATTCAGCTAAGCCACTGTCATCCGTGCCATAATGGTAAACGTAGATACGCCTTATGCATTATACGATCGACAACGATTACGGCCGGCTACTAAAGAAAATTTCCTTCCCTAACAGGAGAGCAGAACTACAATTTATTGGCAAACTCAACGTGTAATATCATATTGTTACCACCGGGCACTTGCCTATGTCAATATCATGTCGGTTAAAACCAATTCGACAAAAAGCAGCGTTCACTTAGTTTTAAAATATGGTTGAATTAGGTATCTGTCGACCCTCGAGTTTCGCTTACGCAATGGCGCTCCAACGGTTTTTTTTATTTATCCACATCGACGATATTTTAGTGGCTTCGGTAAATGAGCAACAACACAAACTTAATCTAGAACAACTCTTCTTACAACTTAGCAAGTTTGGGGTATATATTCATAGTTCGACATGCGTATTTGGTGCAAACACTCTTGACTTCTTCAGGCACAAGATGACATCTTATCGATATGATAAATTACTATCATCGATTTATACCGATACTAACTGAAATGCTTCAATTCATTCATTCACATTTGGCTGTTTTATTAACGAAACCCAAGACTACAGCTTCACTTGAACAAACGAACGTCAATATCTCTACGGATGCACCAAACTTGCCGTAGCAGCAGTGTAATGATAATTGTTGGAAACCATTGGAATCCTTCTCGCAATTTATCTAGCAATGAAACTCTTCAATTTTTATCTCGGATGGGGCTTTCACGATTTACACCGACCACAACCCTCTATCGAGCAATTTAGTCCAAAACTGAACGAAATCACACTAAAAGTTCAACCGGACAAGTCAAAATTCCACAGGGTTGATTCGAAAATATCTGCTAGATATGTCTGCTGCTGCTATAGCCATGCCATTTGTCACAACTACGTATTACGAGATTCTCGACGCAAGTGTTCATTTGAAAGAATTTTCGGATCGAATTAAGAATTAAAGCTTAAATCTTTACACCTGACACTCACATTTATCCTAGAACAACCCAAAAAGTTATAGCATGTTTTTATATTGAATTCTCCTTAAAGGATTTTTAGAAAAACCATTTACAAGATATTTCTTTTGTATCTTTAAAGCTTATGCAAAGACGAATCATTCAAAAAGGATGACAAAAATTGTTGGACTGGTGCACATATTGGTGAATATTCTCAGCCCATATTATCAACCAGCGTAACAGCACAAAAATACAATCCAGAAGTGCCATATGAAACAACTTATACATTAAAACTGACAAAGTTATCCGAGCTAAGTGATAAATTAATTGATTTACAACGTCAAGTGGCAAAAGAATATTCACAGATTCAACCACATTCAGATTTCGAAAAAATGCTATCTGATATGGCTGAAGGATCTGGATGGAATGACGATTCGATCGATGATTTAGATGATTATGGATCAGGATCAGGTGCCGGAAAAGATCAAGGTAGCTTTTATCGATTTTTATTTATTCTTAAAATTTATATTGAATTATAATATTTAGACGCACCACGTGTAGTTGATGTCAGCTCAATGGATACATCAAGATCAGCTAATATTCCAATATTAATTGATAAAGGAACCACGCCCAGCTTTGCTCATAAAACTAGAATCTCTTACACAATCTTAGTCAATATCATTATTATTAATTTTATCAGTAATTTTTACTCGACGACTTACTATCGATAAGCATTATTATTATTATTAAAATTTAAAAAATATAAAAAAAATTCTAGTTTTATTTGCCTCATGCTATATATTTTATATAAAATAATAATTTATTATTAATTAATTACTCATACATGTACAATAATTTACTTATTTTTTAAAATTATTTAATTATAAAACATTCAAAATGTTTATTGGAACATTTTTATTTTATTTTTTTTAAAGTCATTTTATGAACATAAATTAAAAGAAACAAAAAAAAAGTTAGAAATTAATTTATAAACAAAAAACAATTATTTTTAATACTTAAATAATGAAAATAATATAGAGCCATGTTGTAAAAAAAAATTAAGAACTGCCATAATTTTGTATTTTTAGTTCAATTATTTAAAACAAATCAATCAAAAAGCAATATTATATTACTATTAATTACATATAATTAGAGATTATTATTATTATTAATGACTAAACAAATTTGGTTTAAAATATATATGTATATTATTTATATGTATATATTTGTTTTGAAAAATGTACTATGGTATCTGGTTTTCCATCTATTTTTTTAAGTCAAATGCGGAACAGAATTGTTAGGGGTTGAAAATATTACTATTTTTTGGATAACTAAACGAGAAAAAAGTTTCATAAGTAGAGTTCTAAGTTAAAGGTTTTTTTTTTGTATATTTTCGCTTCCTAACAATTGTATATCATAAGCATTTCTTCTTATTTGCCGTCCTTCGTAACAAAATATCTTAGTTCTACAAACAAACAGAGTAAAGTTGAGTTAGACTAGGCGATATCAAGCTTCGTTTATTTTATCGTAAAATTTATTCGTTTTTAGTTAAGAGTGGTAAATCATCAATTCTAAAGCGAGAAAAACTATTATAGATATTAGTGTTCAAATAATCCAATTGCAGTCGTTCTGGTACAATTATTCTTTACATATTTTATTGCATATCATCCACAATATTTCTAGTTATTAAATACCTTAATCACTACAATTCCATGTTTAAAATCATCATGACTTTTTCATCAAGTTAACACCAAAAAGAGTTTTGATTAAGTGATGACCCCAGACAAGAGTATATCTGAGTTAGAAAAAATATTCTCAAAACTAACAACAGCAAACAAATCAAATTTAAATATATTAAACATCATCAAGCAACACAAACCAGTATCGAACAACACCAGCATTGCAGTAACATTATAACTTGCAAATACGAAAAATAGATAAGTTTTTGTTTATTTAACTTTTCTTAATTCTTTTTTTCTCTAACTACTATTCGGTAATAAATATTTATTAATTTCATTAAGCACAATTTATTTATTTTTAATAAAATTTATAACAAGTTTTGCGCACACGTGTGATTTAGTTACTTTTATAATCAAAGAATGATCCACCAAACTCCGAAAAAAAATTATTGAATTGCATAACATATTCTCACTCCAGGTTGTACTTCCCATTTCTGGTTACTCTTATTTTTAATCACTTTTAGTAGGATTCATTTTAAGATTTAAACAGTTCTACCTTGTGTCACTTTTGAAATTATCGTTTTCATAAAAAACTATCTTTTTCAACCCAATTATTGTTTTTTTTCAATCCCAATTCCCATCATATAATATCCTGAATCTCTATATTAACGTCTTATGCTATCTATTTTCTCCAGTCTACAAGTATCTTGATCATTTCTTCATTCAACTTTTGAAAGTCAACTACCAATCTCCATTTTTTAATACCTAATGCATCAACTTTATTTTTGTGTCAAAAAAGTAGTGCATTCCAGGAGTACGACGATGTAAGACACTGGACATTGTGTTTCAAACTATTGTTGGCTTTAATATTTGAATAAGTAGTAGTATGCTTTGGAAGCATGATGAGGTTGTTTTACGGGAAACGCGTTTAAGGTGTTTTGATTTTTTGAATCCTTCCCAAGAATATCTTTGTTTTATTGCCCTGTTATCCACTGGTAATTCACCTGAACCGTGTAAGGCTAGGTAAGTTTAGAATAGCTGTCCTAAGAACGTAGCATTGACACAAGCGGTCCGTAGCGATGCCATTTCTCAAATATCCGTCAAAGGTGTGTGCCCAGCCAGAACACGAGCACAGAAGGTGGAGAACTATTTATCTTTTCTTTTTTTTCTTTGTTTACCGTGTTCCCTTATTTAAAACAAATTCAAAATAGTTACTAGGATCAAACCAATTAGAAGATTTATCTGTTGATAAATTTTAGCAACTGAAGCATTAACATTATCGATTCAACATATTCCACTAAATAAATGTGAACATGTTGGTCGATGCTGTGGACAGTTTGAACATGGATTCCCAAGCTTAAAGCCTCCCTCCAATACATTTATTTTTAGTGAATAAAAGCATATCATGGAATATTCCCCAAACATTTTTGCCATTGAACATCTCACAAATTCAGTTGTTGGCCATATTAGCTGTGAATAATTTGTTACATACTCTGCTGGAAAATCGTAGAAATACTTTTCAGGAAAGTCTTTTCCTTGGAGAAACCATGTTCGAATGGCGTTGGTTCCAGGGTCGACCCACAGTATTTGAAAATAACCAATTTTCTCCCACTGTAACATTTTCAGTATAAATGTAGTCACATTGAATTATCGATCGTCTGGCTATTTCTGCTAAATCATCATCCCAATGTAAATAATTCATATTTGATATAGGCGTTTCTTTTGTTCTGGCAACACGATTTCTTAAGCCATTATGACCTAGCATAATATTTCGTTTGTGTGTGCTTGTCATTTCCAAATATTAAAAATGATTGCATTTCTTGCCAATTTCTGTTGTCAAATAACACACCATTGTATGCAAACGATTGCCACATTTCTGTAAATCGCAGAAATTTAAATCACTTTCGTCAAATAACCTGAATTTATAATTTTCAACATATTGGAACAGAACAAAACAAACGACAAAAACGCCATTACGTAGTCCAAGCATTTTTTTTTAGAATACTATTTTATGGAGTAAATTGCTAAGAAAGCATTTTTGAAAATTAATTCGAAGACTGCTAGTATTACTTCCTCGTCAATGCAGTTGCGACAGTAGTCATGTGAAATGAAACTCAGTCTGGTCGCATGTTTTCTGATAACACAGTTTTCAGTAATGACACCCACAACCATGATTTATTGATATCAGTTGATCAGATGTGGAGCGCCAGGCAATCAATCACACATGCGGTGCTCTCTGACCATCTTAAATTTGCGCACGTATGTGGACAAAAAACAAGAAATGCCTTGCCGAACGGGTTCGTCGGTCTTCAAATTCCTTGATAAACCGAAATGTCCTGACACCTAAACAAGGTGGATGTTAAACTGAATCAGTTACCTATGAAAATCTGTGCTCGAGGGACCATTCCTACTTACCAGAATTGAGGAGTGTCCTATATTTCTGCACCTCCACATACCGATAGATTTCAGCCTAACTCTCGTGCGATCTGTTTGCATAAGATGTCGATAGGAGTAATATGAAAGAGATATTCTATCCGCAATGATGTGGATTTCTGAAATTTCATAAAGAGTTTCTGATTGACCATTTAGTTAAGGGCCGGCCACGAAGGCGTAACCCCATACAGCAGAGTTGGTCGAACTATCGAGGTGTATACCAGTGAACAACGTGGGTTTCGAGACCCCATCTTCGTCCGATGACAGTTACTTTTGCACAAGTAAACCGCCATGGTAGCTTTCCTTACTCTTTGGAGAATATAGGGTTTCCAGATTAGTTTGCTGTCTAGAATGAGGCCAAGAAATCAGCCTGGTTTAAGACAAGCTGACTCCGTTGAGTGCTGGGGGTCAAATTCTGGCGGTTTGCCATTCCTAGAGAAGAGCACCAAAATAATAAAAACTTTATTTACAATAAAAAAATAACTTTTTTTCTATTTACACGGTTTTATATTCACGTTACAGGGTTTCATTAACAGTTATTTTCACTAAACATAATCGTATTCCACGTAAACTGTTTACACTATCACAGTCAAATTTAAATTATATTTCATTTTGCAAAAGGAATTCCTTAAATACAATTCTGTTTAATTTCTTGATTATTCGAGGTAGATTCTAAATTTCTTTACAAAGAAAACTCGAGAAATCCTAAATAATCGACGTCATTATTTACGCTCTTTTTCTTAGAAACAATGTGACATTGATTTTAGTTTTGAAATATTGTTTAGGGAAAATTGAAGTTTAATACAATTTTGTTTTGTATTTCACTGCGATTATGTAGAACCGTAACAGTATATAGAAATGACCTTGCTCACACAGTTTTTTTCCAAATTTAAATAGCAACATTTATATCCTTATCTTTCGTATCTTCAACTTCAAAATCGTCCGTATCGTCATCATTGAATTTAAAAGACTCATCATATCCACTGGTTCGACGTTATATTTTCTTAGTGTGAATGCAAGTTCATACATTTTTTGCACTTTTCAAATCTTGATGCTTCATTCTTTTAATTTTTCTCTCTTCATGCAATCTTCGTAATCTATCTTATTCTGGTGTATCAGTAAAAAGTCAAGATTTGCCTATCCTTTTCCCCTTCTTTGATCTTTGACCGGGTAAAAAGAAGATACCAAAAAGAAAGAGAACCCAGATTGAGGCCGCTAAAGCAGGTTCCATTTGGTAACTTTCATAGTATTGTAACGGCGTACAGTCCAAAAATATACAGCTTAAAGTAACTTTTTTTTGGATTAATGAAATAACTGTAATTTCAAATGATATTTTCGTGGTATATAATAACTTTAAAGAGCAAGTTTTAATAACTGCTAACGATTTAGCTTTTAACCTTTATGCTTTGTTATGTTTATTGGACATTTTCCGATAAAGAAGAATTTTCTTTTTAAATGTTTCGCTTTACAATTTTCAGAATTATTTTAATTGCATTATCAAAAAAAATGAATAGTAGGAACTGCGTTTCCTTTTCGTTTTTCTGTCGCTTCGTTTTTACGAGATTTTTTATTTATTCCTTTTTGTTAATATCCTAGGGTGGTATAAAAAGTTACTTTAAGCTGTGGATTTTTGAACTGTACGCCGTTACCCCATCTGAATTAAATACAAGTAACAAAGTATAACCCTTATTACTAGTAATTTAAATCAGAAAGAGCACGACGCAATGAAGATGAATCTCAAGATCACTGAATTAGCTTTAAATAACGTGATTACCTGGAATCAGGAATCGAACAGGAACTGACCCCCAGATCGAAGGTAAATCTCAGCGTACGCCCATTCTATAAAATATTGTCACGGAACACTAAGTTTCACAGCCGATAATGTCTAACAGTGCCGTTAGGTCAAGAGACTCTGATCATAAATTAATTAAATGAAATCAATAATTCAAATTAATAAACTATTGTTAAATTGAATCCACAAAACAATCTTTTTAGTAAGTATATTTATTTATGACGCGTTTCGAATATTAAATATTCATCATCCAATTCTATTGAATTGGATTTATGGCCACAACACTCCCCTTAGTATCATGAAAGATGAGATGATATAGAGATTATGGTTCTACGTCACGAAGGAAGCGAGTAAAGGTACGAGTGGTTCTGCCTACTCGCGTAATTGGGGATGCAGGATGGAATATCTATTGCTGAAGAATGGGATAAATTTTACCCTTTTAGATGCGTTTTCTCGTTTCTTTGGAGAAGAAGAAGAATGGACGTTGTCTGTAGAAGACAAAGTTTTGTGTGCGCAACTGAGATTACTCGAAGTAGGTGAGTTTTGAGTTAAATCATCTTCAGATTGTTTCCAAGAACAACAACAACAGCTTGAAATGGACCTTCGTATGGAGATAGTAGTGATTTACGTTTAAAATCCATACGTAAGAAGACATACGAACAAAACTTGAGAGCTTTAGATATGAAAACTTTAGGAGAAGGGTGGCTTGACGTAGTAGCGGGACGAAGCTGATTAAAATGTTGTTTCAATTGTGAAACGAAATCAGATTGAGGAGTGTAGTTAGAATTTCGGCTAAAAATTCTCCGGGGAGACGTATGTTAGTACCGTAGACAACTCAGTCGATGAAGATTGGCTTCAGACCATAGAGTAAAGCAGTCAATAATTATGACATCAGCGTTTGTGCTCGTAAGTAGGAGTAGACCAATAATGTCCTTTTGGCAAACCA
The DNA here is from genome assembly GCA_963693315.1 of Diogma glabrata. NCBI lineage: Eukaryota > Metazoa > Arthropoda > Insecta > Diptera > Cylindrotomidae > Diogma > Diogma glabrata. The sequence continues at coordinate 349,988,311 of OY856187.1, forward strand.
GGCAGTGCTGTGCCATTTCTCGTACATTCTTCTTAATGGATAACCAAATGACTATCAGTAAGGAGTTTGATAGAACTGTGAACTCCTAAGTGAGATAATTTGTGGAAACTGACAAAGACAGCTGTCGAAATATCGCATAGAAGGGTTTTAGAAGATTGCTCTAGTTATACTGGCATTGAACGGAATTTTAGCGTGGGACTAGTGTCCACTTATCATTTGAGTTCGAGATCATTGAACTGAGCATCAGCAATTTCGTCGTAGTTAATATTTTCTGGTTAACACGAGAAAGTGTATCGGCAACTACATTATCAATTCCAGCGATGTGGGAAATATCAGCCGTGACTTGGCTGATGAAGTCTAAATGACGGAACTGGTGAGGACTTGCTTTGGCAGGATTCTGTAACAAAGCATAGGTGTGTGGCTTATGATCGGTGAAAAGTGTGGAGGTGCTACTTTCAAGAAGATAAACTCGAACTATAAAAAAAAAGTCGCACAGAGAAGAAACTAAGAGGTGTTCAACAGTCGTTAACTTTTTGTTGAACCAACGCTTCAAGTGTCTTGGCGGAAGCGTCGACCATTACGGCAAGTTGGACAGAGTGTGAGGGGTGAAAAAGAATTGTTGTCTCACTGAGGTACCGAGGGGACGGGAGAGCGATTTGGTCGATAAGAATTTCGATTGCGATAATCTTTTCGTTCCATGGATCTCTCTGATAATTATGGGAAGATTAGGAGAAATTTTGCCATTGAATAGCGTTGAGAATTTGCACGTTTTGTGCTTCTATTTTTTTTAAATGTTCGGCAAGTGATATGCTTTCGTTAGAGGAAGAAGAAGAAGTGGTAGGACTAGAAACCGCGTAGGGAAGCGAAGATATTTTATATTATCTCGGCTATTTTCTGTATATCAGTATAGAGTACCGCGATAGCAGCACGAACAGTAGGTGGAGATTTTTATGCACAAAAGACTTTAAGAGTTCCTTGAAATATATGCCGAGATTCAGCATTAGTAAGAGCTGTGAGGGTTTTTATCTCCAAGGTCCTTACCGCATAATACCTTGCGTAAACGGTCTGAAGTGCAGCTGGATAGGCGAGCTATATAAGCCTCTTTAAGCTTATCGTCACTGACTAATGACACCATCATCTTGATCATACTTTGTAGATGTTCGCCAACAAGAATTGTCCCTCAATAGAAATGCATGCACCTAACGTTTGGTGTTTCAGACCAGAAAGGAGGAATGTTTTAAATGCTGATTAATTTGTGGTATAGTCGCCGAAAAAGTTGCATCCGTAGATGTTTATTTATTAAGTTTATAATTTTGATTTGGTTTGGACAATTTTACAGTCCACATTGCCAAATGTTACAATTCAAGCTTAGTACACAAATTTTATTTTTAATTGTATTCAAGTAATGATTTAAATTATATAATGCAACTTTCTATAATATTTCAATTTGATAGAACTTTATGTAATACAATTTCTTGTAACAACTTACTTTCAAAAAAAAGACAACTTTCAATATATTTTAAAATATATAACCATAGAATATTAGTAAATGAATTTAATTTATAATGTCTACTAGTTTTTATTTATGTTTGAGGTGGAATCCCTTCAAAGTATAATTCTTACCCCCCTTTTCTATTTTAACACCATACTGTATTACATTTCTGAGTATCAAAGCGCCTTCTTGAACCCTTCATAGTTTTGTGAAAATTTAAACGTATGCATCTAGAATAAACTTCCGATACATTAGACATTTCGTGTGTGTGTGTGTGTGTAGACTATCGAACTAGACCAATCCGGTATGTGCAACAGGAATAAAGACATGGAGTAATTTCCGATGCATTCGTAATTTCCGATGAATAAGTCGTATTTATATTGTGATGACAAATCAGGTGTATGTATCTGAAATAAACCCAAAGTTTCCGATACATTAGACATATAAAATGTATATTGATGAATCCATTGTAGGTGTCTAGAATAAAGACCTCAAAAACTTCCGACCGCTAGGATTATTTTGTTAGTGACCAATCAGTTGTTAATGTCATATTATCAGGAAAGTTCTAGTACACGTGGACAGAATAAAGCAGAAAAATTCTGTCACTGTGTGATATGGTCAGTTTTAAATGGTGATAAATCCATTATTGGAATAAAAGCCTCAAAAACTTCCAACACCTTTTGACCTTCATTCCATTTTTATGTATTTATGGTGTGTTGTTATATATATGTATAAATTTAAAAATAATGGTTATTGTAATAGGAAGGCCCTTCTACAAAACTTCCAATTACATATTGCCATATCAGGAATTTGTACCAGAGTACAAGGAAAAATCAGACTTGCAGGAATCAAACATCTTGTATTTTTGTGTTGACTTACAATGCATGCACAATGAAAATACTTTTACTCATGAGATCCAAGTTTGTATGAAAATTTATTTTGAGAAAAAAAAAATTTATTTTTAAAATACTTTTTTATTCGCCTATATATTAAAGTGTTACTTTATTACTGTGATTTGCGGCTTTAAAGTATCACTTTTCAACTATTTATTTTGTCGTCATAGCTACGTCCAAAAAAGTAAAAAGCATTTGTATTTGTTTAAATTCTATGAAAAATAAAAAATTTTATCAAAGCAACCCGCAAATTCAAAATTTCATTATCCAATTAAAATAGTTGTTATCATTTGATGTCATAGAATTTGGAAAAAATAATAAATATTTTTTCAAAGGTTACTTGTTCCACATATTTTTATTTTAAAATTTATGAAAATTTATAATTTTAATTTAGAATAAACAACTTTTCTTAAAATATTTTGCTTGCGGCGAATAAAAAATAGTATATGATGCACGGACGTAAGCTATTTTGGACTTAATGTGGGTGCAAATCTCGGCTAGCGCCTCGATTTGCAAACTCCACATACGTCCAAAATCTTTAGCTTTACGTCCTAGCATCATAATGTACTATTTCCTCAATGAAAAAGTTAAAAATTTCTTAACTTTTTCCTTATGATTAGCAGAAAATTGAGCTACCTACATTTTAAAGTATTGTATTTCTATTAAAAAATAATAAAAAGTTGCTCAAATCTCATGAGGAAAAACCTCATACATTGTGCATGCACCGTTATAGTGTTATTGACCAATCCGGTAGTTTAAGATAATTTAATTTTCTTTTAATAATACAAATAACAGCTAAGCAGGAGATACATATATATAGGCGCTTTCCAATCGAGTGAATTACTGAATGATTCACTTAAACTGAATTGGTCTAATATTCAGTAAATCATCAAAAATAGAGCCAAAACAACAAAAAACAGCAATTTTTTGACATTTAAAACATACATAACCAAAATCAAAAATTTAGGCACAAACAATTATGTTCCGATTTATTTTTTTATTATTTTTAACGTTTGGCCACAAACCGTAAATAAGAAAATATGAATATGTTGAACTGATGAACCTATTTTTTCCTTCACTTTATTCAATTTAATTCAGTTTTGTAGTAGCTCAGTTTACGTTCAGTGGAAACTGAATATTACCATTGGAACATACAAATTCCGGAATACAATTCAGTTTAAGTGAATCATTCATTAATTCACTCGATTGGAAAGCGCCTTATAATTATTGACCAATCAGTTGTTTGTCATATTATCTGGAAAATTCTTATACACGCGGACAGAATAAAGCCAAAAAACTTCTGTCACTGTGTGATAAGGTCAGTTTTAAATGGTGACCAATCCATTGTTTATGTCTGGAATAAAAGACTCAAAAACTTCCGACACCTTTTGACCTTCCTTTCATTTTGTTGTTGTATATATGTATAAATTTTAATATGAATAAACATGATCTGTGAACACGTGTTGTGAATGTGTGTCACAATTTAAGATTATTCGAATTCCAATTATTTCGTTTTATATGTCGATTATTTCATTTTGATTTCATTTTTAATTCAAAATGTTTGACACATTTATTTTTTTTTTATAAATTGTAAGATTTCAATTTACAACGTATAATTTAGAAGCATATGTTATGTCTGTATGTCACTATTCTTAATTATTAATTTTTATATTTTTTAAAGTCACTTTTATTGTATTATTTGTTAAAAGCTTTTCATATTTTCAAATTATTTCTTATAAATCTCGATTTTTATTTAATTTTCACTTCACTGATTAATTATAAACTTGATTTAAATTTAAAGGTGTGGCTATTCAGTTAAATTATATTTATACTTCAACCGAATAGCCACACGACTTTACTCTTCAAGAGAATCTAAACGTATGTCCGTAGATGTTGATGGGGACGAAGCGAGAATTGGAGGTTTTGTTGAAACATCGAGTTTTTATTCGTATCATAGTGGCTTCGACCACTTTTGTGATCATTGTCTCAACCTGATCTTGCGTAACCGTTAAGGTTTGGGAGTTGTAGTAGTAGTGTTGCGCCCCTACACTTCTATGACGTGTCGGTTTGCGATAACCAGCGCACATCGCGTTCAATATAGTAACAATTACAAAAAAAATTGCCCTAAACGTATGCATTTTATGAGTTTTGGTAGCTGGAGTATACTGGAGCTGTTGAGTTGTCCAGATATTTATGATTGTTGTAACTGCAAGTGGCGTTGCTCAAAGGATGAAACTTGAGAGTTTCAAAAGTGAAGAATGCAATTACCAAATATAGCTCTGTGAATTGTATCTATAGTGAAGAGCAGAGTAGCGTGGTGTAGAAATGTAGTTTTTAACGAATCATTATTTGTCTTAAAGTCTGGTATGGTAATATAAATTAAATGCTGAGCCTTTTCTTACATCCGATGTTATAATAAATGCCCAGCAAATTTTTGTGGTGAATTTTAATAAATACTCAACAAATTGTTGTGGTGAATTTGGCAATTTATTTTTTCTTCTAGGCAGGAATTATCGTTTTTATGTATACACAATGCAGTGTGCAATAAAATTTTGTTTGTTAGAATTGTTATTATGTAATTATTGTTTATCGTGTAACTGAGAGTTACAGGAACTGGAATTAGCGCCACAAATCACCCCTAGTTTCATCGACGATGAGACGATATAGATTAAATCTAACCCTTTTAGATATATCGTTTCTGCGGAGGTAGAATGGAATGTGGCGGAGTAGAATGGACGAAGATGATCAAAATATTGTTTCAATTGTTAGAATTATGGCTGAAGAATTCTCCAGGAAGACTTTGCCGATGAACATTGGAAGTCTTAACGGAATAGTGGTTCGTAAACCGAGTAATATTAACGGTAGTTTACATGTTCGGTCATAGGCCATGATAGCAGTTTTTAAAGCTCGGTGCCAACGTTCGATGAATCCATTAAATTTATGATTGTAGCTAATAATTTACGTTCGAAACCAATGAGTTTTAACAACTCCCTGAAAAGATCAGATTCGAATTGGGAGCCCCGATCAGTGACAATTACTGAAGTAACTCCGAAACGAGCAATACACTTGGAGTAAAGAGCTGTGATAGCCGAGATATTAATGACTTCAGGTCAGCGAGTATAACAGTCAATGATAGTGACACAATAGCGTTTTTCCTGGGAAGTAGGAAGTGAACCAATAATGTCCATGTGTATCTCGGAAAATCTCTGAGAAGTGGAGGGATAGTTACCCAAAGGTGATTGAGTATGGCGAGACTTTTGCCTTTTGACAAGCTAGGTAGTTCTGTGTCATTTGTCGTACATCCTTCTTAATGGATGGCCAAATGACTATCAGTAAGAAGTTTGACAGAACTGTTTGACTCCTGGGTGAGATAAATTATGGAGACTATTGAAGACAGATTGACGACATCGCTTTGGAATAATTGGGCGAATATTAGAAACTGACACTTAAAATTACCCAACGAGTTTTTGTGATTGGTGTCGTTGGCAACTTTTTTGTATTTTACGGCAGGGATTGCTTTCGTTTTTATTTACACCTAGAATTTAATTATTGGAGCTATATTGTAGTGGAGATATTGCAGAACTGGAAGTTATCACCACACACCTTCCGATTATACTCTTCAAGTAGTTTTCTCCGAATGGCTTATAAGCGGCTAATATGCCACATAAAATATGCATAAACCAGAAACAAGGATTATTCCAAAGACAATCCGGTACTCGAAGTCTTTTGTTCAATTGAAAAACTGGGCAATATTGAACTTGTCATAAATATTGTCAGATCAAACATAATTTTTTTTCAAATATTTTTTCAACATTCAAGGCGATTTTAATATTTTCTGATAAAATGTTGTTGGGAAATCAAGTAATTTCATTACCACCTCCAAATGGGTAATTACATGACTTCTTTACTCCTCTGTATGGAACAAAAATGGGTATTATAATCTGTAAAATTGCTGCTATAAGAGTTACCAAGATTAGTAGAGCGCAAAATAAGTCATTCACTTGTTCCATCCGATGAGTCAATCAATTTTTCGTCGCGCAGATTGTTTCGTAACAAAAGTAAAAAACATCCATCGGAGTTCGAATACCAAAAAAACCGCCATTAACTCAAAATAGAAAATAATTTTCTTTTAGTTTTGAGATTAATTTCTTACCATTGTATAATTTTATTTTAGGAGCTTAAATTTTAAAAACTTCTGCTCAAAAAAGTCCAACAGATTACATATTATAAATTATTACAAAAAAAAATGAAATAACTAACATTATAGGTAAGAAATAAAATTTGTTAAAATTAACGGTTTTTGTTTTTCATATCCTGACAGGAATTGACAAGTAGAGTTTTAACATATTTATTCATATAACATATTAAAAAAAATCAAAACACAAACAAAATTATTATCTTATATAAATGTAATTCTGGTTCTTGTTTGATTTACAAGCCAGACATTTAGTTCTTCATACTCCTCAATACATTTATCAACTTGATCCGGTTTATAACCTTTTGTTGTGCATCGTTCCATGACATCAGCAATTCGAACAACTTTATTATCCCCAGCTAATTCTCTTACCAACGCAAATATTTTATCAGATGTATTCGGAATATGTCCAGATCGTGTATCTTGAATTTGATTTAATGAATCTTTTGACATCTCAAGTAAACGTAATGCTTCAGCAACATCATCTTTGTGTACAACATCAGCCAAACGTAAGCGGGCTAATGCGGTTGATAAACGTAAAATTCCTAATAAATTTCTGGCCGATGTAAATGTCATATCTTTACTGTTTCGTGCATCTCGTCTCAACTCAACGTAAGCACCGACAATATAATCGGTTAAGTCGGCTGGTATCGCTGGATTTTTTCTTTTACATAAAGAAATATATCGTCTCATAAGACTCATATCCAATGATTTAACTCGAGTTGGTGGTTGCTTTCCATGACTGTGCACGAAGGTTATATGTTTCGCTAGACGTAAGTCATTATCCCGATCCGGTTTATCCTGAATTAACCAAAGCAAATCGAAACGTGATAATAATGCAGCGGGAAGTTGAATGTTTTGTTCAATCGTACGTCTTGGATTGTAACGACCGAATGCAGGATTTGCAGCAGCTAATATCGACACTCTTGCGTTCAGTGTGGTCATAATTCCAGCTTTTGCTATCGATATGGTTTGTTGTTCCATAACTTCATGGATACCAACACGATCATTTTCTGCCATTTTATCAAACTCATCGATACAACAAACTCCTTGATCTGCTAAAACCAGGGCTCCTCCTTCTAAAACCATATCACCGGTTAACGGATCTTTCATAACAGCAGCAGTTAAACCAACACCCGATGAACCACGTCCGGTTGTGTATTGACTGCGTGATGATAACCGACTAATGTATCCTAGCAATTGTGATTTGGCAACACCAGGATCTCCCATTAAACATATGTTAATATTTCCACGAATTTTCATTCCATCGGGACGTTTATCTACACCACCGACTAATAATAGTAACAAAGCTTTCTTCACATCAATATGACCATAAATTTCAGGCGCAAGACTTGATGCAAAACGAGTGTAAAAATCATCTTGTGCCAATTCATTTAGTTCTTCAGGTGTCAATTCATTGAACGATTGACTTGATTCTTCAGATTTATTTAAACAGACAATTCTCTGTAGGTAAATTGAATTGGTAAGTACAGATCTAATTCAGTTAAAATAAATCAAAACTTACATGTGCTTCCAGGAATGTTTCACTAACTAAACCTGACATCATTTGTCGGTAGCCAGTCCGTTGAATTGGAAGAAAGATACCAGTTATTGTGACATGATCACCAGGTTGTGCTTGCCTTGTAACTTCACCCCTACACATAATAGTTAAAGATCTTGGAATATGTCCGATTGGTACCTGGTCGCTATGTTCTTGGATTTTAATTTCTTGAAATTTCACAAACTTTGAACCACGGGTTTGTAGGTACAAACGACCACCGGATTTATTAACCCGACAATCGTCCGACGGACAGTCAGCAATTGGCATGAATGAAAACGAATTTATTGGTTGGTATGTTTCACTTCCGCATTGATCACATGTATACGTAGCAACAACCATCATTGGTTTTACTTCCGTACATCTTGTCACAATTCCACGAACCGTCACCAACTTTCCTATTTGATCCGCTTTCACATCTCGAATTGCTACGGTCTTCGATAAACTTTGTGGTTTGAAATAAACTTCACTGAAAATAAAATTAGAATATAAACATTTTCGTAACTAGAACTATAATCCATACAAACATACAATCTTTTCATTAATTCGGTTGGGAATTGTTGTCTCATCTCCTGTTGTTCGAATTGATTTCTTGTTCTCGATTCCATTAATAAACGATGCTCGATATAAACATCTAACGAATCTTTCGCAACAATTTCTCTTGTTTTATATGTGGGTAACAATTCCACAATACAATCAGAAAATATGTGAGCATATCGTCTTGCATTACCAACAATTTTTTCTGTTAATGTATCATTATAATCGTTTATATCATCCAAATCAATTGTTATTGAAATTTGTTCACGGTGAGCGATTAAACTGAGTTGTTGACCGTATTTAAATATTTTAGACGAATCATCTTCAACCGAGTAAAACTCAGACAAAAAATTTTTAATTTGTTCTAAATATAAAGTTTTCATATTAATTTCGTTAATAAAATAAAACTATAGATTACCTTTATCCGAAATATAATCTTTTTGAGGAGCCATGTTTTTAATTTAAATGATTATAATTAAAATTTATTACAAGAAGCTGTTTAGTGATTGGAACTGAAACTTCGTTTTTAAGGTTTTTGTCATATATTGGCGGGAATAATGTTTTTTAACTTGACAGAGACATCTCTAGTCGAACTTTAGGTTTTTTTTTATCGATGCCCAGCTACTAAACTGTTATCGAAATCGATATATTATTATTACCCAGCTAAAAATCCAACATCGATAACTTGTATTAGTATTGTTGCTACCGTAAAAAGATATCTTCAAAACCAAAACAAAATTAAAAGTTTTTTTATTTTAGTTTTGCAGTTTGTCTTATTTTTTATTTTAGTTTTGCAGTTTGTCTTATTAAAGACAGAGTAAAACTAAAATAACATAAAAAATTAATCATACTGTGAGTGTAGTGAAATTGAGGTGCAAATAAGAAGTTTACATATATTCGGGTGAGATTGTTCATTGTTTAAGGATTTTTTACTGTTTTATGTTTACTGTTACCAGGCGGTAGGCAGGTATAGTAGAATTTTTTTGCCAGCGAATTTCTGACAGCTACGACGCAGCAAGAGATAAAAGATGAGACAAAAAGTAAAACAGAGATGTATTATTTATTTTGGGATAAATTTGTTTTCAAAACAATTATATTAGTTAAATTTCTACTTCAAGTTCGTACCATTTGTTTGTTGTGATATTTGTTTCCATAGGCGTCGTTATTTTTATTATAATTATTTTTAATTATCAAAATTTTGTTATATTTCCTACGAAATCATTAATATTTCTACTAGTTTTTGGATTTCTATTATAATTGGTTGAATTTCAATAGTAATTTATAAATTTTATGCGTTTTTTTTGTTTATTTCAATGGGACCCCAATAGTTTTTTTTAATATTTTAATCGAGACACTGAATGTGCAAACAATATGCGCATGTGCATGCGCATGTGCAAACAATATGCGCATAACAAACAAATTTTGTGTTCGCTGGCAAAAAAATTCTACTATAGATACTTTGATTGCATTAAAGTTATAAATTTATTATTTTAAAGACATAAATTTGTTTTCTATTGCATATATTTGTATGAATTATTTCTTTTGTCTTGCTTCAATTTGAGTTAACCCTTTTATTTGGAATTTTCAATTTAGCTAGTGTCTTTTGTATCTCCAATTTTTTTGCTTTTCCAATATCGAGCTACTTTTGCTTGAAACCTGCTGTCGTGGTTATGTGACCAAGGCACCCAATTTTTTTGTATTATGTAGTGTTGAAATTTAGACTTGGCCGAATTTTATTATCTATACCTGCAATGACTAAGTGTAAGTCTTTGTCTCAACAAAATGGCAGCAGTTCTCAGCTCGAACCTAAACGAGGTTCGTCACTACATGGAAAAAAATAAACCTGACATATTGTTTCTTACCGAAACAATTGTCAGTGACAAAGCATCGAAATTGGATCTCGATAAATACCGGATGCCTAGTATTTGTTCAAAATTCACTTTTATGTATGAGTATTAAGCCTTACAAGTGGAAATCTAAACTAAACACAATAATGCTCTAGCACTGAAGATCTCGGATCTCGAATCTGAAGATCAAATATCGTCATACTAGACAAAATTACCACGAACTACCCCAAAGCAAGACTGGCCATGCTTGGAGACTTTAAAATTATTCATAATAAAGAATGACTTAGGTATTCATCACGCACTGACAACGTAGGAAGACAAGCCGAACTGATACTCCCCGATCATTTTGGTTTGACTCAAATGATAGAGGGTCCCACTAGAATCTCAGATAATACACATCATAACATATAAGTGATCTGATATATTGGATTAAAACAACACAAAGTCGTTAGACACAAAATAGTTATTTATTTTATTAATTTAAATGTAACAATAGGCAGTCAATGCTGCTAGCAATACAATACAATAATAATTATTTCAATCAACAACACTACTTTTTCGTTTTATATTTTTTAAGGTGGATCCTTATCTGTTGTTTTATATTTTTTTAAATATGGATTGCGTGCGAAACCCTTACAATTCGGCCATCCTACAATATAATCGGCCTCGATTATCAATTAAATTAAATTAAATAATTTCATTAATATAATGTTATCTAATATATAATAACAATGTTATTCAATATTTAAAATAATATTCAAAAATTCGTTTGCATATTATAAATTCCATTGTAATTGAATTTAATAATTTTGGTGAACAATAAAATAAATTTTTTTTTTTCATATTTCTAAATTTTACAAAAATAAATTAATTCATTGAAACAAGTATTATTTAAATTATTATTCCTTAAAAAGTTTCATTCGACTAACATCATAAATTCCTTCAAAATTTTTTTGAGTTAACCTAAGCCCATCTACATCTCCAATTAAATATCTATCATTTCCTAAAATCTTTTTTACTATATATGGCCCTCTATACTTGGGTATTAATTTTTTATTTATTCCAATTGTTGTGTCTACATTTTTCACACAAACTAACTGACCAACTTGATACATGTAGGGATCTTTTTTACTTTTATCAAAATAGGATTTATTATAACGCTGATTGTTAACAATATTGTGTGATGCGACATTTCGAATTTCTTCTAATTCTGTATCTTCATCGTCAAGCTCAACAAAATTCTCTAGATAATATTGAATTTTATCATTAACCACTCCTTTTTGCAAAACACCATATAACAACATACTGGGACAATATTTTGTAGATTTCGAAATTGTATTATTAATAGCAAATTCTATCTGTCCCAATACTTGATCCCAATAAATTTTATTTGTTTTATCAACCAGTTTAGAAATCATAGGAGTCAACATTCGATTGACTCGCTCTACTTGTCCATTCGATTTTGGGGACGCAGCCGCTACCTTAATATGTTCAATGAGATTTTCTTGCATGAAATCTGAGAAATCTTTAGAAGTAAAAGCACTACCACGATCTGTAATCAACTTATTTGGACGACTATACTCCCTAAAATAATTTTTTAAACAATCTGTTACGCATTTTGTGGATGTAGAAGAAGTTGCGTACAACTTCACAAATTTTGAAAATCCGTCAATAATAACTAGAATATATTTTTTCTTAGTTTTCGGTGGTTGTTCCAATGGACCATAAAAGTCGGCATGAACAATCTGGAATGGTTTGTTTCCCTTTGGAATATTATTTAAGTATCCTTCAACTTTCCCAGTAGGAACATTAAATACAATACATTTGATACAAGTTTTAATATAATTTCGAACTTTTTCTGTAAGATTTGGAAACCAATAATTTCTTCTCAAAACTTCTGTAGTTTTTTCTACTCCCAAATGACCAATTGTTTCATGAGAGTTTCTAATAACTTGTATTTCCATTTCTTCTGGAACATAAAACCTTATTTTATTTTTATCAATTTTTTTATAAATTAATCCGTCTCTTAATTCATAAACCGTACTTTCCTGTGTTTCTAATTCTTTTCGTAAATTCTCTAACTTAGGATCTAAACTCTGTAGAACTGCCAAATTATGCTCAAATGGAACTTCATGTATCATCAATATCATCTCTGCTCTACTTAATGCATCTACGTGTTGCATTCTTTTATTTCCTCGATGTTCTATTGAATAATCAAAGTCCTGCAATTCTAAAACCCAACGGGCAATACGAGGGTTAATTAATTGTTTATTTATTGTTAATGTAATAGCATTGCAATCTGTTACAATTTTGAATGTTCTACCGTGTAGGTAAGTTCTAA